>OY744522.1:107950793-108048293 GCA_963556195.1 Sepiola atlantica
GCTGACCAAGGCTCGTCTTAAAAATGATACAAAGTTACATTCTCAATGAAACTATCGTCACGAAAGTCTCTTAAAGGCTTCTCAAAACACGAAAACAATACGAAATGTCTAGAAGCGTTTTCAAACTTTCTTAACACTCATTTTTAAGCCTTTAAACTGACGGTCCTTTTAAACATTACTTTTTAAGCATTTTACTTATTAAAACATTGTACTTTGCATACATTGTATTTAAAATTCTTTTCCCATTAAAACATATTTTCTTTCCAAACATTTTTCCCATTAAACACAGTTCTTTTTAAACATATTGTTCTCGTTAAAACATTTCACTTTAAAACATGGTGCACTTTTTCTTTCAATTTTAAACTCTTTCAAAAACTCTCTCAGTTTAACAGATTAGGACCCAACAATGTTCAATAGAAAAAGTTACCTTACAGATTCTTTCGTCGTCTGGTCGTGATCGCCATTTATGCCAGCGGTTTCATTAAGTCTCTGGCCGTGATCGATACTGGTGGTCTTTGTTCTGTAGACAAATTTTATAGACAGGCAGGAGACAACACTCGGAGGCAGTTTTTCTTCAGGGAGATTCGATTCTTTTATTCTGGACTTAGTTGTGGAAGGGTTTTCCATACATTCGCTCGATTCTGTACTTCACTCATTCATACTTTTCGCTGGGGGATGCGACGATGCACGACGATCTCTGTTGGATCTCCTTCGAGATCCAGCCATTACGACGAGCGACTACATCTTCGACTTAACGCTCCGAGCTCCCCAAAACGTTGTCTTTTTCCATTTGAAGACACATAGAGAAGTCCATATTTTCAGGACGATATATATATATATACATACAAACATAAATTAATCAATATGCTATGTATGAATAATAATAATAATAATAATAATAATAATAATAATAATAATAATAATAATAATAATAATAATAATAATAATAATAATAGCAATACAATTATGTAAGAATTTATAAATGAAAATACATAAATAGATATATAAAAGAAAGTATAACTAAGGTTCCTTCAAGTGAATAGATACGTAAAATAAGAAGTTGTGTAATGACATAAATATAAATAACAATATAGATCACTATATGTTGTGTTTTTATGTAATGTAGACTAGCAGGTTCTGTAGAATTTGTAACTATTAGAGGGATTTATTTAGTAGGTTTATCTAAATAAGTATTACATGCCTCCCCATGAGAGCAGACACAATATTAGTTCATATATATATATATATATATATATATATATATATATATATATATATATATATATATGAATGAAAATTCTAGCTTTTACAACAGTTTCATTTTTCTTCATTTTCTTCATTTTGTACTATTCTTCGACAAAGAGTGGGGGGCTGCTTGAAATATCAGAATAAAATATAATATTTACTAAAAAAACAACATCGTTTTTATGCTTACCCATCATCTTGAAAACTTTTTATATATATATATATATATATATATATATATATATATATATATATATATTGTTTTATCGTGTGGATATACTTACGATAAATGTACAATAAATAACGATTAGTCAAAAAGACACTATTAAATACAGGAGCAGTATAAAAATAGGATTATTTTAAGTGCAGTATTTATCAATTAAAATGGGGTTAAAAATGTTAATTAGAAAAAGTAATAAAATCTTTTTACAGACTTTTTGGTCTTAACATCTTCAGAAGATAAACATCCGAAATGATACAAATAAAAACCAAGAACGTCTAATGAGGTAAAACGCACACATTTATATGTTGGAAATATGAATTGAGTGGGAGAAAAGAAATTCGAGTAAATCTCTCATCTCAACTAATTACTTGATGGATTTAAGTTACAAAATATCCCCAACTTGTGTGTAAATTCCTTTGTTTATATAAGCTAGGTCGAGAGGTGTAAATAAGGATCTCTCGGAGAATATTGAGATGAAGGGTCGACTTAGCACTATATTAAATTTATATTTATTTACAATCAAATATCCATTTTCACATGACGTCAGAATAATAATAAGAAACCTTGATGGTATATCTATTACTTATAGAGATTGGTATCTTTGTGTATGAACCCGAAGCTATACTAGTACTTCTATTAATATACTATTGTACTATCGTTTAATGCTCAATTCAGTTGATTATACTATTTCAGACTAATGTACTATCTTTCGATGCTTAATTCAGGGGGTATAGTATATGTTCTGCTGTCATGAGACAATCTTCCCATACATTACTTTATCCTTTAGAAGATGAGTGTAGTATATATTCGTTCGTCATGATACCATCTTCCAAGGAATTACTTTCTCTTTTGGGAAGGGGTAGTGTAGTATCTGTTCGTTCATCATGATAAGATATTCCCAGGCTTTACCCCCTTCTTTGGGAGAGCAGTATATGTTCGTTCGTCATGATACCACTCTCACAGCCTAGCGAAGAAATTTGCGACCGGAGGGACGTTATATTAGCATATAGCTGTAATGTTAGCTTTCTGCAACCATTATAATTTGTTTCCTTTTTTTCGTCTGCTTTTTTTTAAACTTCTTTTTTCTCGTCGTTTAACCCTGATCATTGAAGAACGAACGATGGATAAATAGAACATCACCGTGCTGGAACGACAGCCGCATTCGTCTGATCTTGCTCTGTATTATAATTTTCTTTTTTTCAAAGTCAATGGTACTCATCGAGGGGCCCCGTTTTGACGATGTAGACGACAACAAGAGGGCCGTAAACACTAAGATGAAGGACACAATGAAATTAATTTTAAAGGGTAACCATGTTGACTGTTGCTTGAAATTGGAACCAATTACCTGTCCCCTTGATTTTCACACAATGTTTTATATAATAACTAGTACATTATTCGGCACTTCTTCCGTATATATGAAGCAGCAGATTTTCTGTCCTTCTACTGAAAATAAAGGGAGGTAATTCAACCGGAAGTGATTTTTTTTACAACATAAAAATAAATGGAAGACTGATTTGTTTTTGGGTAACAAGAAACAATTAACAATTTCTTTTTTTTTATTATATGAAGTAAACAAAATTTAAATAAAAAACCGTAACCCTAAACGGTAACCCTAAACCCTTACCCTAACCTTAAACCCTAACCCTAAACCTAACCCTAAACACTAACCCTAAACCTTAACCCTAACCCTAAACTTTAACCCTAACCCTAAGAAATCAGGCGGTGTGCCTGTAAAAACCTTATTGTTTTTTTAGGCTGGTTCATTAAATTACCAATGTCTCGAAGATTAATCTCATTTAACTTCATTTTCTAAATACTAAATTCAACTTCCGGTGAATTCTGAATGAATGGTACTTGGAGAGAAAAAAACGGAACTCTTCAATTTCGATTTCTTAATCGGCAGCTGCTTCATATATACGGCAGAAGTGCCCATTATTCGTCCTAAAACGGTTAAAATTAATTCCCCTAACAGAACAATTTTGTACCACGTTTATTATTATCAAGATATAATGCTACAAAACCTTATGTCTAGAATCCTTACTCCAATTTTTATCAATATTCATGATATAATTATAATTCTTGAAGACATCTAACATTTAAGGCTTAAGAGCTCTATAGAAGAAGCTTAACTTCAGGGAACCTTGTTTAATTGGTGTCTAATGGCTATGGATCAAGTTTAATGCAGATCTGACAGATTTGCATATTGAACTGGGAGGATTTGCCAATATTATGACCCCTAAATCCCTTTAAAATACTCTAAAGAAACTGGAATTTGAGGAATATTAATTAATTGATTTCTAATAACTATCGTTAAAATTTCACAAAAATGGAAGCATCCGAATTTTCACGAATAACTTACACGCATTCTTTGGGTCTTATCCATACAACTAAATATAAACTGAATATGGCTCACATTATTTACCTTTACGCCTGCAACTGTAGAACAATACTATCAGTAGATTGGCAACAATGGATGAAAAAGGCAGTATTTGATTACTTAAGAGGGCGACTCATCAAGTATTTGTTGACATCGCACTTGAAGATTACTATGTTGTAGTAAGCGGGAAAGCGCTACACAGATGGGGAGTTCTTGAAAAGTGCTATTTGGTTCTAGGCACATAGAGAGGAATAAAGTAATTGTTTTTGCAATGGTGATAAATAAACTGGTACTTCGTAATATCAAGTAAGATCAAAATGTTCTGCTCGAAAAGATGCTAGTACTTGAATAATTTTAAAGAAAAATCAAATTCCTTCCGTTTAAATAGAAACGGAAATTTCCATTAAAAAACTGAAACCAAAACTTTGTCAAAGACAAACCTCGACCTTGAATATGTTCAGAGAGGAATAGAAATATTTTTTGAATGTTTCTTTTCATTACCATTATTTGACTTTCAGATAGGTTTGGTTATCACATAATGCGCTTTTTTATTTATTATTCTAGACGCTAAGTTATAGAGGTCAATGTAGACATCTGCAGGCGCTAACTGTAAAATCCGGGCGAAGCGTGATTTATATGGATGCACATACATATGCGTATACACCCACCCACTCTCGTTCTATCTCTCTCTCTCCCTCCCTCACACAGATACACACACACACCCACACACACACACACACATACACACACACACACACATATATATATATATATATATATATATATATTAAAAATAACCGACAATTTTTGTCTGGCTATTTTAGTGTTGATCCCTTCAATTTTCCGGATTAAAATCTTAATCTCGGAAGGAAATTGGCTGATGAAACTGCCATAGTGTAAATGTTGGTCCAGAGTACTTTCTGACCCGTCTGGGTCCATCGTCAGTGGAATAATGACAAACAGGTAAAGACCTGGAGTGAGATTTATAATTAATTATGGCGGGAAAATTTAACTATGTTTGTTAGGTATTATAAGCATTTAAGTATATTAGTGCTAGTGTTAGAATTAGTATACGAATTTAAATGTCCTTTGGGAGACTGTGTCTCCGACAACCAACAAGAACACGTATATATTGGCTCGACCACCACGACTCTGTCCAGGAGGTTGACTATGCATCTATCCGATAATAGTGCTATAGCTAGACACCTTACTAATGAACATTCCTGTCCCCGCTCCCAAATCCGAAAACTTCTCGTAGACAATACTAAAATCATAGAACATAATACTAATGCTCAAAAACTCCACATACTAGAAGCTTTACTCATTAAAACTAAAAAACCTGCTATTAACAAGATTAATTTTAACACTAGCACTAATATACTTAAATGCTTATAATACCTAACAAACATAGTTAAATTTTCCCGCCATAATTAATTATAAATCTCACTCCAGGTCTTTACCTGTTTGTCATTATTCCACTGACGATGGACCCAGACGGGTCAGAAAGTACTCTGGACCAACATTTACACTATGGCAGTTTCATCAGCCAATTTCCTTCCGAGATTAAGATTTTAATCCGGAAAATTGAAGGGATCAACACTAAAATAGCCAGACAAAAATTGTCGGTTATTTTTAATAATACGTGTCTTAAAGAAAAAATGCTGCCTCGATACACATATATATATATATATATATATATATATATATATATATATATTAAATGCATTAGCTTGAAGTCTTTATTGGAGTTTCACGGTTTTCATCGATCACCATCTGATTCATAATATTGTTTTCATTTACTGAAATAAAATGTCTTTTTTCATCGTATCTGGTTTCAAAAGTATTTCTTATATATATATATATATATATATATATATATATATATATATATATATATACTAGCGTGACTTGTCCTGGCGTTGCCTAGGTTTTCTTGATGAAACATGATAAAAAGCAGAAATGGCTGTCTTGTATAATTACAAAGGAATAACAATTTAAATTTAATAACAAACATGTTAATGAATAATAATAATAATAATAATAATAATAATAATAATAATAATAATAATAATAATAATAATAATACACGCTTTATTTTTTGTAAGTATAAATAAAAAAAATAATAATGTGCAAGTAATTCCCCCCTCCTTCTTGCTCTCTCTTTTTCTGTTGCTTGCTATCTATCTATCTATCTATCTATCTATCTATCTAGTTATATCACTTTACTCATTTTTTAAATTTTAAACTAAAAATCTGTACTCTGAAATAGTTTGCCCCGTCAAAGAAGACTTTTCTTATTTCTGTATAGAATAGTATAAAAATCGGCAGATGAACGACTTGAATATTCGTAACCAAACCTTACCATGTGCGCAGCTAATCCTCTGCTCTTCTCTCTTTCTCTCTCTCTCTCGCACGCACGCTTTGTATATATCTATGTCACTATGTGTTGCATAGCCCTCTACTTGGGGACGCGGCGGTTTACGTTTACTATTTAATCCCAGAAAAGGCCGTGGCAGTTCACATTAACTACTCGTCATGTTTAAAACATCATAAATCACATTGTTCATATATTGTTTGCATACGTTTAGATTTCTCCCTCGCCGTGTAGAGGGTCGCCATCTCGATGTCGTCTAGTGGACGAACTCATCCTTCTTTCCTTCCTGTCGTGAACCACGCCGTCCGTTGTCTCCAAGAAAAGCTTCCAAACCGATTCACCAAACAACAATCTCTTTAAATTTGAATTCTTTTTATTACAAGCGTTGTTATTTATCGGCCTGGGCCATTCACTACGTCCCGAGAGAGAGAGAGAGAGAGAGAGAGAGAGAGAGAGCAAATCACTACTTTATCGTAGTTACTTAACAATTATTTTCTTAACCATTAACCACTTGTATTTTCTTAAGTAAATATTTCCCTTATCGGTTGTAGTTTACATGGTAACAATCGCGTCTCATCGGTTTGCCCCCAAAACCCAGACTGACGAAACTCGCTTCTCCGAAGAACGAGTGACGTAACGGATCCCTCTGTTTCCCAAGGGCCTGTGACGTCACATAACCTCTCGCAGGTGCACACTGACCCTTGATCTAGGATCTCGTCACACGGTGTCCTTGTGACGTCTGTGATTACCGGCTGTGAGAACAGGCCCTATTCTGCATTCGACTGCCGGGTCCACCCCGCGTTAATACGCACAAGTCAAACCAACGATTTCCAACAGATACGTCCATTCCCATAGGGCCATTATCCAACATTCCTACCTTCCCTATACAAAAAAAACAATCCTAAGATTTTTTTACACACCCCTGCGCAGGGGTTAGCACGGCTGGACAACTCAGTTCCACCCTCTTTACCCGGCTGCTATAACTCGGCCTTATGACATTTCCTGGGATGTAAGGAAATTCCCCTTACGATCGATATCGGCTCTATGACCATCCCTGTCACAAACGATAATAGAACACTCTGGGTGTTTCCCTGTCGCAGAGTTGCTTAACCACTTGACCCCACGGGAATCTGCAAACGATACCTAGTCACACAATTCGCCACACCCATCCATTAAATTCTAACAGAACACAGGGCAAAACAGAAAACACCCATTTTAAAATTCTTATAATCCTTTACTAGTCAGCCATCTAATTTCTTTGTAAGATATGTCTTATCATGATATTCGACCGCGTATGCTTTTCAACACGGACCAAAGCGACCCCTTAACTCCCAACCCAAGATAATCCGTCAATTCCTCCGAGCCGGCTCTTGTACTTTGTCTATCCCTTTCAAGGGGGCTCTCAATAACTTCAGGGTCGGCGACTCGCCTTTCAATATCCCACATCTAGGGGGCCCAACATTCTACATTAACCCCACCCACTCTTCCTAACTAATTCGAACATGTCATCGCTCTGGTGCCATATTAATCCGTTTCGGGCCGAACCAATTTCACTCACACGAACCTAATTACACAACCATCCAGACCTGTCACGCCGTCGCGTGCCCTCGTAGGCCCCACCGACCCACTAAACAACAATGGCCCATACCGATGCGAGAACTCCGAGGTCACTCCTAAAAAAAAATATATCATGCCAATCTTTTCATGGCTACAAAATCGCTTTTTCATGCGTGTGCACCGAAACAACTCTTTGTCCGTATCATCGCAAGCTCACTGGCTATCTCAACGGGTAACGCATGGCGAACATAACTCAATCCCAACCCATCAGTTGGAAGAGACACGGCCTTACGTCCTCTACATCGTACCCCCGCTAAAACCCTTACCGCACCGCCAAAAGGTCCACTCTCTCATTCTAACTCACTTTAATTGGCTGACCTCAACTTAGTCTTTATTAGTTACTGTTTCTTTTTCTTTCATATACTAATATTTTAATATGAGGAGGGCAAAAAAACAAAAAAAACAAAAACAAAACAATGCTCTCGGCTAAACCCCCCCAAAAATTAATTCAATGAGTCTCTCTCGACGATACATTTACATCAAACAAAAAAGATTCAAAACAATACAATTTGAGTGAAAAACGCCCAACTCGACAAAATAACAATACAAGATATCAGTTCTTCCCCCACCGAATGCATCTTTTTAAACATGGACATTTTTTCTATCTACAAAGTTATAACTGCGTGTGTGCAATAGTACATTGTTTTTTAGTTCTAAATTCATGTGTGCGTGTGTCACGAATTATTATTATTATTATTATTTATTCACTTTTTGTCTGTGTTATTACCTTTTTGATATTTGTGTGTGTGTGTGTTTGTTAGTTTTCTATTCAGTTTTCTCTCCATTCTTTTTTTAAATATTTGATTTTGTGTGTGCGTGTGTCTATCTGTTACCTATCTTTACTTCTACGGCACATGGCGCCTTTTTCTCTCAAACAAAACAACGACTTTTTACTTACTGTTTGTAGTTCTCTCTCTGTCTTCGCCGACCACGCCCGTGCGTTCTACACTATGTGAACCCAAGTTCAAAATCTTTTTAAATTTTTGTTATTTTCTTTTTTAAGAAAGTCCCGGTCACAGCAACCAAAAAGGTCTTTGATGCATATCCCTTTGCTTGGGGCCGCGGCGGTTTACGTTTACTATTTAGTCCCGGAAAAGGCAGTGGCAGTTCACATTTAATACTCGTCATTTTTAAAACATCATAAATCACATTGTTCATATATTGTTTGCATACGTTTAGATTTCTTCCTCGCCGTGTAGAGGGTCGTCGTCTCATGTCGTCTAGTGGACGAATTCTTTCTTCTTTCCTACCTGTCGTGAACCACGCCGTCCGTTGTCTGCAACAAAAGCTTCCCAACCGATTCACCAAACAACAATCTCTTTAAGTTTGAATTCTTTTTATTACAAGCGTTGTTATTTATCGGCCTGGGCCATTCACTGCGTCCTGAAAGAGAGAGAGAGAGAGAGAGAGAGAGAGAGAGAGAGAGAGAGCAAATCACTAGTTAATCGTAGTTACTTAACAATTATTTTCTCAACCATTCATAGAGGGGGAAAGGATATTTCTCGCTTGTATTTTCTGAGGGAAATATTTGCTTTATCTGTTGTAGTTTACATGGTAACATTCAAGTCTCATCGGTTTACCTCCAAAACCCAGACTGACGAAACTCGCTTCTCACGAAAAACGAGTAACGTAACGGATCCCTCTGTTTCCCACGCAAGGGCATGTGACGTCACAGAGCCTCTCGCAGGTGCACACTGACCCTTGATCTGGGATCTCTTCAGACTGTGACCTTGTGACGTCTGTGATTTCTGGCTGTGAGAACAGGCTCTATTCTACACTCGACTGCCGAGTCCACCCCGCGTTAATACGCGCAAGTCAAACCAACGATTTCCAACAGATACGTTCACTCCCATAGGGCGATTATCCAACATATGTATATCTATATCTCTCTTATTTGTGTTTGTTTAAGTAAATAACAGAAAACATATTACGTCGGCAAGGCCCAAAAAGAGTATCTAATCCAATAGGCGCCTCACTACCCACGAAACTCCAGCAATGTTGCACCCTTGAGCTTGTTTTACAAGTACTTCAACCCGACAATCAGCTGAATTCCATCCATTCATTGTGGAGGTCCTCAGATGCGGAAGCGCTTTCTACTCTAATAGATTCTTTCCTCGAGCTGCCGGCATTTGGAACTCCCTCCCTGCTCCCTGTTACCCCGACTGTACCGACATGTAGAAATCTAAAACTAATGTCAACAAACATCGAGTTGCACAGGCCCCAATTTAGGATGACACCCTAAATTTTCACCTTAATTCTCAGTAGCCCCTTACGTCTACAGTGGCAACTTGCCTTGTTTGAGCCGAACTAAGTCTAAAAAAAATGATAACGGATGAAACCATGTGCGCAGCGAATTCTCCTTCTCTCTATCTATCAATCTCTATTTCTGTGTCTACATCGCTAGGTATCTACCTATGTGTGTATGTCACTGTTTAATAATTTATCTTAAAAGAAGAAAGTTGTAAGTTAGAAAAGATACGAAATGAACAGTCGTAACTAAAAACCTGAAAAATGCAAGTATCTTTAAAAACAAACAATGGCAGCAATGAAGCGATCATAATAAATAAATTGGAGAATCCCTTATATTCTTGAAAATTCAGCGTTGGGAGTAATGGACAACCGCATGAGTGGAACTTAAAAGGAATAGTATGTTGCGTAGTATTAGGGAAAGGAAGAAGTATCTTACAATTAATTTAATACAGATGTAATTGGCTATCAGAGAGTTGAAGTATGACTATAAAATTTCCAAACCATAATTTTTCTATAAGCGGTGTAAGCGCACTAGTCTGTATATGACGGTAATGAGAAATGTATCTACTTTAATAGTACTCATATCCGGGCGAAATATTATCAGAAAAAAATCCAAATCGAAATGAATTATATTCATACCAATAACATATTGGATAAAACTAATGAGAACATAGGCTAGCTCGAATCAAATATTTACAATATTTTTTACACATTTGCAATTAGTAACAAACACTTTAACATTTTGCATACGTCTTCTTCTTCTTCTCTTCGACATTTTTCTTCTTTTATATAAGCAGCTAGCAGTTACGGCGATCAGACTAGTTAAACAAACGGGGGAGCAAAAAAAAAGTCAACAGATGTGTTACCAAAGCCAATAAAAAATACTTTTCGACCTACGAGGACATTTGTTTGTGTTTAAAAGAATTTTCAAGTGCTTTTTATTGCATGTTAATATTTCATATACGATCTTTTGAACTTGCTGAGGCAACATGGCCGACCGCACTTTCCTGAAGAAAAAAACGAATATGAGAGTCATAGAGTGTGGTGGGACATGTTGCCTCATCAATTTCAGAAGATCGTATATTGAAAGAAATATTAACATGCAAAAAAAAATCACTTTAAATACTTTAAAACACAAAACTATCCAGGTAGGTAGAAAAGTAACTTTTATTGGCGTTGGTAACATGTATCTGTTGACTATTTGCTTATTTCGCCCGTTTTTCGTTTGTTCGAACCCCTTCACAATCGCTAATTATAATAATAATAATAATAATAATAATAATAATAATAATAATAATAATAATAATAATAATAATAATTATTATTATTGCTTTATTAATAAATTGTTTAATGTGCATCAATTCACCGTTGACAACGTTTATTCAGTCAGCTTTAATGTAATAAGAGATTGATTACTAGCTTTCACTAGTCTATTATTAAATCTTGGCTTCACAAATGTGAATGAATCATCCATATTTGTATTACGTTTGTTTAACATTAAAATACAAAAATACATTTTGGTTTCGCGATAGAACGAGCGATCGAAATCGTATAAGTAGCCGCAATAGTTCCAGCTGATTCTGCATGACTATAAATACGAAGGCCGATCGAACAACATAACCCTCACAAAGGGATATGTTTTATGTATTTTCCTTTTTATTTTAGTACCATCATTTGTTATTTTCTTCTTTATTTTCAATTTTATTTATACCCAGTTGTTCTCCCATAGATATGTCGTAATCGATCTACTGGCAGTTCTGTTTAGATGAATTTCAAATTGATGTTCCTACAATTCAAACATGGCCGTTCATGGCGTCTTGCCGATGGTCTTGTTTTTATAACAAGGGGAATCGATTGTAAATTGGGTGGTAAAAAACACTGTTATTTCACCTCCATGTAAGGTTAAATCGGATAGTAAAATAGATCTCAAGTAAATAATATTCTTTAAAAAAGAAATAGCGTTACAGTTACTCTACAAAATCATCATCATCATCATCATCATCATCATCATCATCATCATCATCATCATCATCATCATCATCATCATCATCATCATCATCATCATCATCATCATTATTATTATTATTATCGTTATTATTTACTAACTAGGAGTTATCACACAGGTCATCAATGATTGCTCACCGACAACCGGTGGTATTCCTGGAGTCTGAGTGACAACAAGTCTCTCCAGATTTCCACTATTCTCCACCTCTTTTGAATAGCCACCGCAAATAAATTTTCAGTATCACAACAGCCGTTTACCATTGATTTCTCGCTGGTAAGGACCATTGGTCTTCTCTGGGATTTGGGTGGCAATAAGCCTCCCCGATATTATCATTATCATCATCATCATCATCATCATCATTATTATTATTATTATTATTATTATTATTATTATTATTATTATTATTATTATTATTATTATTATTATTATTATTATTATTATTATTTTTGTTTAGCTCCTAGCTAGGCGTGGACACGTTGGCTGTCGAGGTCGTCTCTCTACCGATTTTTTTGGCCTCCTTCATAGTCTTTTCCATTGCATCGTGGCCTATTCTGTCGCTCTAGATATCCACCTTTGGTGTGTATATCTCGAAAGATAACCTGCCCATCTATATTTAGCCGTTTGTATGGCGGTGATGATGTCGTTTACTTCAGTTTGCCGTCTGATCCAGGTGTTTCTTTTTTTTTTCGTAGACGGTTGCCGAGCATAATGCGTTTCATTTTGCGTCTTTCTATTGCTGCATTATTGAGTGTCCATGTTTCGTTACTATATGGCATAATAGACATGATGTATTCGTTGAACACTCTCCGTTTAATGTTCATAGTCGACTTTCTAATTCTAATGTTGTCTATTTTGGAAACGCTGTCCATCCAAGTGCAATTCGCCGTTCAATTTAAGACATGATATTAGCGTCGCTTCTCACTATCTTCGTTAGGGAGCTGTAGTTGTCAACTTTCTCAATATTTACACCGATAACTATATTCATATTTTTTTAGTTGTTTGTCTTTTCGAAGTAGTAACCACTTATCAAGGCCCAAAAGCAACTCAAGGATAAAATTAATGAGTTCGTCAGGTAGACGGTGATACACCACCGTAGTTATTCGTAACGATCATTGAAACTGGGATGAATATGATTATTTAAGATAACGGCTCAACAAGAATTTGTTTAAATTGGACTTTAAAACGACCATGACCATGTTGTAGTCAGCTTGGAAGCAGCCCCGCGCTATTGTGTTCCACAGACGGGTAGTTCTATAAAATAAACTTTGCTCATGTCGTTTTATAAATTATTGACAGCTGTTATAGGTAGACGAGTTTTTGTTGTGAATGTTTTACATTTATTGGAACTCAATCGAGCACCTACCATAAAAATAACGATAGAGCAGAGAAAAAATAGCAACATTTCTTCTGTGAAAAGTGGCTGTAGCGAAGAGAAGAAAGCGTGGCCCACTAGATTTCGAAGTCGGTTTTGTATTCTGTCAAGGAAGAAAAGGTGCTCCTTGCGGCACCTCCCAAGATGCGGCAACAGTACCCCGTCTTAAAATGTATTTGATTCTTATACAGGTAGAGGATTACGTCAGGCGGGAAATACTTTTTTGGAGGCGAATAATGATCCAATCATTTTTCCAGCGACCATGACAACGGATTTGATAAAAGTCTTCGATTTCAAGTCTGAAGTGAAGGTCAGTCCCAGAAGCTTATCAAAGCAGGGTACTTCTCCAGGAATATAGTAATTCATTTCTAATTAGACCAAAGTTCCGAGCGTTTGTGGTGCAAAGAAAGAAAGACTTGTTTTAGAAATATTTAAAGTAACGAGATACACTTTTCCCCATTCACCATGTGCTCCAGATCTGAAGAGAGAGACTAAGAAAGATCTTGATCATTAATGCTTTTCGAAGTGTTTCCATAGATGACTGTCATCTGCATAAATGTCGACGAATGATCTTAGAATGTGATTTGTTAGATAATTGATAAAGATCACGAAGAAGGTTGTCCAGGATGGATGCTTGAGGTACGTCGGCGTTGATACTGTGTGTTTCAGACCTTTGCGCATCAACGACTACTTTTATAAACTTATCATCGAGAAAGGATTTGATAGTTGAGAGGACATTTCTAGATATTCAATAGCTAGCAAGCTAATGAAGTAGACCTTTATGCCAAACTTTATTTAAGGCCTTTGATATATCAAGAGCTATTACAGTCAGCATATCAACTTTTGATCTTGCAAGATGAAATCCATATCGCTTATCACTGAGTAAGCTTTTTCTGCTGAGGTGATTGACAACTTTTTGATTCATCACAACTCCAAGCAACTTACTCACGACGAACAGGAGACTGATATATCTGTAATTAGATGCAGAAGACCGATCTTCAGAATTTTTAACTACTCGACATACGTACGAAGTTTTCCAATGTGATTGGAATTATTTCTACTTTAAGCAAATTTGAACAGCTTTGCAAAAATAGAAGCTAGTTCCGGTTGCAGCTTTTTAAGCACTATGATTTGAATATTCTCAGGGCCAATTGCTTTGCTGGCATCAAGGTTCTTGATAAGTTTGGCAACATCCCGGACATATATATAGATATCGCTCAGAGTGTTTTCAGTCATAAGAGGACATTTAAGTCTTAGGCGGCCTTGATCGCAAACTGGTGGAATTCGATGCAAAGTTATTTGCCAAAAATGTGGCTTTATCGGATGCTGAGGAAATCACCCCTGGTCCATTGAAGTCTTTTAAAATTTTATTTCAGGGCATATTTAAACTTTATACCGTTTAAAAATGTGGTACGACAGGTCATCAGACAATACATCGGTAATATTATTATGCAGTATGCTGGATTAGAATCTGAGTCGTCTGCATACATATTTGAGGTTGAATTAAAAACATACAAAAGAACAAAGAATTATTTTGGAAAAAAAATGAAAAAGCGAAAACATTCATTGTCCATAAAATCAATAGTTCGAAAATCACAATCAGCTAAATAATGGTATCGTTCGAGAAAACTGTGATCAAGAATCAGATCACAGCTATTTACAACGGAACTGACGGCGGATGACGTAATTAAAATCAGATCATAGTCATTCACAACAGAACTGCAGGCGGATGACGTAAATAAAATCTTATATAACATAGTAGCTTTTGGTCATTTGCAAATGAATTTAAAGAAGACATAAAAGCTTTCGTTTTATAATCCAAATAACATATCTTTTTTTTATATCAAGGGATGCAACTTTGCTCAGACGAGAAAAAAGAAAATGAATCAGATTGTTTCCATTGCATACTTGGGATAAATTAGACAACCAATGGCATTTAGGGTTCATCATATTACACGTCATCCCGGCATAATGTGATTAATTTCCTTGTCTGGAATCAATAGGATGTTCGATTCCGGTGTGCAACCGTGATAATGTGTATGGGTAGCTATTACAAAAATGGTTCACTTAGATGAAGGCAAAATGCTGTGCTATTAACAATTAACAACTTTTATTATTTGAGTTAACATTTCTTGCTACAATTAATAGCGTTCGTATTTTATACTATGGAAGGTACACGTCCAAACTGTAGAAAACAGAACTTGCCAGCCAACATTTTAAAAGTAATCTCTTTTATCTTTAATTAGTTTATACTAATAAGTAACAACCAATTATCAAGGCCAAAATCCACTCAAGTACATGGATCAATGAGAGCGTCAATTGGATGATGAAAGGTTTGGAAACGATTGGTGGGATGGATAGGGTGTGATTATTTAAGATGACGGTCCGATAAGTATTTGTTAACATTGAAATGGAAGAAAACGATGTGGTAGTTAGCAGGAAAGAAGTCTGGTGGTAATGTGTTCCACAAATGTGAAGTTCTTGGAAAAAAGCTTGTTCATGGAACTTATTTCGGTAGTAGTTCACCAACTCAAACCCAGAACTTAACTTGTCTGTCCAGACACAAAACCCATAACCTTATTGCCATAAGGTCCCGCAACTTGTATAACTTTTATTATATCTATTATTCATGGAGATGTTGTATCTGTCTGTCTGATGTCGAAAATATATTATCGCTTCTATTAATTTTACTTTATTATTAATTGGGATTTGGTATCTGTCTGTTTGAAGTGGAAACTATACTATTACTTCTATTAATTGTTTTCTATTTCTAATGGAAATTTGTATCTGTCTGTCTGAAGCCGAAACTATACTATTATACTTATACCAATGGTATTATCGTACTATATTTCAATGATCCATTCAGATGAGGTAGTGTAGTATTTGTTCTGTTGTAATGAAACTATCCTTTAGGGGGTAGTGTACTATATGTTTGTTTCTTCATGATACCATTTGTGTAAGCCTTTCAGAACATAATCTTCTCATTTCGGCAGGAGTGAACCAACTCTATCCAGATATCAACTCTTCTGTCCAGCTCAGGAACCATAACCTTCCTGCTATGGTGATAAGGTAGCTTCTAAACTTCAGCGACGCCAAGAGAAATAACGAAAGAGTATAATCGCAGCGTTGGACTTTAATTTCATAAAAATGTCCAATAATTATTCAGTATCAATTTTTATATCAATTTGATTCCGAGAACATTTTAATCAAATTTATTCTCCCCGAATTTATCTTCATGAACTTAACAAAAGAAAGTGTTCTAGTCCAAAATCTTTTCATGTCTAGAAATAATTAATATTTCCTATCCCTGGCTCCCCTAAAAACTTTCGATACTTTCTCAAACTCCTAAAAACAATTTACTTTTCCAAAGTGGAAAATTAATTTCTGAGTGGCCAATATTTGAAGCAACATATTTCTCTCACCAACCGGTCGTCAATAACACATTAATTAAACGTACACCACGAGGCATGTTTACATACGTAGTCAACGTGTTATTTTGAATACTAATAAAGCCACCCTTCTCACATTTTGGCTGGTTCACCAACCACTCTTGGAAACGGTACAAAAATGTCTCTAACATTATAGGTCCCGCACTGTCAACAAAACTCAGGCTCATGTCCATCGCCACAATATTGAATTCCTGTACTTCTTTTACAAGTATTTCCGCTAAATTTGCTTTCGTCGAACTGACGCTTGCAACGTAAATATCGTCGACACACCCGACGAGCAGAAAAATAACCTCCTTCACTGTAGAGATTATGAGAGATGCTGCAAAAACCTTCTACTATTATAGCTTCTTTACACATATCGCTTGCCTTTGGAATTCCTTCTATACTCTCTGTTTCTCGACAATACCAACATGTAGAAATTTACATGTAATGTAAACAGATCTCTTACTGTACACCCCCCACTTGAATTCCCCTTATAAGTCTGGCTACTAATCACAGTAACTCTTACGTCTCAGTGGCAATATTCCTTGGTTGCGGTGAATTGAAGTAAAAAATATATCATAGTATTACTGTTACAGTTACACTGGATAAGTAAACAAAACAGTTATTTTCTCTTAAGTTAAGGTTAAAGTATTTAAACGATCGATTGTGGATAGGAATACGACATGGCTTGTTTCGTTTAATACTGTTTAGATTCAGCACGTGTCTTTCAATCGTAGGCGTGTCCGTTTTATTCCTGAGATTTTCAGGAATGGTTCTGTTCTTGACAAAAATCGATTCTAAAACTTCTTTGTTTTTCTTTCCCATCAAATCTTTCTTGGAGTTCATACATTAGATTCATTACTTCTTTTGCATTTTGTAAAGCCGATTCTCTCTATCGCTCAACACCCTTTCTCTCACCTGAGGGTATTCTCTATCTCAACAAATCGACTATCAGACATTGTATGAAGTACTGTTGCCATATTTAGTCTGGTGAATCTCTGCCCCTATTTGAGGAATTTTGATAAGGTTCAGAAGCGTATCTGTAATTTGGTTGGACCTACTTCTCTGCATCCTTTCTCTTACATATATTATGTTGCTAATCACAGTCTTTTCAATAAGTACAATTATGGCAGCTGGTTTGACTCGTTTATCTAGTGGTCTTCATCAATTCGCTGTTTTATACCGCGTTATAGTACGACTTCGTATTCCAGTAGCTTATTTCCAAGAACTGCAGGATTGTGGAACTCTCTTTCTGCTGACTGTTTTCCTTTTGGTCTTTTCAAGACAATAGTCAATAGGCATCCCATGTCTTTGCGATAATCATCTTTTGTTCCTGTTAGCTCCTTACATCAAGTGGCTTTATGCCTTGTCTGGTGCGATTTCTATTTAAAAAATAAGTTATCATGAACAATAAATAAATTATAACATTTTAATGATTAGATTGCTGAATTTCATAATCCAAAATGTCGCATCCTTTAATAGTCACCTTACACATTAGGGTGTAAGCACATCTGGTTGGGAACCCTTCCTATAGTCTAGAAGTTATAATTTTATGAACATGTGCTCAAGGTAGTTATTTTATGTAATACAACGACACTCTCCAGAGAGCAATAAAGTGAATGATTTTATTGAAGCTTTCTAGTTTTCAATTTCATGTCAATTTTCCACTTGAGATTTCCAGGCATTTTAATCGACAATTCACTGTCCTGCAAATATGATATTAGATTACCCAAGGGATCGCAATCGGTGACACTCAGATCTGTCAACCTTTTAATTGAACATGCATATGCAGTGGAACCAGTTTTCCTCTCAGAACTTTGAATATATTTCCTGTTTTTAATAATGTTAACTTTTCATTCCTTGATAAATTACACATTAGAAAGAACCGCCAATTCTTGATACTTTTTGAACACATCTCATAATTTTGAATAAATTACAATTTTGTTTATGGCTTATTTGTTGGTAAGTTTTTTTATTTTATATATTTTTTACTAATGAGTCACCGATTATCAAAGACCATGATCCACTCGATGATAAGGGTTAAGTGTGTTAAAGGTAAGACATCAAATAAAAAAAATACAGTTTTACTGACAACTTCTTAAGACAAAGATGAAGAGTTCCTACACAATTGGAGGACAAAGTGTTTATGGAAGTGGCTCCAGACAAGGCATAAAGCCACTTGATGTAAGGAGATAAAAGAACGAAAGAATATTGTCGCAAAAACAGAAGATGCTTCTTGAAAAAAAAAACAATGATTAAGGTAGAATAAAAACAGTCAGCAGGGAGAGAGATATCCAAGCCTGCAGTTCGTGGAGAAAGGATCTACTGTAAGGAAAATTGAGTACACGTGTTCATTTCGGCTGTCGTCTTGCGAGTTTGTGTGTGTGTAAAATAAATAGGCGTTGTGGATGTGTGCGTATATTAGTTTACATGTTGTGTTGATGTAAGTGTGCGTGTATGAACTGGGTATCTGCGTTCGTTTAGCACACACACGACAAGATATTGGCACGAACTACAAAACATAGCAACAGCATATATACACGTATATGCTGTCGCTATGTTTAGTAGTTTGTGACAATATCTTGTCGTGTGTGTGCTACTTGCCGATGCCCTTTCATCTCTAAAGTGCCTAGGCAGGTAGTGTTGTACGCACGTGCGTTGTCCGTAGACAAAAAAACGGAAAAACGGAACAAAAACCCGTGTTTGGGCTTTTATACTACGCACAAATATTTGGAAATGATATTGCCATGATTGGTTGAAAGAAGTTGCTGAGTTGAGCTTTTGCCAAATCGAGAGTCTATACGTAAAAACAACATTCGTTTCCGCTGCTACTTCCAACAAGTGCACACCCAGTCTGGGTATTTTTTTCTATCACATCTAGTCACATTATTTAGTCAGTTTAACGTTTTTATAATTTGCATTCATACATTGGTAACAAAAATCTTGGTCAAGATATATTTTTTCAGGGTTCTAATTTAAACGTTACATTCATTTTTCAAAATTTATCGGGATCAAAGCTTTATTAATCCCAGATACGACCATAGTCAAGTACTAGGTGAGTGACTATTTGAGAATACTAAGTGCTTTATAAATAAAAAGACGGTACTAAAAATAAATTATTCTAAGAAACGAATCGTATTCACTTTTTGTTACTAACGAGTCACCACTTATCAAGGCCCAAAAGCTACTCGAGGATAAGGCTAAATAAATGTTAGGTGTACGGTAAGACAACACCGTGATGATTAGTAATGATGGTGGAAGTTTGGAAAAATTTGATTATTTAGGAGGACGGCTTAACAATAATTCTTTTATATAGACTTGAAAACAACAATGTTGTAGTCAGCTGGGAAGCAGCCCCGCGGTATTGAGTTCTACAGACGGCTTGTTCTAGGAAATAAACTTTGCTCATAGAAGTTTTGTTTGGTTTTAGTCATAGAGAAATAAAAATAAAATATTGATAGTGGTTGTAGCTAGACGATTTTTTGTCGTAAATGTTTTACAGGGGGAACCATAGGTTGAAGCTCAGCCAAGCACCTGTCATGAAAATAACGATAGAATAGAGAAAGACTAGCAACGGCCTATTTGTGAGGTAGAGGAAGTAGGGAGGAGAAGAGAACGTCACCCACTAGATATCGAATCGGTTTCGTACTCTGTCAAGGCCGAAAAAGAGCTTATAAGAAGACACCTCCACAGATGTGGCAACAGTACTCCATCTTAGGACTATTTGGCTCTTATACAGATAAAGGATTGCGTCAGGAGATAGATACATTCTAGAACGATAGAATGATCAAACTATTTTCCCAACGATCTTGGCAATGGATTTGATGTTTATCTTTCATTTCAGGTCAGGAGTGAATGTCAATCCCAGAGGCTCGTCTAAGGAGGGGGCTTCCTCAAGACAAGAGCCATTCATTTTAATGGGAGTCAAGTAGGTCTATTTATATTCCTCCCACAAGGTAAGATGTGACACAAGGTCGGGAAAGTGGGAAAAAATTTAAAAATTGCCTGAGCAGCCCCGTCGGCATTCCCCGGTAGGGGCGCCTCAGGCGATTAGCAATAAATTAACCCTCTCTCAAAAGGTGAGAAGGCAAAGCCTGGGAGGGTGCACCTCCTAGAACTGCACAGGACGGACAACCGATAGACCGGCGTAAATCCAGACCCGAAGGTCCGGACAATAGACAAAGAGGGAGGTGTCATAGTCAGGCGAAACAGTCGGGTCAGAGCACCGGCAGTGTTTTGCGAAAATACTGCCTAGGTTTCGCGACCTCGACACCTGTCAAGGATCTAGTAACGAGTGAACTTATTACCATTCGTTATCTGGCTGAGAAGTTGTATTAATAGATGCCGTAACTAGTAACATTATTTGGCAACATCCTAATCTTCTCTCCCATATAGTAGCTTTCTAAAGAACGTTCTCTTCTGTAACAACTATAGATTTATCTTCGTGTTTCACTAACGTAGAAAATGTCGAACTGAAACTAAAAGGGGGAATCGTTTTTATAAATGAACATAAGTTAGCTTTTCGCATAAAAATTAATTGCCAGAGACTACCAACCGATAACTGTCCCGTGCTAGGACGATCTATTCCGTATCTACTTCCTTCCCAGGAAGATATGTCTTTAGGCCGGAAGATGGGGAAACAAGCCAGCGACTAAAAGGACTCTGGCCTCTTAGAAATTTCCTTGCCATCTCCGTCGGCATTCCCCGATTGAGGCAGTTAGCGATAAACTAACTGCTTCCCAAATATGCGAAGCCTGAAAAGGTGGACCTCTTAGGACTACTCAGGATTTATGCAACAGTATGACAGGTAAGAGTCCATCGAGTTGTCCATTCTTTGTCGGGCTGATTATCGAGAACAGATCCTCGACTGGTATATATCGCTGTGTTCCTTTTTCCACAGTACAGTTTCGGCATCAAATGGCCCAACGACGGCTTCCATGCTATTAAATCCAACAACAACAACGTGGATAATTTAAAAACCCATCGCTCTTTTTTTACATTTTTCGTTGGTTAATACAGTCGCCAACTGGTATATTTTGAACGATACTTTTTTTTTCAAATAAATTAACATTTCGTTTATCGCTTCCTGAGCACAAGTCTCGGTACTTTTTGAACGCAGCATATACTCATTTACACATGCGCGCGCTTTCGCTGGTGCGTAATACGCATGCGTGCCGCGCTGACTGATTGTGTAATCTAATTCTGATTCGTTTCCTGCTTCGACTGTGTTGTAAGGTTTTATCCGTAGGCATCCGGTTTTCGCTCTGGAGAATTCGCATGCATTACAGCGTAATTGACACCTGGAAACACTCCGCTTCGTTAGGCGGTCTCTACAGACAAACACGCCTCGATTTATCTAATTCGCACGTCTCCACACTTCTCGATCTGATTGCTTTTACATCGGCGCATTCTAATCGACGGAAGCCACATGAAGACTCGTTCTAGAGCGATAGTGACAGCAAGTCTCTTCGACGTTCCTTTACCCGCTGTTGACATTGTAGTTACAACTAAATATCTGGATGTTATTTTTTAAATCTCCCTCAACATAATATAACGATATAAATCAAACAGTATATATAAATAGCTATTTTTTCTGCGCGTTTTTGTTTTAAACTATGCCATTTTACCAAATATTATTCTTTAAAATAGGATTTTGAAAACAAAATTTAATTCTAACCTAACCATTATGTAATTAGAGTAATTAGGGTTTTCATTGAAACACATTGTTATCAAACTATATCAAATTTCCGATTAAAACCAATAAAATATACAACAAATAAATTTTACCAAACGCAAGAAGATTTAATTTTCTAGCTACCTGCATAGATTTTATCTTCTGAAATTGGTTAAAAAGCTGTTGTTTTTACAATGTAAGATTGAGTCTATATGTGCCGGTTTTTCGACTAAAAATACAAGATGGCCGCCGTCAAATGTGACCTTTAGCTTCTACGTAACATAGATAACAACTGAGAAATCGGAAATTAAAAAAAAAGACAACGAATAACTGTCACTAAACGCATTAAATTGAATTTTTTAACTTACTGAAACTGTTTTAAAGTTTTTCTTTATTTCAAAATAAGTTGCAGTATATCAGCCGTTTTTTACTTCAATTCTCTGATACAAATACTGAAACAAAAAACAAACAAAACACTTACGAAATGTTTCAGAAATGTAAAACTATGCAGGTTAATAGAACATTACATTTTCTTGCGTTTGGTAAAAGTTATTAGTTATATCTTCTGTTTGTGTTTGATCTACACTACACTTTTGTTCAGCTAATTATGTTTATTTCCCACGATTTCGACTCAGTTAAGACTCAATTTACTTGATTCCTCATGAGGGCAGGGTAAGACACAAGGTCGGTTTTTAATATGGGAAAAATCCCGTTCCCCAAAAAGAGCACTATGGGTTGGGACAAAAATGAAAATTGTCTCAGTTTAGAAGGATCACTCCTTCGCCGACTAGCGAAACAGAGACTACACTTTGAATTATTTAATTGCAAAAATTATGCAAGTTATATTTTAAGAAAAATAAGTGCAACGCCCTCAAAAGTGTGGAGAAAGTGGGCGTCTTTGCTCATTGTTTGTCTACTATAATATATTTGTCTATCGTACACTTATCTAGAATAATTGCAGTCACCATAATACCACATTTACTCTAGGGGAGATCCTACTTAAAATAACCCAAAGTGTCGAGAAATTTATAGATATATGTATGTACAAATTATTGGAATCAAAGATTAGAACAGCAAAAAGCAAAAACCGGTTAGTAAGAACCGACTATCCTTTTCTAAAGAATAGACCGCCCATTGATTTTTTTTGTTTGTTTAGATCCTAAAGCAAGTAGTTTTTTCTCTAACTGGGAGTGCGACTTATGTAGGAGAAAATAACGAAAAGAGTGAGTTTGGGAGGGAATAGTTTGCTTCAAAGATGAATTTAATTTGAAGAGGCCAATGACAATATGAGAGTAGGGAGTGCGCATCTTGGAGGAGCTCTATTAAAAAAGAAAATAAATCGCGAAGTCCAAGCAGATCCTTAAGTCATCTTCTGGAAACATTGATTGTAAACATATCCTCTAAACAAATTTATAGGGATTTCTAAACATGAAACACTTGCTTTTTGGCTAGGAGCAAAGTGTAGTATATGTTGTGTTGCTGCACTTCATCTTTTCTGTCCTCGGTCAGTGAAGGATTAATCCTTCTAGACTGAGGCAATTTTTATTTTTATCTCAATCCAGTGTGCCGTTTTCTGGGGAGTTGGATTTCTCCACATTAAAAACCGAGGGGAGGCAATTTGATAGGAAATCATAATAAGATCATGAAAATAGCACTTAATTTTACCATAGACAACACACAAGATAATCAAATAAATAAATAAATAAATAAACTTTAATAATTTTTTTTTATATTTCCTCCATTGTATTATTTTCTTTGATTTTAACAACAACTCCCCAGCCTAATATTCAGAGGAAACATGAATTGGAATAAACACATAGAAGATACTGCCAAGTTTGCTGCAAAGAAAGTGGGCTCCCTCTACCGAGCTAGAAAACTTCTCACACCTGCCAATATCCTATATCTCGACAAATCCACTATTCGTCCATGCATGGAATATTGTTGCCACATCGAGGCTAGTGTATCGACCACTAGTCGCGTCTCTGGGACAGAGTTAAAAAACAGTTTCTAATTAATTAGGTCCCACACTGTCTACGAAGCTCCAGCCATTGTCACATCACCGCAATGTTGCATCCCTGTGCTTGTTTTACAAGTACTTCAACGGAATGTGCTCCGACGAACTTGCAACACTTGTACCTCCTCAACGTAACTATCCCCGTTCAACCCGATAAACAGCAAAATCCCCCCTTCACTGTATAGGTCATCAGATGCCGGAATTTTAATAGCTTTATTCCTCAAACCGATTGCCCTCAGAATTCTCTCCCTGCTTCTTCATCCCCAGACTGTACACACATGCAGAAATTTAAATGTAATGTGAACAAGCATATCGCTGCACAACTTCGAATTCTTCTATGAATCTTGCCCCAAATCAAAAGTAGACAGACCCTTTACGTCTATGTGGTAGTATGCCTTGTTTGGAGTAACGAAAAATCGAAGGCAACAGGCCGCATAAAATAAGTAACAACATCATTCTTATATATGTCCCGTGAACAGCATGCAGTTTACCCAATAATTCACAGCTCTAAATTCAGCTGAAGATTTATCACTGAACAAACTATATTTACTTATCTTCTAAAGGGATACGTTCGGCTGTGAAGTAGCAATTTGGCTGACGACTAAATTCATGACAGTTTCTCCTTAATCATCGACGCGCTTTCATGTGTTTTGTCTTCTGCTTCTGGTGTATTTATGTATACGTTTAGTATTTTCCCTTTCTTCTTTATTTACGTCATTTATATATTCACGCTCTGGCTTTTTTCTTTTTCCTTTGTCCATGTGATTTATTTATTTTCGTCAATCACTTACTCTTCTATTCTTATTACGCTGCTGCTGCTACTACTACTTACATAGCCCTATTTTCACCTCACACAAACAGAAGGAAATCTCTTAAAATTGACTAAAAAAAGTTCAGAACTAGTTAAAAAAGACTCTGTTTTGAAGTGTAACGTAGCTCCCTAATTTCCCTATTTAGGGGTTTCTAAATGTGTATGTAATATACGTCAAATAGGTATGCATGTCGTTATTTCTGCTGGTTATGTGTCACGTAATGCTAATCTTGTTTGGGGGTTCGCTTGTAACCCGTGAAATGCAAAAAAATAAAAAATAAACTGGAAATCTGCATTTACTTGGTATCCTTCGGTAGTTAACACCGAAGAAAAACTATATTTACCTTTTAAAGAGATATGCTAGGCAGTTTAGCATTTGTGAAGTATCAGTTTAGCTGATAACTACATATCTGACAGATTCTCATTTTTATTCTTTTCTTTCTTAGTCTCCTTTTGGTTAATTTGTGTATACGTTTAGTATTTCCCCTTTCTTCTTTACTTATTTCATTTATTTATTTACGTCAAACCGCTTTCTCATTTTCTCGTTTTCTCTTTTGTCTTTCTTCGCCTGACAGAGACTTTATTTATTTCATTATGGATGTCGGCAACCTTAACCTGGTCGCTTCTGTGTTATAAAAAGCAGCCGAATAAAACAGAATTAAGCGGTTCAAAAAGTCGTAGAATGCTGATTCATGCGAAATACATTTTTTTTTATTAATCGCTTGATTCGATTATGTAAGCATTAGTTTAGTCCACCAGAATATCTACTGTTTTAAATTAACCTCTTGTTTACTTTTGGCATCTGTGTGTGTGGAACGGGGAAATAACACATATTTTATGGCTCATAACTTGTTATGTTAGTTTAATAATTTCTCCAGTTATTGCTACCCTGATTATATCATAAAATTTAGCATTTTTACATTTAGATTTTAAATTTAATTTTGTTTTAATTTTTTTATTGTTATCTCTTTTAATGTTTTCTATTTAAATTCTTAACTAATGTCAGCACTTATCAACACCAAAAGAAACTCAAAGATAAGGGTTAATGAGATGGATTGCTTGTCAGTTTTAATGGCGAAGAATATTATGAGATGATTGAAAACTATAAATGGGATTAACAAAGGTTGATTACTTATGGAGACGGTTTATGACAAATATTTGTTGACATTAGATTTGAAGACGACCAGGTTGCAATCTGCAGAAGTAATGTTTTTTTTAAAAATTAATTCATCAATTTTCATTTATTATTTCTCTGTTTTTCTTGTACGTGTAAAAATTATATATTCGCTTACAGCACATTTGACGTTGTCTTCGAACAATAAGTAGATATAGCCAGCGTGCGTCTAGCAGCAGAAGTGTTATTGACAAATGTGCCGTCGTAATGGTTGTAGAGTTGTTCTCTTTCTTTGTTTAATAGCAGTTCGGTTGTACATCTCTCTCTCTCTCTCTCTCTCTCTCTCTGTATCTCTCTGTCTCTGCTGTATAGCAGCGGTTGTAATATTTGTATTCTCGTCCCTTTGCATGTAGTTTGACCGAGATCATATCATAAACAGCTGATATTAGGGTGTTTATAATTCTCTATGATTTTTAATTTCATAATATGCATTAGTTTTACATTCTTTAGAATATACATTATTATTACATAATACCCATTTGAGCTTACTCACGATCTATTCTCCGTAAGAGGGTGGACAGATATCTCCGAAATACGTCTGATCTCTTCCCAAGGTAGCTTGTTTATCTTTCCATCTGCCATGTACCCTATCTAAACTTCATGTTTTCTTACGTTACTTCCTTTGAAAAGTTAACTTAATTTCTAAGCTTAACGACAAAGCAGAAACTTTTCTTGTTACTTAATCTATTTTCGAAAATTCACTGCCTACACATCCCCACATAAATTCTTGCTACACAAAGATCAGCTTGTGAAAAGCTCACACAATCCCTGAATGAACATTGCTATACGGCCAACGTTATCTGCGTCATTGTAGCGTTCATTAATAATCACACCGTCTTTAAGTTCGACCATGGATCTCATCAAGCCCTCGTCAAGAGACAGGTAAATATAACGATGTATTAGAGCTTCAAATAAGAGTATTATAAAATAAAGCTCTTTACATTTATTACTTAATGTATTAAAAGATATACGGCTACACTCACGCTGGCACACTGGCACTCGAAAGATCGCGGAAGTTACGTGTAGCCTGGTCAGTACATAGATTAGTGACTACTTGGAAACACTAGATGATGTATGTAAAAAAGCCGGCTAATAATATGCAACAACAAAATCAAGCGGCTCAAAAAGTCGTAGATTGTTGATCCATGCTAAATTCACTTATGAAAGCATTCGTTTTGCAGATTCGTTTAATCTACGCCATTTTATCTCTTGGAATAAAAGAGAAACAGAATTCATATAGATCAGAAAGTGAGTTGCTTGACTTTGTTTTGTTGACATTGGTTTCTAGAATTCATTTTAGAATCAGATGCTCACACAAGGGACCATGTAAACGTTTCACACATTCCTAGTGAAAGTGGTACAACTTTCTATTATTAAATGACAATAGTTCTTAAAATGAAAACACTTTCGGGATGGGCTTCTATCCAGCCTCAATAAAAGCCTAAGTATTATCTGGCACAATCGCCGGTGAGACCCGCTACAAAAGCCACTGTGTTTCGCGAGGCTTATCTCGCGAATCTTCCAAAAAAACGCAATCAAACGAGGGCCAACAGCTCCAGGGCTCACTACTGCAACTGAAGTAATAAGAAAAAAGAAGTAAATCTACCCGGAAGACAAGAATATTTATTTGTTTTTATTTCCGTGTCTCAAGCAACAGACTGGGATTGAATTGCATCTCTGACGAAATTATTATTTCGTAGTGATACTATTCAACCGACAAGACTTGGAGAGCGCAAGATGAATTGTTTGTCAACGTCGTCTTTTCTCAGTTTTCCGAAGAAGGTACATTTAAAGTTTGATTTTGTTTGGACGCCATCTTTTTAGCCGGGTCATTTTATATTAAGTTAATGCATAATTATTGCGGCCCTTTTTTTTTCTTCCCAGCAAATCGGTAAAAATTTAGACGCATAGAACTTAGTTTTCATGCGTGAATTTGTGAGGATTCAGCCAGCCAATTGGCATACTTCTTTGAGTTTTTTGAGACGATCGATGACCGCATGGTCTACATGAAACCTTCGGCTTAAATTCTTGTTTCTAAGATTCTGCCCTTTCCCACAACTACTAAAAGTAGATGTTCTAAAAGCTAGACACAAAACCTTTGTGAGGTCTATAAAATGTAACTAAGAATGGCTGCCTTTGTTCCCCTCGTTTCTTCTTTAGTTGTTTAATGGAGAAGATTATGTCTATTGTGCATCTGCTGGCACAGAAACCGCACTGCTATTCGGGAGTAGACATTATCTGTGAATTCTTCTTCATTATTACTCGTGCTAAAATATTCCCAACGATACTGAAAAGAGATATACCATGTTAATAATTGCAATTGCTTCTGTGACTTTTAGTTTTTGATAGTGTAACGAAGTTAGCATATCTCATGTTTTTTTATATGTTGTCTTCACTTCCACATTTCATACAACTAAATGCTGAGTGTCTTTTTGCCCGAAGTCTTCGGCTTAAATTCTCGTTTTTAAAGTTTTGCCATCGCTCACGGCTGCCAAAATCTGCCTGTGTGTTGCAATTTGATGGTCTACCTATTCCGTTTACATCTGCGGGTTTGCATCGCCAGATTTGAACTTTCTGAACCACCTTTCAAATGTATTTTGCTAATTGTTCCTTCACCAAAAGGTTCAGTAAGATCGCGAAATGACTGTGGTACATTTCACCCTTTCTCTGTTATAGCATAAAGTAACGACTGTGGATATGATTTTCGATACACATTCTGAAAAGAGGGGTGGGGGCTATTTCTATGAAGCAACTTAGAACAAACCGCCGATTTGTTATTATTTTTGTTTAATAAAACCTGTGAATAAAAAAGCCGTAATAATTACGCACCACCTTAATAGAATCTGCTACTCACAGGTGAAGGCTCTCGACTGAGCTTCAATCTCTGGTTTCTTCCCTGTTAGGACATTCACAGCAAGAACCCTTCTCTCTACCACAACTGCAAAGTTTGTTCAATTCTGTGTTTAACATCAAATGGAATTTCCATGAACAGAGTTTCTTTCCAAGAACTTACCAAATAACTACGGTACTGCTTTCCTGCAGACTACAACATGGTCGTCTTCAAAATCAATGTCAAAAATATTTGTCATAAATGTTCCTCATAAATAATTCTTCATCATTTAACCCTTATTTTCGAATGGCTTTTAGCGGTGACTCATTTGTACAATTAAACAAAAAGACCGCATAAGTGTGGTAAACATCTTTAGTAAAAAATTTAAAAATATTGGTTTTATGGATGCGACCCAACGCGAACTCAGCACGCTGAGCCGTCATTTTTCACCGGTTACACCACCGTCACAACCTCTTGTTCTAGGAGCAATACCATTGTGTTCGGGTTATGACCAGATTATGTTAATTATTTCACAGATCCAGACATTTATGCAGAATTCTCTTTGGCGGTCACGTGCGAACACATTATTAACAGAAAGCACGAATGAAAAAGAAAAAAATTCCCAAAGACGGAATTAATAATTATCTACGAACTAAACACAGCGTTGGATTGCGGCGAAAGCACGCTCATGCGCGTGTCTGGTGGCAATGAAAAAAAAACGCATGGCATAAACAAACTAGCAAATAAAAATGCGCGCGCAATAAAGACAACAAAACAAACATAGAAATGTGAGAAACGCATTTCGTTTTGCTACATAACAAATAATGCTCTCTTTTTTTTTGTTTGTTACGAATGCAAGAAGCATATTATCATGTATTAACGACTAGATGTACGATATATATGTGAAAAGTCCGTGTATGTGTGTGTCTTTGTGTGATGTTTAAAGAAACAAAGGTTAGAGAATCTACATGAAATCTAGAAGTGTATTCTTATGTAAGATTTACCGGGAAAGACAATAAAAGTGTTCCCAGATCTCTAAGTGCACCTAAGTTTCAATATATCCTATTTTATGACATTTAAATCATCTTCTGGGGAGGAAAATGGAAATGGTTCCGAATCTCTAAGTGTCCTCAGAATCTAAAGGAGCCATGTAGGCCTAAAAAAGAAAGACAATAAAAATATGGTGTTATCGGTATAGTGAAACTGTACATATTAGTGATCCTCATTTAATCCCGAGCAACGTTGGGTCTTCCTGCTAGTATAGGAGAGTATAAAGTGGGTTTGCTATTGACAGCCTCGTAACTCGCGCTCTCCTAATTTTGTATTTTAATCCTCACATTTTATGATCGATTTTTCTGACAAAGGGAGTTGCATTACTTTTTGGGGGGTAGGAATCTAAATCTAACCCTTATCGTTGGCTAATTCTTACCTTGAAGTAGTAATTTTTTAGATCTTTGCATCAAGTGGCTTCATGTCTTGTCTGGAACAATTTCCATTTAAAAAAATACAACATACCACAAAAGGTCAAAATCAACAAAAACACAAAAACACAATTGATTCCTGATCCGTAAATAAAAGCTCATCGTAGTAGAGCGAGAATATACTGAATCGTTCTGACCAGTTGGGCACGTGACTTAATAATCCGGGTTATAACATAGTCCACCTATGAGTAAAATCACTGTCAGTCGCACGTACGTCTATTTATACCAAACTAGCTGTATCTAACCGGCATTGTCCGGGATGCAGTGCACTCATTTTTGTTTTTAATTTTCATTTGTTTGCATACATTGCAAAACTTTATGCTGAAAAAAAAAATTACTCGTAAAATAAAAAACTGCTATTATATTCTTCAACTTAAAATATGAATTACCCCTTGCTGATTTTTATTTTTTGTTGTTTATTTTAAAATGTTTCATATTATCGGGCGTTTGTGTCGGACAAATTACGTTTGCAAATAAATTGTAGCCAAGTATCTTATTATATTAGCAATAACATGCCACAGCAATTAGAAATAGACATTGGCTGGTCAGAAGCAATGTTTTATTTGTCAGCTAAAATGCAATTTAATTTGATTTTGAAAATCCGACAATATAAATTATAATACGTTAGATAGCAGCGGTTCATTCCATTATTCAAAAATAAAAGTTCAAAACTCTGGTGTCTGCAGTGACAGTATTTATTCATATATTATATTTTAATTCACTTTTGTATCTATAAAAGTCGATATTTATTTGTGTGTAATAGAAACCGATATTGTAACAGTTAGAACATTCAAATAGGTTTCGGTAAAATATTATCATTTTCAAAGAAACTAAAGACACCATTAACATTTTCCTTCAATTCCATCTGAGATCACTAGGGGCAATTATCGGTTAAGTCAATAAAGTAACTGAACTTAAAGAAATTAAATTCATTTTTTAAATCGATTCTTTATCGTTTCATATAACAAAAATTAAATTAAATAAAGAATATATCAGTAAAGAATGTATTTACAAAAGGTTTAAACGTTTAAATAATTATGTTACTTGTATTTTTAAGATTTTAGAGAATTAAAGAAAATAAGGAATTTATTTCGATTTTTGAAGCAATTTACCGTTTTACAGAAACGTTAAGAAACGCAACATCAACAAGTGAATTTTTTAAGAATACCACCACACTAACAGTTTTTTTTTTATTTCTTGACCCCATATAAAAATGTTATTTTAAACTTTTTCTCAACGCACAAATTGTAAGTATATAGATATTTGAATTATTTTTTCAAAGAAACCTTCCGAAGAGCAATATATTCACACAGACAACGCCGTGTGAATACTGCTACTTTCTAATATTATTACATACTTCTTGCAAAGTTATATGTTCTTATAAACATTACAAATATAATATAATCGTGCTGAAAAGATGCTCAATTAATATATACTTATTTTTTTTATCTTCTTGTTTTGGCCGGACGTCTATACGGATACACAGCTGGATGCTAGATCCTATTGGCAGATGACCAAATACACTGCCCGCCACAATAAAGTATGTAGATATCTTCCTTGGAAGATCTGCGAAAAGATACAGCTCGACAGATAGCTAAACATAACAAAAAACGGAAAGGTGACAGTGTTTAATGACAAAGACATACAGGCGGGCTGATACATAAACGACAAACCTGAAAGACATTGATGTAACCGTCCCAAATTAGCATGGCCTTAATAGAGCCGAACGCGAAAAGATAACCAAATATCATGATCTCAAGAATGACTTAAAATAATATAGTCTATGAAATAACAAAACCTGTTCTGGTAAGGGTAACTGGCCTAATGAAATAACACCTTAAAACATTCTTAGACACAATCCCTGAAAGACCGAGCTTTAGCGAAATACAGATAGCAGCCATAAAAGGGACAACGTATATGTAACCCTCAGATATAAATTTAAATCATAATGAAATCAAGTGTTGATTCCAGGAGGAGGCCTCTTCATCTCTTCAAATTAACTTAAGTAAAATAAAAAAAAAACAACGAATCCCCTTTATTAATATAGAGACACATGTCGGTCTTATATTTAATTACAGAGCAAATCTATGTCTTTAAAATACGAAATCTATTAATACAAGAGTACACGTTTCTAAAAATATGTTATAATATTGATTGAGAAAATCACCTGGAAACCGTTTAAAGAAATGTATTTATAGTGATATTAAAGAAAAAAAAAGAGGAAAATCCTGGTCAATAATACGACATTGACGGATTTTGTCCCAACTCATAGCAGACAAAATGGCGCGAATTAACATTGGCGTTCCTCCATTTTGGGGCTTAAAATAGCGCCTCGAATATTGCGGATTCTATTTCTGATGAACAAGTTAGAAAATGAAATTGGAATAATTTAAAAAATGAGAGTTTTGGTAAACTTTCAATACGAAGTGTGAAGAACTAAAAAAGAAATTTTCAAAATGAAACTTTCGTATGAAACGAAATAACGTGTGTATAGTAGCACACACACTCCCCCACATTACCACACACACACCCACACCCACACACACATACACACACATATATATTTATATATATACACACACACACCCATATATATATATATATATATATATATATATATATATATATATATATATATATATATATGAGGGTAAAATGCACGATATATTATAGAATGAAATGTCTTGCAGACAGAATGTGTAAAAAACAGAAAGTAAAAAGCTATTAGACACAGAAAGAAACAAAAAGCAAACAAGAGATTGATCGCTTTCGTTTGAATCAACGAACCTCTACAGAGAAAGAGAATATTTAACATTTATTTGAAAAAGGGCAAAATGTAGTAAAAGAAGCGAAACGGAATGTTTTGGGAACGTACGTAACTATTTGATAACTATGCGGCGCTTGCGAAAAATACTTAATTTGGGAAAAGAGTAGAAAAATCGCACTCAAACAATGCAATATATCCCGCAACTGCATTATAAACTCCGAACTAATTAAATACTACTTATTTTTACTGCTATTCATCCATGGTTCCATTTTTACATTTTCCTGTTCTTCTTTTTCTTTCTCTTCCCTTTTCCCAATTAACGCATTTGTCGCAGCATAAAATTGTGGTTGGGGTAGTAAATAAATAAAGAAATGGTTGATTTGCCGTGAATTCTGTTTCTTAGATATTAAATGATTAAAGAAAAGTTTGATATGTCATAAAATTGCGGTTTGGGTATTAAATAACGAAATAAAGAGTTGATATGCGATAAAATTATAGCTTGGATATTAAATGTGTAAACAATGGGGTTTATATGCTGTAAATAGTAACTCGAGTATTAAATGATTGAAAAAGGGTTAACATGCCGTTAAATTTTGGTTTGTCTATTAAATGACAAAATAAAAGGTTGTATACGCTGTAAAATTGTTGTTGGGTATTAAATAAATTTAAAAATGTAGATATGCCGTAAAAGTTTAGCTTAGGAATTAATTGATTAAAAGAAGTGTTAATATGCGGTAAAATTTTTCTTGGATATTAAATGAGTAAATAAAGTGTTGATATCCCGTAAAATTATGGTTTCAGTACCAAATGAGTAAAGAAAGTGTTGATATCCCGTAAAATTATGGTTTAAGTACTAAATGACGAAAATAAAGTGTTGATATGACGTAAAATTCTAGCTTGGATATTAAATGATCAAGGAAAGGGTTGAAGATAGTGTCAATCGATCGTAAAGTTTTCGCTTAGGTACGACATGACTAAAGAAAGGGTTTATATGTCGTAAAATTGTGTTTAAAGAAAGTATATAGCAGCTGTAAAAGTGTGGCCGGATAGGGTTAATATGCTATAAAATATTGACGCGGGTTGTAAATGAGTAACAAAAAGTTTGATATGCTGTAAAATTGTTGCTTTGATATTAAATACGTAAATAAAGATTTGATATGCCTTAAAATTGTGGTGTGGGTATTGAATGACTAAAAACACGGTTAATATACCGTGAAATTATGGCTTGGATATTAAATTAATTCAGAAAGAGTTGATATGCATTGAAATTGTAGCTTGTGTAGTAACGGACTTAAGAAAAGATTGATATCCCGCAAAATGGTGGCTTGGGTGGTGATGACTAAATAAATTATAGAGTTGCCGTAAAATTGTGGTTTAGATATTGAATGAGTAAAGAAAGTGTTAGTATGCAGTATATAGTGTCTCGGGTTGTAAATGATGAAAGAAAGAGTTGATATGCCGTAATATTTTGGCTTGTGCCTTTCATGTCTCAAGAAAGGGTTGATATGCTGTAAAATTGTTTCTTGGGCAGTGAATGACTATAGTTAGTGTCAATCTGTTATAAAGTTTTGCCTTGGATAATAAATGACTAAAAACACGTTAAATGATGACTTTAGTGGTAAATAATTGTGGCTCCGGTAGTAAATGACTAAAGGAAGGATTGATATGCCATACAATTTTTGTTTAGGTATTCAATGAATACAAAAAAAGTTTGATATCTCGTGAAATTTTGGCTTGGGCATTAATTGAATGGAAAAGTGTTGATATGCCATAGTTTTACAGCATATCAACACTCTTTTGTAATCATTTAATAAGCAAACCACAATTTTACAGCAAATCAACCACTTTTAAGTTATTTAAAGGCTAGAAAATATATGCTACCTCGGGTCGCATATTTTTTATGTACTAAAGATTCACCATTTATCAACGCCAATAGGCCATTTGAGGATAAGGGTTAAGGAGTTTTTCAAGAGGACAGTGAAACAAAAACGTGAGGATTGGCAACAATGGTTGACACTGGTCGGGTTAGATTATTTAAGACGACGGCTGAACATGAATTTGTTAACATTGAACTTGAAGAGTACCACGCTTTAGTCAGCTGGGAAACAGCCTCGTGGGTTGTGTTCCATAGACGGATTGTTATTGGAAAGAAACTTTGCTCATGGAAAGTCCGTTTAGTTTTAGGTACAGAGAGAGAGAAAGGACATTATTTACAGTGGTTGTAGCTAGAAGGTTTTTTTTGTAAATATTTTACAGGGGAGAACCATAGATTGGAGCTCTGTCGGCCACCTACCATAAAAATAACGATAGAGTAGAGAACGACTAACAACTTCTATTCTGTGAGAAAGAGACAGTAGGGAAGAGAAGATGACACCCCCACTAGATTTCGAAGTTGGTTTTGCAGATGTGGAAACAGTACACCATCTTAGGACGCATTTTACTGTTATACAGGTAGAGGCTATTGTCAGGAGTGATATACTCTCTGTAACGGTAAAATGATCCGACCATTTTCCTAGCGATATTAGCAACACATTTGATGCAAGAATTCTATTTGAGTTCTAGAGAGAAGGTCAGTCATAGAAGCTTATTAAAGTAGGCGGTTTCTTCAAGGTTAGAACTATTCATTTCAATTGGGGCAAAGTGAGGATCCGAGCGTTGGTGGTGAAAGGAGAGAAGCTTAGTTTTAGATGTATTAAAAATAACCAGGTACCTTTTCCCTCATTACACTACGTGCTCCAGGTCGGAAGAGAGAGAGAGAGAGAGAGAGAGAGAGAGAGAGAGAGAGAGAGAGAGAGAGAGACAGACAAACAGACAGAGAGAGAGAGAGATAGAGAGAGAGAGGGAGTCAGAGAGAGAGACAAACAGACATACATAATACATAGAGACAGACAGAAAGAGACAGAAAGAGACAGAGACAGAGACTTGACCGTTAATGCTCTTCGAAGTGTTTTCGATAATTGGTTGTGTCGTTTGCATAAATGTCAACAAATGAACTTATAATGTGATTTAGGAGATCAGTGATGAAGATCAGGAAAGGGGTTGGACCCAAAATACATCTCTTCTCTGTCAGCGCATCTTGCTAGCAGTTATTAAAATTTGTAATCTTATTTACTATTTTTTAATTATTCGATCACCATTAGATAATTATTTTTTATTCTAAAATTTATATTTAATATTTTGTTTCATATATTAATTGCTTATTATTTCTTCATTAATGCACCTTTTTCTATTGTTTTATATCATACTAGTGCATAACTTCCGTTAAAAATTATGAAAAAATATGCTTCGCCAGTGTTCGCAGTGATATAAAATAACGTCTCAATCGGTGAAATGAAAAAAAAAACAGTAAGGAAGAAAGAAAGAAAATGTCTTAAACTGGAAAGTTTTTACAACATTATATGAATATTAGTGCAAACGCTGCCGAAGCATACTTTCTTACAGTATTTTTACGGGGGGGTATACGCTCGTATAATATATTACGTATATATATTTTCAGTATTTACTTCAACAGTGCTTAAAGCGTGAGTAGAGCTTAGTAGAGCAATTAGCCTTATAATTTCCACCGGAAAGTAACATAAACGTTTGTGTAGCTTACTTAACTTACTTATATTTTTGTAATATATATATATATATATATATATATATATATATATTAGTAAAAAATAAATAAACAGTCTGCGCGGATCAACCTACGTTTCAACGCTTACGCGTCTCGTTCAGGACTGTTGAAACGTAGGCTGATCCGAGTAGATTATTTATGTTTATTTAATATTTTACTTACAAGCTCTAGTTTATATTGAGCAGTTTTTGAAAAAGAATATTCCATTTTAAGTTCATGTTATCAATATATTTAAACTATCATGGAAAAAATAAACAACCCTTATGAATTATATTCACTAATTCTGACACTCCTAATTTTATATCGTAAAAACTGACAAAATATTTAACACGCTTCATTAAACTCAAGTGGCATGCCCCAATATGATGACTCAAAAAGGAGAAAGTGGAGGAACATATGCGAATGCTCACACAGACAGTACACTTTTAATAATAAAAAGATTGAATCAATATTTTCAAAACAAAAAATATCTAAAAAAAAGAAAAATGCTGGAGAAATGTGTTATTAAAATTTAAACGCCAAACTATTTTTTTATGTAAAATATAAAATAATGAACACATTTGAACACAATTTAATAAGTGTTGGTTGACCCATTTCTTGAACTACAGCTCGACAGTCGAGTTTCGATCATGGCTTGAAATACGAGCTGGTCTAGCCGCACTGAAGAGCTATGATACAGCGAAACAGTCTGTATGTGGATGACTATATTACACCCCTTTCTTGGGGTGAGCGTTTTCGTAAGAAAATCGCCAAATGGCACTAGCTTTAAGGCATAGCTCATTGGGTAAAACACATTCGAGCTCCAGACACTTGACAAAGCAGAGCTGTGGTGCAGCAAAACAGTCTGTATGTGGATGAATATATATATATATATATATATATATATATATATATATATATATATAAGACAGAAAGAGAAACTAACAATTATACACAAGAAGTAATAAAAAATTAAACGAGAGATTGTCCGGTTTCGTACGGATCAACAAAGCTTCTTAAGAAAAGTACAGACTTCTTTTCATACAATCTGTTTCCACGACATTTCATTTTATGATATAGCGTGTATTTTTTCCTTATATATATATATCTATATACATATATATATATATATATATATATATATATATATATATATATATATATATATATATATATATATGCGTAAAGCGCTATTGTGATAGGGGCCGATATAGTGGGTCAACCTGGGTAGGGAATTGTGCAGCAAGATATGTGTTCACATTAAATTTAAATTTCTGCATATTGTTTTGATCAGGAAAACAGGGAACAGGTAGGGAATTCCAAAACCAAGAGGTCCGAGGAAATAACCTATTAGAGTTAAAAGTATTCTGTCATCTAGAGACCTAAAGGGGTAATATTTTACTGGTAGTCGAATAGGGCGGTGGTATTTTTGTCGATGGGGTAAAGTGCAGTAAGTTCATTGGGGCACGTTACGTGGAAGTTCTTGTAAAATAGGCATAGGAATGCAACACTGCGAAGATGTGACAGGGGATGAAGCTTGGCATACAGTGCGGAAGCTATTAAGTTATAACTTTTTTATTGCACCCTGTCCAAGCGGAAGAGACTAGTGGTTAGTGTACCAGCTGAGACATTGTGACAATACTCCATACACAGAAGAAAAGTGGTTTTGTAGAGATATAGGATACTCGTAGATGTGATAAGTTTTTTCGCCCCGTAGAAGGAGCCTACCTTTTTTGCAGTAGACTTGGAAGAATCTTACATGTACTTATTTCAATTCATGTTCCCTTAGAATGACAGGCAGAGTATTTTGAATGGTGGACTCTCGGGAAGAGAGTTATCGGCTATGACAATTGGTGGTTGAAAAGGTTTCTTAGAATTAGGAAAAGAGCTTTGTATTGGTAGTGTTAAATGCAACCATTGATTTTGGTCGCATTCTACTACAGACTGACGTATTGGGAATTTATAACATGAGTTAAATGCATCGTATATAACTTGTTAGCGTAAATAAATTCACTTATATTTTTATAAGCCAGATTTTTTGTTAGTTTTTGCTTACCTCTTTTGTTTAGGTGTAAAGACAGTGATGATACCCACAAATAACTTATAACGTAATTCCATTATGATATCAAAAGATTTCACAAAGTCAAAATGTATTGCGATGTTATAATAGACTCTCTCTATTTCCCCTCTCTCTCTCTATCTGACCCTCTATCTCTGCCCCTCTCTCTTCTCAATTGTTTTCATTTCTCGTTCCTCTCACCCCTCTTCTCTCTTTTATTTATTTACACCATTCAATATCTATGACTACTTCTCTTGTCCTTTTTACAGGATGTGTTCACTTGACAAGCAAGCAATCAAACAAGCTAACAACATTATAGAGTATAATAGAGGTAGATATAAATATAGATTCTCTGATCAACGGTGTTCGTAATAATGATCAGCCTTGATACAGCAGTCGATTAATATATAAATCGATATTGATTATTGATTTCATATCTAGTATTTTCTATAGATTCGGCAACGTGAGTATTCATGGCGTACTCTATCTCAAATAGAAACAAGAACCAATTCCAAACGCGCTTTTCCTGTGCCATTATGTATTCGCCGATATAGCTGTGAATAAAAACTATTGCTATGAGGTCACTTCCGCCCAATTACTATTCGAGAGCCTCGCCCTGGGAGCTGAGAACGTTGACGCTATGAACAGACATTAAGAGACATAAGGATTAACAGACAAGTAGATATGATTTACCGTTGATGTAGTTAAAGTAATCCAAAGTTATTTCTATATATAAAGGAAGGAAATTGGCTGGCTGTCCGTCTGTCACGAGTTTTTCGCTATCCTAACGAATGCAGAACGTAATAGGTCCATTCCAATTAGAAAACTTTATACCCTGGACTTATTTTTGGCCAGACTCCGGCCGAAACATAATATAAAGGATCTTACACAGAAAATTACACACTCTTCTAAAAATTAAATTAATAACATTTGCCGTTTGGTCGATAATAAGAAGAGTATTTTCCAATAAAAAATTGGAGCACTTTTAGTATACGTATAATAAATAATAAGCTTTTTTTTAAATAGAAATAGACAATTTATTTTGAAAAGTTTTGATTATTACGTGACTTAAAACATGTATCATCCACTCTATAATAAAGAGCAGTCTCTCTCTATATATAATTATTTATAAATAATATTTTCTAATTAACCCATATACACATGTGTTTCATGCCAAACCTGCAAGCATCAGTATGGGAGAACCCCAATACGAAAGTCATAGTTAACTCAGTAGCCGAAGCGCGTACCGCTATGCCTACCACGCATTGTCTTGAAATAGAAGAGTTAATGAACGTCTTAATGGTAAATTCAGCGGCCATAAGCAAGCCGTCGAAAGCACTAATTAGGCGGGGGCTACAGTGTTACATTACGCTGTAAATGACGGTCTGTTGTCAACTTACTTGCTCCATCTAGCGCAGAGCTTTGACTATATATATATATATATATATATATATATATATATATATATATATATATATATATATATATCAGCCCTGTCTAAAATGTATCTGACCATTATTTTGTCCGTGCGAAATAGAGACGAAAGGGCGGTGCCACTCTACATAGTGAAGGAAGACACCTTCATACGCATGTGTAGATTTTATCACCGCCTACCTGCACGTTAGTTGCTGCCTGTCGGTTTCTGAGTGAGGTGCTACACAACGTGATCGTCGGATTACCGATTCTCTTAAGATGACTGAACATGTTGAGCAAACGTACTGCATCGACTTTTGTCAAAAGCTTGGAGATTCTCAAAGCAAAACAATTAGTAAGATTCAGCAGGTGTTTGGAGAAGATGCGATGGGTGAAACAAAAATTAAGGAGTGGTTGAACCGATTCAAAAATGGTCGCACATCCGCGGAGAGTGCCCAGCGTTCTGGCAGGCCCCAAACTGTTCGGAATGCAGCCGTTGTTGAGAGGGTGCGAAATTTAGTGATGGAAGCTCTTCATTAAACCGTGCGGGAGATCGGTCAAGAGGTCGGAGTGAGTAAAGATTCCCCACATGCAATTTTGCGTGATGATTTGAACATTTACAGAGTGGCTACGAAATTTGTGCCCAAGTTGTTGTTGCAGGGACAAAATGACCTCCGTTTTCAAGTTGCACAGGACCTTCTGGATACCGCCAACACTGATCCTCGGTTTCTGAACACCGTGATGACTGGAGATGAGTCATGGGTGTACGGGTACGACCCAGCAACAAAAAGGGAGTCGTCATAATGGAAGCATCCCGAGTCTCAAAGGCCAAAAAAAGCGCGACATGTGTGAAGTAAAATTAAGGTTATTGTGACTGTCTTCTTTGATATCCGTGGAATTGTGCATCACGAATACGCACTGGAAGGACAAACAGTGACAAGGAGTACTATCAAAATATGTTCTCCGGCGTCTCCATGACGCAGTTCGGCGCAAAAGACCAGTCAGGTGGACGGCGAAAAAACTGGCAACTACATCACGACAACGCTCCTGCACATTCATCCCAATTGATCCAACATTTCTTGGCCAAACATAAAATTCCAGTCGTTCGCCAACCTCTCTACTCTCCAGACATAGCTCTTTGTGACTTATTGTTGTTTCGAAAATTGAAGACGCAACTGAAAGGTTCCAGTTTTAAGACTAGAGAAGAGATAATGCGGAACGCGACGGCGGAGATGAACACCATTCCAAAGGAAGACTTCCAGAGGTGTTTCCGGCAGTGGATGGATTGGTGTGCTAAGTATGTGCAAGCATATCTATTTCGTCACAGAAATATCTGTCCAACGAATAAGGGAATGGAGTCGCAAATAGTAAGTCACATAACCGCCACCTTTACTCTACTTCCATAACGAGACGTTTTCTTTTTTTCCTTTCTGTTTCCAAATACCGATGTATACGTTTTTTATTCTTTCATTATTTTTTTAAATTTTCAGTTTGAGACGTTGCCTTATTTATTTATTGTTTTCAACTTTTTTTTGAAAAGTTAAGTAGCATGAATAGATAGTCAACTTTAGGGATGAAATCTTTATGATATCGATTTGAGCGACCATTGTTCTCTTTAAATTTAATGTTTCACTATTTTACCCAGGCTAACGTCTTCGATGTTAAAATGTTCGGCGTGATTTTTCAATGTCTAACCGCCTCTCACCCCCAATACTCAAAGGAAGAAAATAAAGTAACAAAGTCACTGGTTTGTATTTTAGGTCATCAGAAATGACTTGCGATTTGTTTCAATTCGCGACAGTCTTATCATTAATATATAAATATATGACGAACTTCCATCCCGTCACACAAAAGTAAGCACGTAAAAAATGTGCCGGACGAAACTCAAGTGTTGAGGGGAACGAGGAATCATATAGCAAGTGAGACACACCCCGCCGCCTAAAATGAATTCTGATTTTAAAAATAAACAGTTGGTGTTTTTCTTCTTTAGGTCAGCGGACATAATAATAATTTTTATATGAAAAATGAAATTACTGGCGTAATTATATAATTTTATATGAATATTAGTGCGAACACTGGGTAAGCATATTTATTTTCCAGCATATTTGGTGGAGAGTATACACTTGTCTAATATTTGGCTAATGAAAATTTATCACACCTGAAAGTAAAAGACACATCATATTTCGGAAATTTTTTAAATGAGGATTGATAATTTGGGTTATTTGCATTACTATTCTGATCTTGGATGTCATTGTTACAACGTTTCGGTCGATGCAACCTTCAACTTTCTTCAGGTGCATCGCTTTCGGACTCGGGAATTTTTTTTATCGAACTCGAGAATCAATACACAATTTCGAACTGAACCTTTATTTAATCCACATGGATCCGTTCCGAAACAGGATAAAGGCGATGAGTAACAATCCTTTCTGAGTGGCAGTCCTGTTGAGGTTGAAAGTATAACACTCTCTACAGGCGATACTAATTAAGAATAAAATTAAAATTACTCACTTAAAACTTCTACTCGATCATGGTTGACGGAACAAGAACACTCTACCATAGTAGATTAAATAGTCGGTTCATTTCGAAATATTGTATAGAATCCAGAGTTCGAAATAACGATTCCCGAGTACAAAACTGTACACCTACAGAATGTCGAATGTCGCATCGGTCTAAACGTTATGAAAATAACATCCAAGTTGTGAATAGTAGTCTGAATAATTCAACTGATACAATGAAGAAACATTGTGTTGTAAGTTATTATAAACCATATTCCTAAGAGTAAATATATTCCCTCCAACATTGTTTAAAAGCGGTAAAAAATAGCGTTTTGATTTTTACAAAACTATGGTACTTAATTCATTGACCGATTTTTAAATCTAAATACTAGACTCTGACGTTAAGATCAATCAAGAGTACAGAACATAATTATCTCTTTTACACCGTACACGACGAATTCAATTTCGGTTAAATAAAAAAATTCCAACTTCGCCACATCTCAATTCGGAAATTTTGATAAGTGTTAATAAAAAAGAAAAAGAAAATTGGGGGTAGCTGCTTTGACGATCTATTTGGAAATATTCTGTATTGGATACGTCAATACTATATATAAAAATGTGAATTTGTGATATATTTAAATTTTGGTAAGAAAACATTCTATTTATAAAAGACAGTTATAATTTATTACTCGTTAATAATTGTTTGTTACTTTCTAACATAATTATATTTGCTTAATACTTAATTTAAACACGAACTAAACTTTAAGTTAACCCTAAGCTAACCCTGAACTAACTATACCAAAAACTTAACCTAACCTTAGACTAAGTTTTAGGTTTAGTTCTGCAAATGTCGGTTTAGTTTGGTTTCTATTGTGTAGAAGCACGAAAAAATATTTTCAAAATAAAATAAATTACAATTATAAAAATCAGTTAAGATATAAATAATTAAACAAAATTTAAAAAAAACAAACAAATTATTATTTGCAAAAGAAACGGGTGAACATATAATGGAGGATATTTATGGATTAACCCCGGTCGAAATTTCCGATTTCAGATAAGGCGGCCATAACGGAGTGAGAATTTTCTATCTAGCCTAAATTGCTTCTGTTTCTTTTTTATTTAACAACACCGTGTATTATTATATTGAAAATTGTAAATTTCATTTAGAGTTGAATTTGATAGTGAAAACAACTAAAACAAAGATCAACAACTAAACAAATAATACATATTCCCGACATAAACAAGTTGTTTTTCAAGAGGATTTTCAGAACATGCCCCTAATTACTGGAAGAGATTGCCTTAAAGTACATGAAACTATTAAACAAAACCGATGTAGACATATTTTAACAAGTAAACAGATGTCTAAGGATGATTTTCATACACCTACAGCATTGTACATGGAGATTGGATACCTGTTTGTGTTAGTCGGAACTATCCTATTACTTCTACTAATTGTACTACTCTTTAATGCTCAATAGTACCTGTAGTATCTGTTCTGTTAACATGATACCACCATCCCAAGCATTACTTCGTCTTATGTTTGGGAAGCACGACAGCGTATTATTTGTTCTGTTGTCATGACAACACTTTTCTTGGCATTATCTCCTCTTTCTTTTGGGAGGGGACGTAGTAGTGTAATATCTGTTCTGTGGTCATTATATGATACTATCCTGCCAGGCATTACTTCCTCAGGTTTCATGGGTGGGGTAAAAAAATGTAAAACGTTTTATCTTCGTGCATCATGGTGTTATCTTAGCAGGCCTTACATTATCCTTTGGGGATCCATTGTAGTCTATAGATAGTTAAATTATTAAGTATTAACCAAATATAATTATGTTAGAAAGTAACACACAAGTTAACAAGTAATAAATTATAACTGTCTTTTATAAATAGAATTTTTTCTTAACAAAATTTAAATATATCACACATTCACATTTCGTCATGAATCCATCCTGCCAGGCTAACAAAAATATGCGACTAGAGGGAGCATATAGTTGCTAGTATATACATTGTTTAAAGTTAGAACTCACCCTACAGATCCAACATTACACCGGGTTTCATACCTTCCGGAAGGAATTGTTAGCTGTTGCTTCTGCTGTAGTTTATTTCGTATTTGAATTGTTTGAAACCAATCATTCAGAACGCCCAACGTTCAAGCATGTGATGAAATATTATGATATCTTGTAGTTTCAAAATATTTTATATAATCTGGTATTAAACTGCAGAGGAACAACTTACATATGTGCTTCTAATCTTTGATATCACTTAGACACTTTTGTTAAGTGAGTTATTAATATTTCAATGTGGCAAGCTTTTCTAGCGAGAGACAGAAAAATGAGAAAGAGAGATGAGGAAAGAGAGAAGAAAGAAAGATATAGTCAATTGCGAAGAGATAGAAAATACACGCATGCCTGTATATTTTCCTGGTAACATGCTTCTTTTAATTTTATGCAGTTTAACATCCCGTAAGATTACTACAAAAATGAAAACCTTTATTTGAATTGTTTGAATACATTTACTTAAACGCAACAATTCAGGAGTTTAACGTAACTTTACAACGATATTTCAGCACTGTTATATCTTTCTTTTTAATGCATAACATTGAACACTTTGAAATAACATTTAAAGAAATGACATTTAATAATTCATTTGGTTTCTAAGACGCCATTTTTCAATTCTCATTGTGAACGGTGAAAATGATATGTATATGCATATATATATATATATATATATATATATATATATATATATATATATATATACATATATGTACAAGTAAACAATGGTATGTTAAATTCTAATGACTAAGTCTTCATTCCTTTTATCGTGCCGAATTCGAAAATAATTCAATGTAACTTAAAACTTGTTTAAGTAACTTTAAACATTGGTTTAGGCTCGTTTTTAGGTACCCAACTTTCGTATCGCTGGATTTAAAATAACTTTGTACTTTAACTTAGAGATCTTATACTAGTTATATATATATATATATATATATATATATATATATATATATATATATATATATATATATATATGTACCTACTCGGAGTTACCCGGGTATAAAATGGAAATTAAGTTTGGTGATATCAATTTCGTAATCGAATTATTTTTGTTTCGGTACTTTATGTCAATCGATTAATAGTAAAGAACAGTTAATAATGTGGAATTAATGTGAAAAAATATAGTTTTTTTCAGATATTTTTGCGGAAATCAAGGGAAATATCTCATTACATGTAAACAGAAACAAAATAAATTGAACATTTCCGTGCCAATAAATTGATGAAAAAGCAAAACGATTATCGCATGTGTCGAATTCCTGTCTGCATCTTTGGAAATATGAAAAGGTAGCGGCCATTTAATTGCGAAAGTGAGAAAAAAACTATTGAATAGAAAATAGTTAAAATTATAGAGGAATGAACAGATAAACAAAATATTTATATTTTAGAAAAAAGAAGTGTATATAAGGATTTTTAAAAATATTTTCGTTTCTAATAGTAGAACTTTTGTAGAAACTAATTCGTTGTTTAATGATGCAGGAAATTATGGCGAATTTACTGAGTCTAAATGAGTGTTATTTGTGTAGATTGAGTAAAATTAAATATATGGTTGAAATCTCACAAGTTGTAGAAAAGAGCGTTTTGATTGAATATTTCCATAATGAAATACACAACGATTAACTTAAATTGAAAATGGAAAACTTAAATCATAGACGCATTGAAAAGAAATTAACATTTCAGAAAACGCGATGAGTAAGTCGGAAACTTTTCAAAAACTGTATCTAGACTTACGTAACTTTTTTCTAAATGTGTGTTTATAATCTACTTATGTAATGCTTATTATAAAATTCATTTTTCCCCTATCAATTTTCTGTAAAATAAAAATAGTTGGAGTAATTATTTAGCTCCCACTATGATATCGCAAGACTCAACAATATACTGACCTTATGTTAAACTGGAAAAGCGAGCAAATACTCTTATCAACACTGGATAATACGGTGAAGATCCGATCAGAACAGTTGACTTGGTTCGAGTTTAGCGCCTGAAACAATAGAAAATGGCGGTTCGCGGCGATCAATCTAGGTTCTGAGGGATTGAGCGCGGGAGATCTGGTATTGCTTCCCGCCAATATTTACAAATGAATGAACGAGTCAATTGGTGATATTAACACCGACTTACGCAACAGTGACTTTGTTTAGCGATAATTCATTCAGTTACTTTATCTATCAACTAGTCGATGTACTTTTGGGTCGTAAATTTTCGCAGATTCGAATCTATTATATTTGTCTATGTATGTGTGAAGAGAATCTCTCGTTAACGTTATTTGTCTTTTCTCTTTTCTCTTTCTCGTTCATTCATTTCTTCTTAATTTCTTCTTATTTCTTCCTATACGTACAAACCTGTTCAATCGTTCCTTTCCATCACCTGTAAAGACTTCTTTTGTCTGCCCGGTATATAAAAAACACCGGAGAATGGTCCTTTGCACCCCAGCACAATCCACCAGTCATCTGTGCGTTATCAATAAGTTGCTTGAATCTGTAATAAATCAAAACCTTGTCAACTACCACAGTGAAAAAAATCTTCGTAGTGACAAGCAATATGAATTTAGTCCTGCAAAATCTACAGCTGACATGCTGACTATTATATCGACCAAGATCAGTGAATTTATCGACGAGGGCTCCGTTCCTAGGTAATAGCTCTTGCTGTAACAAAGGCATTGCCTCACAAACTTGTTAACTATAGAATATTTGGAAATGTTCTCTCAAACATCAAATACTTTCTCTGTGATAGGTCTACAAAATTATTTATGGACTGTAAAAATTCCGAAGCATACAGGGATCCATTCTAGCCCCAACCCTCTTCCTGATCTTCATAAATGATCTTTATAAATGATCTTCTAACTCATATTCTGAAATAATATGTTGACATCTATGTAGACGACACGGTTACATATAGTCGCACTTTAAAGGAATTGTTTATCAATATTATTTTTACTCTCATTCCTCCGACTTAGAGCATGTGGTGCCATGGGGAAGAAGTTGCTTGTTACTTTTGACGCTTCTTAAACTAAGCTTTTGTATTCTGACCACCAACACGTGGATTCTCACTTCTCCACAGTTGAAATAAATCGCACTATCCTTGAGGAAACACCCTCTTTAGATAAGTTTCCATGACTGACTTTTATCCTAGCATATAAATGGAAGCCTTATATCAGATCTGTTTCTAAAGTTACTAGAAAAATAGTTCGATCATTCTACAGAAAGTACCTGTGTCCTGATGCAATCGTCTACTTGTATAAGAGCCAGATTTGTCCTAAGATGGAATAGTGCTGTCACATCTAAGGAGGGACCGTTGTAAGCTCTCTTTCTGGTTTTGACAGAATTGATTTTGCAATCTGGTGGAGGATGATCTGCTCTCTTCCATGCAGCCTCTTTTGCAGAGAAGACATGTTGCTAGCCTCTCTCATTTGTATCGTTATGTTCACGTTAAGTGATCGACTGAACTCTAATCCCTGTTCTTCTTTGTAAAACATTCACAGCAAGAACTCAAAGCAAAGAACTTGTCTTTCTTACTTTCTGTACCAAAAACCAAACGGAACTTTCTATGAACTATTTCTTTCTTAGAATATCTCATATGTGGAACAATATACCACGAGTCTGCTTTCCAACAGACTACATCATAGTTGTCTTCGAGTCTAATGGAAACAAATACTTGTTGAGCTGTCCTTTTGGAAAATCAAGTCCCCTTAAAAAATCCTCTGCATAGTTAACCCACTGTTACAAATCATTTCGTGACGGCGATTAACGTCCAACCGGCAACCCTTTAAATCCTTATCTTCGACAGAATGCTGGGTCTTGATAAGCGATGATTCATTAGTAAATAAAAAAGGTGTGTATAGATATTAGAGGTTCTGATTGGTTTAGCGCGATAACGTTTTCGTATAAAAGAGATTGTCTCAAATATTTGAACAAATATCAATTGATACAGTCAGTGGTTGCGTATAGTATCTAGGACTTCACGAGCAGTTCCTTCGTCCGTGGTCTCTCTCTCTCTCTCTCTGTTTCTCTCTCTCTCTTTCTCTCTCTCTTGGTCTAGCTTATGAGACACACGTACCGCATTCCACCTGCTCTGTAATGCTGTAAGATAGGACAAACAAGACAAACAAAGATTACTGTTTTAAATACAATAGGGATGATGGGAATTGGAAATTTAAACACTACTAGTATGTGGCAAAGTCAGTGTTGGAATGTTATTGTACTGCTGTTAGAATTTACAAAACTAATTCGCTGGAAAACAAAGAAAAATGGCTGCGAAATGTTTATATAAAAATATAGAATAAATAGATTATGAAACTAAGCTAAGGACAGGAGTTTTAGTTTTGTGTAGTCCGAAGAAAGCAAGCGACACCCACACACACGCTTTTGGATCAAATTCATTACAATCCACTACACAACCACAACTACGCACACACGCCCTATTTCGTAACACATTCGCACAAGTGAATCCTCACTACAATAATAAACCGGAAGGTTAAAATAAGATAACATATAATTTTCAAAATGGCGTTTTTGTGTGTGTTTTGCTGTTAAATCTCTCACGGAAGCCGCTACTACTACTACTACTACTACTACTACTACTACTACTACTACTACTACTGCAGACTCTACGAACATTGTTCCACAAAACTCTCTTTTAATTAAAGAGCGTTCATTCTTCATCCCTTTTCATAAAGGTATAACGCTACAGCTCCAAGCTAGGCTCCTTGATCACAAAAGGCTGCAGGTCGCCGAACAGTGATTTGCCTCGCGTAAACCGCCGGACACATAATCTCAAAAAGGAAAAAAATGTAAACACAGTTTTAATATAATGCTCGATAAATACATCGGTACAATTGTATGTAAAACAATCACTTTCTTCCGTCAGAATTTGGCATTGAAAATTCCATCAAGTTCTTCTGATAGTCAGCTCATAGTATGGCGAGTTGCATACAGAGCCTAAGTTCAGGAGAGCTTATCAAGACTGTGTTTCAGGGGCAGTTGACGATATTTCTGCCGAGATGCGAAAATCTTCGGCTTAAATTGAAACGAACCAAGAAGTTGAATATGACGCGTATGGGGCGAGTTAATTATTTAGTCTTTTTTTTTCAGTTGTCCCACGTAAATTTTATTAATTATATTTATTCGCAACTTATAACTGTGTCGTCAACAATTCTCATTGATCAATGTGTTCGTCTTATTATTCTCTTCACAGTAATGACTTGCTCCTCCACTTTCATTGGTTTTATCAACTCAACAATTCTAATTGCAAAATGTATACAAGTAAATGAGCAGTCAAAACATTTTACAACCTATAATTTTGTTATTTTCTAAGCCATCGCATAACATTCACACGAACAGCTTTCCTTTTTATTACTAGCCGCATTTTATTCATTATACCTATTCCCTCAGATAGGGGTTCGCCTTCAACAATACATGCTCCCCCTAAAATCTGTTCGCAACCATTTATTAGTACTTTGGCCGCTTAATGTATTCTGTATACTTGTTATATACGCGTTCGACCAGTGTGGTTCACAATTATAAATTATGTTTTTGAAAACGTAACTTCTCACACTCAGATGTTTACAGTTGCGACATTTAGATTATATTATTATCTTTAGCTAGAGGTCGATTTATTTTTGTCAATGGAAAACAAAACCTATCATTGTTAACCCCTTTCGCTTTAATAAAGCTTTAGACGGTCGATTGTTTTTCTGAGTTTAATCCATACCGAAACACTTACAATTTTTCATTAAATAGGAGCCATGCCAGAACAAGACTAGTTTCTTGTCTAACTACGGTGGCGGCGACGGTTGGGATGGTATTCCAGTCCACTATCTTTAATTCGCAGTGTGTTCGTTGACCATGCTGGGAAGGAAAACTGTCTTCAGATAAATCATGAGACAAGAAATATATTTACTCAGTTTATTGGTTCTCTTGAAAAAAAAAACTCAGTAAACCGTTGTTATTTTTAATACCTTAAGGAAGAGGCGGGTGTCCTCTAGCGGCTTAGTCAAAAGCCGCTTATTAACAGGTTCGTAGCGGGCGAAATCCCGAGCTAAAAGGATGCCCACACCGGAAAATGTATGACATGACTTATGATATCATCCTCCTCCTATACAGTGGAAAGTAGACAGATCATGTTCTCTCCATTTCATTTTCCAACAATATTTCAAGTATTATTTTTATTGTTATATATTCACCTTTCCGATGCGTGTATAAATCCATTTTACACGCATGTCGTCGTTGTCGTTGTCGATTCTTGCCTAAGTTCCCATAAATCTTAATTACCATTTTAAATATTAATTTCTATCTTTCATATTTCAATTAGTATTTGCTTTTGTAACTTTCAAGTTGCATTCATCAAACATATGGTATCATAAAACTTAGAATAAATCAATTAATGTTTTCATAAATTTTATTCGTTTCGCTTACTTGTTACGTACATTTCATGTTTTATGCAACCTGCTAGCATGGATTACATTTTTATCCGGCAGCGTTTGTTACTTAAATAATTGTGTTAGATAGCGAAGGGGATGTTTGGATGGAGAAACTTGAGTGACATTCTAAAGTTCAGAGGTGAGCTAAAAGCAGAAGTCGATGAAAACACGGGGAATCCTCGTTCTCTTTGTGGCTGGCAACTGAATCAAGAGGATTTGACGGCGTCGTTCCCAGAGTACCAGCGCCGGTGAGGGCGGTCGTGCGCAAAGTATCGAAGTGTAGCGAGACAAGCTATCTATCTCTCTATCTATTTGTCTCTCCTTCTCTCTTTCTCCCTCTCACCCTATCACGCATAAGAAGTCAATCGGTTCTCGGTTTCTGTTCTAAATACATCATGTAAATTAATATTGGCGTCCACGTTGTTTTAAAACAATTGTTATAATGTTATTCGATCAATGTCCATATAGTGAATGCCTATTTACATTAAACATTCGGTTATATATGCTGTACATGTCAAAGTTCAATTTATGCGCCGATAGAATGTGTCCTGAATACGACATGAAACTACATTCAGAGTTTAAAGCCATAATTTGAAGGCTTTTGAAAGTGTGGATATTCACATGATCCTAGGTGGTAATATCTGTCCGTATCCTATCTATGGGTTAAACATAATTTATCCTGTGTATAATATGAAACAGAATCCGGCAGTGAGTTCCAAATTTGTTAGATTAAAAGGCTCTTCAATAGTTTTTTTTCTTTTTCTGAATGTAAATATCGTTATTTTTCATATTACCCGAGATGCAATCACGTGTTCGACACTTCGACTAGAGACTTAGAGCAGATCCCCAGACATTCCACTTCTGAGCTCTACCAGAATTCGAAGAAACACTTCACATAATTCACAAGAACGCAACACTAATCCTTTTCTAAAGGTTAATCAGTACGCAACCATTGGAGGTGGTTGTGGTGTGTGTGTGTGTGTGCTTGCCGACGAGATGTCATGTAGATATAGTTGTATAGATATGAAAAATGAAAATAAGTAAAACGAAAATTATTTTTGTATATCTACTAATGAATCACTACTTATCAATGCCAAAGGTCATTCGAGGATAAGGGTTAATGCGTTTGCCAGGTGGACGGTGAGACAACACTTTGAGGATTGAAGACGATAGTTGAAACTAGTCAGAATTTGATATATGTTCACCGACGTTTCGTCTTTATTGTTCAAAGAATTTCTCAAGATGACTGGATGAAGAAATACATAGAAGTTAACATTTGAAATATGTGCTGCGTCTATGATGTGGAAAGCAGTTTTTTTAAACATATACGTTAAAAGTCGAAATATGTAGTGCGTCTATGACGTGAAATAATTTTCTTTAAACAAATTGCTAACAAGAAGTCGGTATGTATACAAAGTTTTGTCGGGAATATGGTGTAAAAATAGCTAGCCTCGATCGAAGCTTAGGTTTTATTCGTTTAGTATTACGTTGATGATTAAAGGAGATAAATTGTAGAATCCATTTTGTTGTTTATTTCTGTCAGAGTTTATAGTGAGTGCTGATTACAGAAGTTTTAGCATTCATATATATATATATATATATATATATATATATATATATATATATACAAATGCTAAACAAATATTTCTATCTATAAACAAGCTTGTTTCGTATTTTGAAGATCTAAGCCAATGGTCCACATAACGACAGGTTTTAACTTCTCGGTCTTGTAACCTAACGAGCTCAGCCCCTCGGCGAACAGGCCAGCTGCGCGATTGAGACGTGCAAATACCGTTTTAATATATACTCGTACCGGTAATTACATATAGAAGTGTTCAACCAAAGGGATAGAATATTGCGTTACTGCGATTGCGATATAATTATAAAATAATTTGGACAAATTCCGACAAAATTTAGAGATTTTAATGGATAAAAGCTAATATGACCTCGGTATTTATTACCACCTAATTGCAGTAAAGTAAATATAATCACGTTGGCATACTGGTACTCGTTAGGTCACCGACGTTAAGCGATGTTTAGCATTGTCAGTACCAGATGGGTGACCATTTGGGAATACTAGGCGTTGTATGTAGGAGAACCTCGACGGTGTCCCCGAATAAAAAATGTAAACCCTAGTGTCGTCATCTCACCCTCCTAACCGGGGTATACATGCGACTGGGGGGAATGTCCCACTAGGTACCCGGCAAGTTGTAAGGTAAATAGAACGCTCATATGGGTTTATTCTGCTACGAAGAACTCGGTCTGGAAAATAGGTGACGCTGGTTGGACAAATATTCAGCGTTTCGCTATTTCTAACCACCCCAAGTCATCTTTCAGCTACAGTGTCGGCAGGGGACATCTAGACGTTTACGAAGGAATTTCTATTGTTTTTCTATCATATTTTTTCTCTTAAATATTACTTAGCAGTAATATATTTTTACAGGTAAATGTACATATAATTTACCAGGTGCGACGAGTTGTTATGCATGATTAACTGGGTACGTTATTTGGAGTTTGATGCTGATTTGGATTGTGGTGGTTGGTTATTATGGCATGCCAATCCCTGGTCGGTACTTCTCTGACAAAATTGTATATATTTATAAGAATTCATTGTATTGGTTCTTACGATTTTTTTTTTCGACAGATTTTATTCAACAAAAACAATAACAGATGTGTTTTCTAAAATATACTATATTTTACTAATGGATAACCGCTTATCAATACCCAGGAACCACTTGAGGATAAGGGGTTTGAGCGAACGTTTGACCATGATCGCCACCACGAGTAGATTGGTAACAATTGGTAATGAGCAGAAGATTATTTAAGAGGAATTGATTATTCAAGAGGACGGCTTAACAAATATTTGTTTGCATCATATTATATACCGACCATGTTGTAGTCAGAAGCAGCCTCGTAATATTTTGATACAATGGTGGGATGTTCTAGCTAAGAAATCTTGTTCATGGAAATTCTTGCTGTGAATGTTTTACTCGGGGGTATTAGGGATCGGAGCTCAGTCGAGCCTCTACCATGGACAAAGCGATACAATAGAAAAATGCTAGAAACATCACTTCTGTACAAAAGAGACTGTAGCATAGAGAAAAGATCAGCTACCACTAGATTACGACATCTGTTGTGTACTCTGTCGAGGCAGGAAATAGTTCTCCCAGATCCTCTCTTTTCAGAATGCGTGTCGGAAATCATGTTCACGTTCGTCATTTGTTTCTACCACTTCAAGAAAGGTTGGAATTTGGCACAGTCAATGAACTGTTTGGTGAAAGAAGAATCAGCAAAAGCCAAGTAGAAAGGTTATTAAAGCAATTTAAACTCGAGCGATACAAACCTCGTATCTACAAGGTTTGTATCGCTCGAGTTTAAGTTGACGGTCGGTCATGAAATTACAATGACCAGACACTTTTGCCAGTCGTAGAATATGTCGAAAGATTGACGACGAAAATGTTGTCCGGAGACTTCAATGTGGAACATTAGACCATCGTTCCTCTAAAAAAGATCGAAAAAGTATGGAAATAAACTGGCTGTGCCCTACCCATCGGTGAGTCCCTCCCATAAAGCCGAATTGCCCGAATTATTGCTGATTTGTTGACAATTTTTAAAGAAAGCTGTAATAATTATGCACCAATCACATGAATTACTTTGTTTTGTGGGCTTATATTTTGTAAATTACAAGTCTATGAACAATAAATTATATTTAACCCCAGATAGGTCTCTAACGGTTATTAGCGCATCGAGTCGAAGTACACTTGATTGTAATAGCAACTATAGGGTTACTTCACACATCACAAATGTCACACATTAAGGCCTCACTACTAGATGCAGTTTAATGTTAAATTCAAGAAAAATTTTGTTTAACTGACCAATGAAAAGCTTTCCGGGTCAACTATAAGATGACTCTAAACTCCCTAAAGCTCCGCTAACTACCGAATAATGACTTACCATCGTGGGAGCTATCTTTACTTACTTTCTGACCTTGTGATACAGCTTGAGAAACAAGTAAATAATCAGTTAGACAAAATATCTGAACAGGAGAAGAAGAGGGGAAGTTAAAGGGACTGAATGAATGACCACAATACAAGTACAAAAAGACACACAAAAAATACTAAATGCGAAGGTCAATTAATAACCCTTGTAATGGAGAAGCGAAAGTCACCTTCGAAATACGAGGAAGAATCGCCATTAGCTTTAAAAACATGGCGTCAGTGTAGCAATTACAGAACTTAAGAAAAAGAAGTCTTATGCGAAAAGATAAAAGAAAGTGCTTCTTTTATCTTCCGATTAATATTTTTTTATCTAACGCTATTTATGTAGCTATTTAGTTTTCATCTTTCCCCATATCTTGATAAAACATATATATATATATATATATATATATATATATATATATATATATATATATATATATATATGAATGTATATATATATATATATATATGTATGGGGTCAGGTGCACGATAAGTCATGAAAATGAAATGCCTTGGTAGACAAAATGTGTTTCAAAAGACAAACGGAAAACAGGTTAAATGCAGGAGAAAAACAAGAGATTTGACCGGTTAGTTCGTTATAATGAACGTCTACAGAAAAAGTGAAGATTTGGAAACAATTTTATTTTGAACTCACACAAATGGGAGAAGGAAAAGATGATTCGATTGGATCATATGAGAAGACGTTTAACGACATTGAAATATGATTTGACAATATATATATATTGCATTAAAGGTCACCGCTTATCAAGGCCCAAAGGCCACTCGAGGATAAGTTTTAAAGGTTTGACTCGAGGATAGGGGTTAAAGAGTTTGCGGCACGATGGTTGTAGCAGGGCAAAAATTAATTATTTACGGGGACGGTTCAGTAAGCACTTGTTTATATTGGACTTGGAGACGCACATATTGTAGTCAGTAGGGAAGCAAACTCGCGCCACTGTGTGTAACAGACAGGCAGTTCTAGGAACCTCTACCCATGGAAGTTTCGTTTCGTCTTGGGCACGCAGAGGAAGAAAGGGAAATCATTGACAGTGGTAGTAGCTAGGCGGGTTCTTATTGTACATATTTTGCAAGGGGCTTAGATTTGAGCTCAGTTGAGCATCTACCATAAAAATAACGGTAGAACGATAAAAGACTAACCACATCTCTTCTGTGAGAGAATGATTGTAGGGAGGAGATGAGGACAGCCACCACTAGATTTAGAAGTCGGTTTATATATATATATATATACTTGTCTACGAAAAAAATCATGCTTCGCCACTGTTCGCACTCGCTATTTATCTAGCCATATTAATCATAGAATTACGCCAATAATTTAATTTTAAATATAAAGAATGAATATGAAATAGAGAATGAATTTATCCACAATTTTTTTGATGAATTAGCATTAAGTTTCCAAAAGGTTAAGACCATACTTGTGCAACTATGGAGGGAATCGGTGAGCATTCTTTCGTTCTGTGATAAAGTTCGTTTATCACGGTATGTTGCAATTATACATGAACGTAGCCGTAAATAACTAGTGCTTTAATTCAAAAATAAGTTGCAACATTTGATATATAAGAAATTTTGTTGCTCCACAAACTCAGAGGTGGGGAAGAACAGCCTAAACCTATCCTCTCAGAAGTTGTCTCCTGTGGAACTTTTAATACTGGATCATGGATTGGAATTTTGTATTCCACCATGAGAAGTTCGCCAAACAAATGAGCTCAGCAGTGGACAATTGCTATTTTGTTTTAAACGTGCATGTTGTGTTCTGTACAAAACCTTTGTTTACGTCCTCTTGAAAAACCGTTATACCCCCCACCACCATCACAAACATAATTTGATTTATAATTTTCAATGTAGTTGCAGTGCTGACTACGTGATCAGGACGACGTTACGATTGGACAACTGAGTACAGCATCACATCCCTAGTAAAATTAGGAAAAAGACCGGTAAACAGACGTTCTAAGAAACACATACGAGTCTTTTATAACCGCCCATTTGATTAAAACCTGTCGTGCGCGAAACGAACTTCAGCATAAACTCATTTACCATCTTTAGTTGTGTTCACTCAATTTTCCAACTTAAAATCTTGGAGACTATCCACGTACGTCTCAAACGGCCCTCCATCTGTAAAGAGAAGAAGTGTCTATTGGGGCTGAGTGTGATAAGTCTCTAAGACACATTGTAAATAACATAACGCTGTCTTTGTTTTAAATATATTCTTCCCCTTTTCTTTCATTTCTCTACATTCTTCCCTGTAAACTTCCCTGTAAACATCCCAGGATTCAACTCTCATTAAGTTTAGGCTGACACATCGTATATTTTAATCATTAAAGATAAAACATGTCTCCCCTTCGTAATTGCCCTAATCTATATAGATAAACAAATTGAGAAACGAAAAATCTCAATGTTCAGATAAATCCCGCTCATTAAATTATTAAAGAACAGTTTCGTAGTTTGCATTATTTTGACTACTACTCTTCTCATCTTGGATGTTATTCTCCCAACGTTTCGGCCGATGTAACCTCCGCCCTTCTCCAGGTACATTTTGTCGAACTCGGGAATCTGTATGGAATTTTGAGGACCTATAGCTTAACGGATTTACGTGCTAAGTGATGATCATTTCTAAGTGACAGTCTAGTAAAGATTCTAAGAATCCAGTTACGAATTACTTACGAATTCTACCCGGTTATGGCTGACGGAATGAGGATTAAATAAAAGATTTTGTTCGAAATTCCGTACAGATTCCCGAATTCAACATAATGATTCCCTACTCCGACAAGATATACCTGTGAAAATAACATCCAAGATGAGAACAGTAGTCTGACTAATCTAAATAATCAAAATTATGAATCCTCATCTAAAAAAATAATAGTTTTGTAGTCTTTCAGAGAACTTTGCATTTAGTATGTTGTAAGAAAAAAACGTCATGCCGTTATTGAGATAAACACGGCGTGTATCACGTGCTGTTGTAAAAGATGCCACCCCTATAAACGCGTAAATTAACAATCATATCTGAAATCTAAGCATATATGTCTGACTTGTCTACCAAGTTTCAGTCATGAATGTACAACAGTATTCATTTGCTTTTGACACCTGAAGATGATTCTATGAAGAATCGAAAACGTTCGTGATACCTATGGGACATTTTTTTTTAATTTTTTTATTTTAATACAAAAAGGACCACTAGAAAAATAATAAAATTATAATTAAACAGACGAGTTCTGTTATTTTTTAACAATGTTTGCATAAGTGAGAAAAAGTTGTAATTACAGAAGATTAAGACAACATCAGTACCGTCTGTTTCAAATCCGAAAAAAAAGAGACCTATAGTTGGCCTCTTATGCCGGACTCTCTTCAGCCTCTCTGTAGCATTATCGGGGGGGGGGGTGTATGTTGAAAAGATGTACGTCAGCGAGTACGAGTTGGTACTGAGGTCGGAATCGGTATAGCTTAGTGCAGATCGGGCTGACATAAACTTTGGGGAAATGAATGTTTTCCCACGAGTAAGTAACAGATAGGTGAACTTAAGATAAAAAGAACAGGGCATTGGGGTCAGTAAAGTTTAGAGACAAAACAGAATAACTGAGTAAACAATAACGTAACGTGTTTTTGTCGTTGACAAGAAACAACAGATTCAAGAGAGTTCTGCTCATGGGTCAAAGCGAGACAGACGCAGAAAACTATGCTCTGAAACTTTTAGCGAAGTCTCGGTATGAAATCGAAGGCCAAAAGCCCCATCTGTTCCCCCAGTCCCGTATTTGATCATCTAGTAAGTTAGGATGAACAAGTGAACAATTAGAACAAGTGTATATGATACACGGTTTTTCTCTTACTTGCCTTATATCCGGAGAAAATGAATTAAAAAAAAAATGAAATCTCTAAAAAAATGTCTTGCGATATCGTTCTTTCTGCAAAGAAACAGTTTAGTTCACTAGACACACTGATGAGACGGCGACGACACGCAATAGAGAGGAAGAAGAAATCAACGCGTCTACAAGAAGAGATCACAGCGACGATCACGGCATGAAAGAGAAGGATATCGACGACCACTCAGCAGCTAAGAAAAGAGAGAAAGAAAGAGACTAAAAAAGTACTATAACCACCCACACTCACACCCGTTTAATAGTAGGAGACTTTAGGGGAGCACTAGTATAATTGTGTTCTCGTAAAAAGTAACTAACGGTGGTACACCCACATCCATGCATAACTAACATACGCATACATTAAAAGTAATTAATGATTGAACACTCATACGACATTATGAAGAACCCACTCCTACACCCACTCACATAATCAAGAGCACATACACACTCATACGTTAAGTATAAAATACGCGAAAACGGCGTATGTGAAAAATAACTTATAAAACAGTTTACGAACTGTTTAGTAACGTTTAAACATGTTAAAACGTTACATATATTGATTTGGTTTCATAACCTTTTAGTAACGATTTAAAAAGAACCGTATCGTTATATTATTTGTTTATGTCTGTCTCCTCGGAAAATGGCGGTTCATGTATATATATATATATATATATATATATATATATATATATATATATATATATATATATATATATACTAATGATAATAGAATTAACGATAAGTGAAGTATCGTAAAGTGATCTATCTCGATAAAGTAAAGCTCAATACGTTCAGTAGAGCAATCGATTTTAAAGAAAGAAAGATGAAGATAAAAAATTGCATAAAACTACATAAAATTACATAAGTTAAATAAAATTAATACAAATTTTATTACATCGAAAGTTCAGATACAAGGAGTTACATTAATCCTTAAACCATGGGGTTTCAAAGATAAAAGTCTTCTCGTCAGAGGATATAATTTTGTAATGTGGTATTTATAATAAATAAATATTACCTAGTTCCATTCTACTTAGAAAAATTGAAGAATACGACTAGAAAGGTTGGAGATAAAAAAATAAATGGCCGGGAAGGAAAAATTAGCATTATTTAGTAGCCATTTTCGAAGATAAAAGGGGGGGGGGCGCTATGGTGCAGATAGCAAAATAGCAAAAGTTTGTCGAATTGGAGAAAGTTTTTTAACAATTTTTACAGGGTTTCAAGTTAAAAGGTGGAAGGTTCAAAATTATCTCACTTGGTCCGTATGGATTCGTCCTCCGATTAATGTAACTCCTTGCATCTGAACTTTCGATGTAATAAAATTTGTATTAATTTTATGTAAATTTATGTAATTTTATGTAGTTTTATGCAATTTTTTATCTTCATCTTTCTTTATATATATATATATATATATATATATATATACATATATATATATATATATATATAGAGAGAGAGAGAGAGATACATACATACAGACAGACAGACAGACAGACAGAGATTTAACAATTTTACTTTTTATTTTTTTGTTGTGGTTTGTGTTATCATCTCCGTGGTGAATTAATTCAATAATCTTTATATTTGTTTGAATAAAAATACAAAATTTGTCATGAGGCCAAAAAAGAAGGGTTGGGAAAGGTTGCCCATTTCTTATCATAACTTGGCTAGTCTCAGTCATATACACAAGAATTTCATTTATTTATCTACCTCCCACAAGGTAAGATGTGACACAAGGTCGGGAAAGTGGGATTAGATAAGCCAGCACTCGAGAGATGAGCACTCTGGCCATTTAAAAATTGCCTGGGCAGCCCCATCGGCATTCCCCGGTAGGGGCGCCTCAGATAGCAAGCAACAAACCCACTCCTCCCCAAAGAGGAGGGTGCACCTCATAGAACTGCACAGGACCGGCAACAATTACCAGTTACCAAACACTGTGGCGAGACCGCAAACAGCGTCACTGATGTCCATTAACCACCCATATATTCTATCCTTAGAATAAATTTATTTGAGTTGTATATAAGATTTTCACACATACTTCCTCTCGGAATACGTTGAGGTCTGTATTCTCTGGTTACGATAAGCCTCGAATACTGCTCCCTTGAGGAACGGATTATTGTTCTGGCTTTGTTGTTGATGACAACCATTCTTAATCCTTTTTCAGTGATGTCTTCCGATCCTGGGAGATCTACAAGTTGTTACTTAGCAACCACATTTAAGCAGCGTCTTTAGACGAACCGATTGCAGATTTTAGAAAGATAAACAAATGCGTAAAAAAATAAACGAAATAAATATATTTATAAGATGGAAACGCACACGGGAGTTGTAACGTCACCCACCAATTGGTTTCAATGAATTGTTATTTATTCAATCACAAATAAAAAAAATAAGAAACTAATATGTTACACTGATCCATTCGGTGAAAAAGTAAACTATCTATTAATAATGGAGTTTATGTATCTGTCTGAAGCCGAAACTCCAGTATGACTATTTACTATGTCCGCCAGCGTTCATAATATTTGTATACCTTTAGAATAAGGAAACTATTAGTCAATTAATTTAGATTAGATAACATTAGATAACATATAATAAACAAAGAAGAACGAAATTTCAAGACAAGGCTGCGATTAGAACGGAAAACGTGTCAAGAATCTTACTTAAATTATTTATTTATCTTAAAATTACAATTGCAATTTAGAAGATGTGGCACAAGGCCAACAAGGGTGGGTGGGGAGGGGGTCGAGGGTCGTCCACTTGTCTATTCCCTATGCTAGTATCTGTCACCACAATACCGCATTCACTCCATGGGCTTGATCTATTTAAAATTCCCCAAATTATTATTTACAATGCGTTTTAAACGTAAGAGTCTTTTGGTTATATACAAATAGTTTCTGAAAAAGTGAATGGTATTTACAAAAGTGGTTTTTTTTTGTTATTTTTGTGTGTGATTTTTTTTTTTGTGTGTGATTTTTTTTTTGTGATTTTTTTGTGATAATATGTAGATTACAATATAATACAATGTATGATAGTGGGGGAGGAAGCCTACAAAACACCCAAAATAAAGAAAAATAACAATAATTAAAAATAAAAGAACTAAATAAAATGCTAAAAATTGGAGTGGGTTAGTAGAGAACCCCCTTACCTGTCTAATTGTAAACTGCTCTCTGTTTTCCAGTGTAAACTGAAAACAAGAAAGACAGTTCCTAAGTGGGATTGGAGATTTACCTTATGGATAAAAGAAAAGGGGGGATTTTGAGTACATTTGGTATCTTTCAGGATATGTACCAATTGGGTCGGGCCAGGGATAAAAAAGAAATCTTGGGAACGGGCATTCTGAAAGATTACTAATACCAAAAAATAAATATAGGGACAGGACTCATTTATACCTCTAGCTAAGGGAGTTTGAAGTCAAGCTTTTTGTCAAGCTGCTTGTCTTTTTAAAAACTTTTTTGACTTAAAGACGGCGCGCGCCATGCCTAGACAGGGAACACGAACTCAAATCTAGTTCGACCAAATACACATAAGCTAGCGGTGTGTATCCACCTTCTTCTAAACTGCGAGGCATGCAATCTCCTCCTATCAGATTTAACTTTGATTTTAAGCTGATGTTTAAAATGCAAAATCAAATCGTGATCAGAAGGCGATGCACCCCCGTGACCTATCCCTAAGCGTGAAACCCACACTACTAGTCTAGCTACGGCTAGGATCGTGAGAAACAGCATTCGTTTCTCCCTGGCCCACAAAGGAACCACATTGTAGATCACAGATGCTACATCCAGGCGATCGGGTACGATGCGAGCCGTCACCTCGTTGACATATTTCCAAAACTCACAAAGCTTGCTACAAGTGAAGAAGGCGTGCTCAGCCGATTCTTCTTCGTCATCCTCGCAGAGAACACAATATGGACTAAGCACTACTTTGGCTTTGTGAAGCCTGCCATTGAGGGGTAGATCGTTCCTAACCAATCGCCAGGTCAGAAAGAACTCAGAATTATATACCCTCGGCCTGGCGCCCAACACCACCGAGAGCGGATCTCCTCCTCCGACCATCTCAGCCGCTCACCCAGCGGATCAGAAGCGGTCCCCTTTACTAACTCTCTATAAAGGGTCCTTCTAGGCCGTGCAAGGTCACTGGACCCCGGCAGAAATCTGAGCGCAGCTCGGCTTTCGGCGAAGAAACGCGTCTGTCCTCGTGGTCTACGTCAGCCTTCGATCAAGTGGTCGGGGATGAGGTTGGGAAAAGCCTTCTCAACCGCAGGGTCCCACGCAGTCTCTTCCATCCGAGTACAACTCAGGAATGACAATCTCTCAGCATGTCGATGACTTGCCAAGTCAGGCATTCCCAAGCCCCCCTCACACAGACGTTGAGTGCAGACCTGCCTTTGGACAAGCGGCTTTCTGTCTTGCCACAAAAGTGAAAAGAGCAGACGCGTAAAAGCCGCCAAGCGGTCGTAAGGCAGGGGTAGTACAGCCAAGCAGTAGAGGATGAGCGGAAAGACGTAAGCCAAATCCTAACAGACGCTTCGACCTTAGACTGTACTTCCGACCAGTTCGTATCAAGTTGGAGACCCGGACTGAACCACACGCCGAGGATCCGGACCGGGCCATTTGTCCAGTTGAAACGGCCCGGCAACGCAGGCCATTGGATTTGCTGAAATTGACTACGGCCCCTGTCACATCTTCGTACTGTTTGAGTGCCTTAACCACAGTACATATGTCTCGTAAGATCGACACACACAGTGACATCATCGACAAACGCGGAAATCCTGGCTCGCGCACCACCAGGCAGAGCAATTTCGCGATGGGCTGGTCTCGACGCCCCGTCCCTGAGTTTGCGGAAAAAAATCTCCAACGCAAGGGCGTAGAGCAAAGGCGACAGCGGACAACCCTGACGCACCGACCGCGAGACAGCGAACGACTCCGATCGCATCCCGTTTACTTGCACCACTGCCGTAAGAATCTTACTTAAATTATTTATTTATCTCAAAATAGAATCTTACTTAAATTAATTATTTATCTACCTCCCACAAGCTAAGATCTGACACAAGGTCGGGAAAGTGGGATTAGATAAGCCAACGCTCGAGGTGAGTATTCTGGCCATTTAAAAATTGCCTGGGCAGCCCCGTCGGCATTCCCGGTAGGGCGCCTCAAACAGTAAGCAATAAACTTACTCCTCCCCAAAGAGGGGAGGCGAAGCCTGGGAGGGTGCACCTCCTAGAACTGCACAGGACCAGACAACCCCCAATAGACCGGCGTAAATCTTACAATATTTTCCGAAAAGGTGATATTAATAAAAATTATTCATACAATGAATTAAAGCCATTTTCTTCATAACCGGCGTGTTTTCTAAACCATACTCTGACACGTGTCAATATTTCATCCCAATCAGATTATTAGTTTACAAATAAGTTATTTAAGTTAAGCTACTGTTGCAAAATTTATAAACAATGGAAAAATCTTTATTTCGTGTGTTGATAAAGTATTGCTTTATAATGTGAAAAATACCAGTTAAGCAAAAATTAACGGCTTGATAAGTATTATTCGACCTCTGCTCCGTCAGAAACAACGGTTAAGATATGATATGCTGACTTTAAACGCGGTCGTACAGACACAAATGATGCTGAACGCCGCTTAGATCGACAAAATTCGGCAGTTGACCCGAAAAGCATAAAAAGTACACAAACGTGTTTTGTCCGATCGTACATTGAAGTTGCGTGAGGTAACAAAGGAATTGAACATATTAGAAGATAGTGTATTCACCATTTTGCATGAACATTTGTCAATGAGAAAGCTGTGTTTAAAGTGGCTTCCGCGTTTGCTTAAACTCGATCAAAAACAACAACGCGTCGACAATTCAGAGCGTTTTTTTAAACAGTTTCAACGTAAGGAGAAAGAGTGTTTGCATCAATATGTGACAGTGGACCCAACATGGATAAACCACTTCACCCAATGGTCAAATTGGCAGTCAGCTGAGTGGACAGCGGCAGGGAACAGATGTCCAAAGCGACCAAAACGCAAACATCAGCACGCAAGGTTTGGACCTACGTATTTTGGGATGCGCAAGATATCTTGGCCATCGATTACCTTAGGAAAGGAAGTATCATTAATAACAAATATTGTATAGCATTATTGGCGCGTTTAAAGTAATGAAATCGCCCCAAAACGGCCATAAATGAAGAAGAAAAAGGCTCTTTAACGAAGACAATAACCCGTGTCACAAGTCGATCGCAACGATGGCAAAGCTACATGAATTGCGCTTCGAATTCCTTCCACACTAACCTATTCTCTAGATCTGACTTCCAGCGACAAGTGGCTTTTCGCAGATGGGACACGCTGAACGGTCTGGATCTTACTGCATGTCCCGTTAACGGTGGTTTGAAGAATTCTTTTGTCATCATTTCTGCTAGTAGAAGATATAGCACCTCCCATCACCGAAAAAAAACATTCCTTATATTGAATAAACTACTAGACATACCCATGACATGTTGGGCCACAACCACTACTACTACTATCTGTTCCACTTTGATTTCATTCGAAAATCTATAAACTGTGATATATCAGGTAAGAATATTCCTTTCGTTTGTGATGAATTATTCTAATATTTGTATTCTTTCCTTTCTTTCTTACCTTCGTCTTTTAAGAGAGAGAGAGAGAGAGAGAGAAAGAGAGAGAGAGAGAGAGAGTGAGAGACTTAATAAGAGATTGCTGATTTGGTTATTTAATTACAAATTACGGCTAATTTTAAAACAATAAATATGTATTTTTAAGACATTACTCACTCCCAACACCAAGGAATATTTAACATTTATGTTGCATTATTAAAATATACAAGAATAAACACACGTTGACTAATTCAGTTTTAGTATAAAACTAGACGTACCTGCGACTTGTTGGGTCACAACTACAACCACTATTTATTCTATGTTGATTTCACTCGAACATTTATAAACGGTGACATATCTGTTAAGACATTCTTTTTGCATAGCTTAAAATATAAAGTCTCTTTACTTCTATATTATCTTCATGAATAATATAGAAGTGAAGCGACCTATTCTTTTTTTTTATCTAATTTACATAAGTGTTTACGGTGTGTACGAATCGTCGAATACACTATGTAACTTTTCTAGAAAGAGAGAGTCACTCTTTCTCTAAAAGCTAACGGAGGCATTAAGGAATATCAAAGGGTGGTTGAAGCAACGTAGAGTAAGGGGAGGCAAGAGAAATGCATAGATAGCTAACAGCAAGAGACGGATCACATGTTCAATTAATTACAATTTACGGCAAATTATAAGAATTAAAAGAGCGTTTTATCAGACATAACTCAATTCCAGAACTAAATTATATTTTAGCATGCATTGCATGTTATCAAAATATTTAGAAAAAAGGCTTTGGGTAAAAAAACTTTGATCAGCTAAAATTTTGTATAATAATAGATTATGTTCATTATTTAAATGTAAATACATTTTCAATGGGGTAATTTTTATTTTATTTTAATGGCAAACATTGATGACATAACTCCTGAATTGACGTAGAAACAGTCCTCCTAAAATGTATATAAGCTAATTCCTGTCATGTTTAATTGAACTCATAGGATATAATCTTACCATAAACTGTCCGACTATCTCCTATAATAATCTGCAACAAAAAGATCGTCAAAAGAAAAGAAAACAAGGCTCTTGTATAAATAACAAATTATATTTATTTAAATCACTTGCACAATTGAGTGTAGGTTGCCGAATGTTAAAGCAGTGTAGAAGGAATATTAATAATAAATGTCGGCTGCCGAAAGTATTTTCTTGGAGGAGTATATCTTGAAGTGAAAATAGCGTTGATCGAGGTTAGGTGACAGAGGCAGGCGATAGTGTCGACGTATTTCTTCATAGATGCCTGGAAGCTCTCTGTCTGTTCTGCAATTTCTCAAAGGACTCCAGATGGAATGCTTAAAAGATCCGTTTGAAATTAATACGCCAAGGAGTTTGATTGGTCACCGTGTGACAAAACAACATCACTGGGGCTGGTCTCCGCAAGAGGAGAGAAAAGTCAATGTTTTGAACGCTACAAACTTTAATTCTAACGACATTTCTCTGATGAATGTTATTTGAGAGAAGACCTTGCAATGCAATTTATTAAAATATACCTACTGTATCTATCGTATCTATATGTTTTAATTGCATATTTTGTTTATATTTGATAACCTTAAGTTTTTTTATTAGGAGCAAAGTGTAGTATCTGTTCTGATACTACACTTCATGTTTTCTGTCTTGGGTCAGTGATGGAGAAATCTTTCTAGATTGAGGCAATTTTTATTTTTATCTCAATCCAGAGTGTTTCTTTTGAGGGAGCTGAGTTTTCTCCTACATTAAAACCGACCTTGAGTCTAACTCTGCCATTGTGGGGTAACAGGTAAATAGGGACCTAAATGTTTTTTAATATTTTGTGTTTAAAATGTAAATATTTTATTTTTACTTTTGCTATTGGTAAATAGAAGATTTAATCATAGCGGTTGTCTACCCGGTGCTGCCCAGGTGCAGGGCTTACAGAAAAATAATTAAAAATATAGTTATGTTTAAATAATTTTTGAATAAGATTTTAAAAGTTTCGTTTTTAATTTCCCCGATCTTATGTCTGATTTTAATAAATATTCAATTAATAGAAACTAAAAGAAAAAAAATTATTCAATGCGTATTCATGAAAGTTACGTATAGACGAGAATCAGACAGACACACATCTTGTCTGATAGTTTTATTATTCCAGAGATAGGGGAACCGTTTGTTAGGAGCAGCGTTCAAAAATGTAACCGAAACGGGTAAAACGCGTGCGTTCAAATTTACGTGATAAGAAGCTAATGATGTTTACATTTTTTAAATAGAATTTAAAAAATTTTTTCATAACTTTATCTTTTATTTAAATTGTTATTCAAATCCTTACTATAATTTCAGGGGAAGACTTGTTGACCACCATGAAAGATGAGTGACAAAGCGGAAAGACGCGGAAACTTGTTTGACAGAGCCATGGCAAAGCGAAAAGGCGCCTGACACGTTTTTTGTTTTGTTTTGAAGCAGTTGAATTATTTTCCTGGCTTACTTTCCATAACAGTTGATGGACGATAAAACATATCGCTGGATGTAAACCACAGTGGCGATCACTTTACTGTTGGGTAAAGTGAGCCAGGAAAAGAGTTTGGCTTTATAGCATTTATAGGCAGAAAGATGATAACCGTTACTTAAGAAAAGCAGTCGAGGCCGAAAAAAAAGTGGTGTGTATCGTGCTGGATCCGGTAGAGGAAGCGCAAAAAGATCAAGCGTTATCCCAATCCGCAAATAAAAATAATTCAATGTGTATTTATCAAATTTGGTTTAGGCACGAAAACACGCACATACACCTGATATCTTGTCCGATAGCTTTATAAATAGAAAGATTAAAATATAAATTTTAATTAAAAAAAATTCGTTTCCATGGACAAATTTGAATACATATTTAATTTTCTTATCCGTGTTTTACTTCAGATTGGTGACGTAAGTTTCTCATTGACGTATCGAGCGTAGACTTTACCCGTTGCTATAGAAACAAGCTCATTGAAATTGTTATTAGCTAATGCAATATCATTTTGAATTGTACTTAAATTACAACTGTATCACGCTGTATTGCACTACTGAATGCCATCATTGATAATTTTATACATATTTATTTATTTATTCACAATACTTTTTGTGTAAATTCATAGTTTTAATATATATATATATATATATATATATATATATATATATATATATATATATATATATATAATTTATTATTTCTTTATACACGTATAATATTATGAGGTGATATAATATATTGTGTATAGTTTTTCAGTGTTTACTTAAACAGTGCCCAATACGTGTGTAGAGCTTAGTCATCAACAGACAGCCCGGTTCCCTGTATCAGAGCTCTTCAATGCGGCTAGACTAGTACCCATCCGAAGCCAGGGCTAGGAAGACATCGTTGAATGCTACAGAATAGTTTCACTATACTTTCTTTGATGTTTTAAATTCGGGTAATAATCTTTATAGTTTCGTAATGAAAAAGATTAATAAAAGTTCCAAAGTTATTGTGAGTATTTAAGAACCATGAAAACCAATAAATAATATACTGGTGGAAAACTTCAATAAAAGCAACCGATACACTGCATCACTGGATATGTTAAGTAAATATGAACCGGTGTCAGTAATAGCTAGGCGCTACAATTTATAGTCAGTGAGAGCTACAGAAAATGATGCCCTGGGAATAAATTGCATCTAAATACTTCAGAATATTTTTACTTGTTTTGTAGGTAATATTATTGATTGTGGCTTGTTGTTTTTATATCACAATAGCTTCTAATATAAGTTTTTAAATTAGTTTTGCTCTATAATAATTGTTGTGTTTCTAAGGAGAATTCATCTAAATACATACACACACATATATATATATATATATATATATATATATATATATATATATATATATATATATATATATATATATATAATTATATTTTAAAAATATTTTACCTAGGTACGACGTCGTTTCGAGCTTACGGCTCTCATTAGCGAAGAGAAATAACAACCTCAGACGGTCACAGAGCGCGAACCACCCTGAATCTGTAAGCGTTCACTTAGTCCTTGGAGCTACGAGAGATTGTCACGTGATTAATGAGAAATTAATGCTATTTTTTTAGAGCAACCTAACAAAAAAAATCGAGTTATTTCCCTTGGACCAAAGAAAAGAGTTATCGCCCTTGGATAAAAGGAGTCGTCTGCGAGGACAGTGAAAAAGTAAACAGAACGGCTCTCACGATCAAACAATCATCTTGCGTTCAGCGGTTTTCTACATTTCAATTTAATCAGTGTGTTTGTTAAATAAATGTTAAAGGTTCTACTTCGTGCTTCCTTCATTTTTTAAGTTGTAATTGAACCGATAATGTATAAACATCCAGACGTAATATTTGGGAACGGGAATAGTTTTTTAGAACCAAGGTAACGCAAATTTACACTTTCAAAGACGCTTGGAACGTCGGAACACGATCAGTATGCAAACTACATACTACCTAAACACCCACGTGACTACAACTTGGTGGAAACTCGTAAGCAGATTTTCAGTGAGCAGATTTCGTTATTTAATATGCGTTTCAATTGTCTCAGCATAACGAAGTCGGATTCGACCGATTTCTCAACTTATGCAGATATTGTGAACAGAGAATGTGAACGTTTTAAAATATCTTCTATCACGGACGCTTAATACAAATGTTATATTTTCGTGTGTGGTTTGAGATCGGCGAGAGAGGCAGACATTCGCACACGGATTTTGTCAAAAATAGAGCAAAATCCAGAAATTGCATTGCAACATGTTGCCGTGAAATGTCAGCATCTCGTGAATCAAAAGCATGATTCAACCATGGTGCAACAAAGAACAGCATCCATGGTTAACACAGTCCAAAAACAACGTCGGCCCACCTCACCGACTTCAACATTTGTTAAGTCCCCAACCGCTTGCTGGAACTGTGTCAGCTGGCATTTTGTACGAATTTTTTTAAGAGTTGTAAATGAATCGGTAACGTATAAACATCCAATCGTAACATTTTTACACAAGAGTTCCACAGAGTTTTAGTAAAACAATTCAAGATCAATATTCCTCAAATACCTGTTCTATTCAATACTATAGCTAACACTATACTTTTTAAAAATAATTTAAGAAAATACAATAATGAGTAATCTACACAATCATTTCATTCCTACATTTTTATCCTGGACTTTATCCTTCCTTTTTACCCGTTTTAATTTTCTTTCACATTTTTTTATTCTACCACATAGTTTCATTTTATTTTCATTTTCTCTTCCACCACGTGTTTTGAATTTATTTTTCTGTCGACCACGTATTAAAAAATAATTTATTTTCGTTAATATTTATTTTTCTATTTTCGGTCCATGTATTATATTTCTCTGCCCACAACGTGTTTGTTATTATTTGCTAACCGTTCTAATCACCTCTTTCCTTGATTACCATTTTACCCACTCCTCCATCATGCATCTTGCTTACTATTACTCTTCCCATTCGTTCACTGCACTTCGACATTCTGATCTCCCCACGTACCCAACCCACCATATAAAGCATATATCCCCCCTTACTACCACTTTCATACCCTCGGTTTTTATTCAAAGCTTAACTGCATAAAATGTCGAGTTCTGTCTAATAAAGTTCACTTCATCAAATAAATATGGTCGACGGAATCGAACAAAATATCCAGCTTTAATGATGTGTTTGTGTCTTTTTCTATTAGCATGTTGTCTTGCTTATCCACTATTTCACAAGCTAATTTTCCATAAATGGATCGATCAATAAGAATATAATATTTCTATAGCATTCATTGTAACACGATTGAGCCCAATGTTATCGTTTGTCAGATTAATCCTAAGTTGCTAATATAAAAGCTCTCATTCAATTTACCTTTTTGTTTCTTGTCGGGGCGTAAGTTATTCTCCTTTGAGTAGATGACAAGACGGTGCTTTTTTATGAAAGAATGCATTTATTTTTTCGTTAAATTCTTTCACAGCTGAATAACCAACCCCGCAATAGTTTTGTGACCTCTCAGCTCCGACCTCTCTCTGTGTTTGCTAGACTTTCCTTTTATTAGATACCCATAGTAAATCCTATTGAATAAGAATTGGTTACGTCAATTAGCAACCACAGTTTTTTGGGGGGCAATGGCATCCACTTGTTCATTGCTTCCAATCTACTGACGTAATGAACTAAATAATATTTCTGCTTTCCCCTTTCTCTTCGACATAATTCTTTTCTTTTTTTGTGTTGACAATAAATTATTATTCCTTTTACATGCGAGGCTTCGAGCCTATCTGCCTTCAGCCGAGGTTTTACTCGGCTCATAACGTTACATAATTGGAACTCAACTAGCTGAACAAGAGAATCGTTATCCTAGAAACAAAAACAGGTTCGGTAGTTCGTTTACAAACGATGCCAGTAAACAGATAACGTTATCAAAAACATTACTTAAAATCAAACTTTTCTATTGTTGAAGGAGACTATAACTGCGTATCGATAAGAGTAAAGCCGCTATCCCCACTCTACTATACGTTATCTGGGGTGGTTTTCCTATACTATCCCCATCAAGGGTGAAATTAGTTGTAACATATTTTTTGAATTTTACCTTTTAGATATACCTTTTTGTGTGGTTGTTATAGATCCATGATTAACCCTGCTGCACACACTCGTTCAACATCGTATTCTTCTCCTCATTCTTCGATCACAACTTCAGTTAAGATTAGATGTGGGTTAGTGGCATAATGGATAACGATATAGACTATTTAATCGCTAAAGTCAAGTACAAATACAGTCAGATCTATTACGTGTATCATATCAATGCCGTTGGGATAAGCACTAACCCAAAATTGCCTCCCAGCTATGGATAAATTATCATGAATACAATAAATCTAGAGAGGTTGCGTTCTGGGTGTGTCAAGTTGTATCCAATCAATTCCATAGCACCACTCGCACTATGGATGGTAACAACCTTCAAGTGACCCCTCATGTGAGTACCTGATTTTAAAAATAAGTGAGAAAATCAATAACAGCAAACAAAATCGAGCTGGTGATAAGTCGTACCATGCTGAATGTTACTAATTAACGTAATAAATCTTCGACAAATAATCGTTCACAATAGTTATTGTTATTTATATATATATATATATATATATATATATATATATATATATATATATATATATATATATATATCAGAAGAAATATAAATTAAACGAAAGATTTGATCGGTTTCGTTTAGATCAACGAACATCTTTAGATAAAGACCAAATGGAACATGTGACTTTTTTCTTCACTTTTTCTGAAGAGGTTCGTTGACAGGAAACCGGTAAAACTCCCGTTTTTTAATTAATTTCTGTATTTAATCGTTTTTTCCTTTTTGTTTTTCATATATTATGTCTCCACGACTTTTATTCTGATATGTCGTGTTGTTTATCGTCATATATAATACAATAAAATTCGAGTTTTTGATTAAATAATTTTATTCCTAATCACTATATTCTCTCATGACAATACAGTTGTTTCGGCCACAGGATATCATGATTAGTCCTTGTTAATTGCATAATAAACAAACTGATATATCTGTCTTTTCAGTGGTTGTTTACAAATACCGAAAAACAAACAACTTAAAATCAAAAGAAAAAAGAAAACTTATGGAAATTTTTCTATTAACTATCGATGTTATTACATCATACCACACAAAGTCCATCGACTAAAAGCTCTCAAAATAGAATTCTCATATCAAAAGCCATTCGACAACTGAAAAGAATTAATTAAGTACCAGTAAATCGGTATTCATATAAGTGTATTTGATTTTTACGTTACTTACTCAAAGTAAATGTGTTATTTATACGGCGAGTTTTTCGTTATTAATCGTAGTGAGGGTTTATATATATACGAGGCCTGTCTAAAAAGTATCCGACCTTCATTTTTCCCATGCGAAATAGAGACGATAGGAAGGCGCCACTCTACACAGTGAAGGAAGACACATTCATGCGCATGTGTGAATTTTATTACCGCCTTTCTGTGAGTTAGTTACTGCCTGTCGGTCGCTGAGTGAGGTGCTACACAACGTGTTCGTCGGATTACCGATTCTTTCAAAATTACTCAACGTTTTGAGAAAAGGTACTGCATAAAATGTTGTCAAAACTTGGTGATTTTCAAAGCAAAGCAATTCGTAAGATTCAGTAAGTGTTTGAAGAAGATGCGATGGGTGTAACACGAATTAAGGAGTTGTTCAACTGATTCAAAAATGACCGCACATCAGCGGAGAGTGACCAGCGTTCTGGTAGGCCCCAAACTGTTCGGAGTGCAGCTGTTGTTGAGAGGGTGCGAAATTTGGTGATTGAAGATCGTTGTTCAACCGTGCGGGAGATCGGCCGAGAGGTCGGAGTGAGTAAAGATTCCGCACATGCAGTTTTGCGTAAGGATTTGAACATGCACAGAATGGCTGCAAAATTTGGGTCTAAGTTGTCGCAGGAACAAAAGGGCATCTGTTTTCAAGTCGCATAGGACCTTCTGGGAACCACCAACACTGATCCTCGGTTTCTGAACACCGTGATAACTGGAGATGATTCATGGTATACTGGTAAGACCCAGAAACAAAAAGACAACCGTCACAATGCAAGCATCCCGAGTCTCCAAGGCCGAAAAAAGAGCGACAGGTGCGAAGCAAAATCCAAGTGATGCAAACTGTCTTCTTTGATATCCGTGGAATTGTGCATCACGAATACGCACCGACAGGACAAACAGTGACAAAGGAGTACTATCAAGATATACCCCGGCGTCTCCATAACGCAGTTGAACGCCAAAGACTAGACATGTGGACGGTGAAAAACTCGCAATTGCATTCCGACAACGTCCCCGCACATTCATCCCGATTGATCCAACATGTTTTTGCCAAACATAAAAGTTGAGTCGTTCGCCAACCTCCTTACTTTCCAAACATGGTTCTCTGCGACTTCTGGTTGTTTCGAAAATTAAAGACGCCACTGAAAGGTTCTCGTTTTAAGACTAGAGAAGAGATAATGCAGAACGCGACGGCCGAGAAGAACACCATTCGAAAAGAAGACTTCCAGAGGTGTTTCCGGTAGTGGATTATTCGATGGCCTAAGTGTGTGCAAGCACAAAAGCGCTACTTTTAAGAGGGTTAGTGTCCAAACCCCGTCAGGTATTTGAAATATTTTTTCTGGTCTAATGTCGGATACTTTTTAGATTGGCCTCGTATATATATATATATATATATATATATATATATATATATATATATATATATATATATATATATATCTTCTATATAAAGTTAAGACGGGTTTTCGCCTGTACCTTTGTTGAGAGTACGAAAATCCCCACATGCATCACAGGCTACTAAACTCACCACTATATTAAGCTTATTCATTTAGGCGTGTTATAATAAATTACTGATTGCTTACTCCATCTAACACTAAATATTACTTTTGGTGCACCATCATAGACTCACCCCATAACTTACACTATAGAGGTGGTAGCAAAAAACTTTTCCCTTTTACATTTTACTACAAAAACTCTACCCATCTACTCCGAGAACTAATAAACAACGGATTTTTTAAAAAACGTAACCCGTAATATTTTCTAATCCTCTTACATTAATTTAATACATAATACAATACATTACGCACAAATTCAATAGACGCTCCCTCAAAATCAGCTGATTTTCGATAATATAGGATTACGTTATTTCTAACTATTACGTATAGACTTATTCTCATTCCAGTTTTTACGGATTACATTTAACGAAAATAATTACTTATAGTTGCCTGTGAATCAAAATCGCGGCTACCATCTTTTCAGCGATTTGACTTTAGACATTTCCCTTATCAGTCTTAATTTGCTTCAGGTATAATTTCATTTTATTATTTAAACACTTAGACAAGTTCATACATCACACTTTTAAGGCTTCAAACATTTTTTCAAATACTTACCGAGTAAAACGAACATCAGTGTTCATTTCGACAACACTCAATTCTTGATAGCAATTCCATGGAAGCACGTAATATCAGTTTCTCTACGAACCTAACACTAGTTTAACTAACAGACGACACAAGTTCAGTATTCACTTTTGCCCATCCATACCAAACTTTACATTTATCCAACATATGTGTTTTTCATTCTCACATTACAAAGATACGTACATTTATTTCTGCTCACATACGATTTAAATTAGCATTTGTTGATTTTTGTATGTATGATTTCATAATGACGAATAACGTTACTTTACTTAACTCACGACAGTTAAAATGAACACAGACCGGCGTCACTAAAAATGCTACTGGTAATGTGACCTATTTGCGCTTTTTCAGCATTTTAATAATACATATTATACACGTAGTTCATACCAAATAATCATAGTTTCGTCTTTTTACACTCACACTTGCTGCAAACAGTATTTACTGACCAACACCTCAGATTTATTTTGCATTTCTAACAGCTTACAAAATTGGGATTTACGTTAAAAAATAGTAAATAATCAACAACGTAATTTGCGCAATTCAGATGAAAATTATTTCATTTTTCATTTTTTATTACACAATATATATTCATCTTAAGTGCTTAAACTAAAATGTACATTCGTTACACATGACCCAATTTCAGTAACATTTGATTACACATAGAGGCAGAGTTAGACACAACGTAAGTTCTTACTGTGTCGAAAACCCATCATCATTTACGCATTCTACAAGGATTTGCTTTAAATGACGGAAGAGAGAATAGCTAACAGTCCGACCTGAAACAAGTAACCTTTTCAATAAACGGTTAGTGAAGGAGATATACTTCTACACTGTGGCAATTTCTATTTTTGTTCAACTCAGAAGTAATCCTTTTCATGGTTAAATATTGTTCGATGTAATCTATTTGCGTTCTCTCGAATGTTGACAAATTTTAATTTATTATTTAATTCCCCCCCCCCCGGGAAACGCCGGGCGCCGGGTCCAGCTAGTATATTATAAAAGTGGTTACACTGAGAAGTTAACGCATATTAATCATAGCAAGAACAGTAAACCAAAAAAATAGAAAAAAAAACAATTATCTGATTTACATTTTCTCCACATTGTAAACTATCTAACATCAACATCGGACATGCCTTCTTGAAAGTAATCGACAACTACACAAAATAAATAACAAGTGAAAATAAGCTGTTCATTTACTAAGAACATAGGAAGTATACACATCACACTAAGACTTACTAAACAAAACATAAAATATGCAATTGTATAGTGAGATAGAAGTGGACAGTGGAAGTAACCATCTTTCAGAAGGGAGATACCAACGATAAATGACATCATAGTGTACTCAACTGGAATCTGACATATACAATGCATAACATTAGAGTAACAGTAGATTAAATTTCAACAGTGGGGATATAGACCCACAATTAATGATATAGACTATAAGTCTTAAAATTCTCTCGGCCTTCCGACTAGGACACGCCCCAAATCGAGGTACAATTAATTCTACTAATCTTTGTTATTTTAATTTTATAAATGTGTCAATTGTTCTTAGTATTCCCTTTCGTATCGTCGTACTTGCAATATGTCTACGAAATACAAAGCTATGAGGTATTTACTTTTCCAAACACTAATTTTCAATGTATTTTATTACTATATTTGGTGAAACAAAAAGACGAAGGAAAGGAAATAGAGTTAAAAAACGGTGCTATATAAATAAGTACACAGATTATTATGTATTCAAATGAAACAGGAAATGTGAAATCTGCGCTAATAGTAACCTGGTGCTCTTCCAATATGTGATCTACCGAGGTGTTGAGTCCCTGACAAACTAACCCTTACCTACCTACCTAACTAACTAACTAACTAACTAACTAACTAACTAACTAACTAACTAACTAACTAACTAACTAACTAACTAACTAACTAACCAACCATAACCCTAACCCTAAAACGTCGGGACATCACATATTGGAAGAGAACCAATAAATCTTACTTATGAGAACGTATGTTTGCTTGAAAATATTTAAGAGAAGGTTTACTCATCAGAGCCTCGGGGGAAAAAGGTCAAGTATTACTCAACCAAATGTTAAGAGGTGTGAATAAAGATTTTATGATCTTTAAAATGTATTCTTCTACTGTGCCATCTAGGAGGTTAAAATTATAATACTACTACTGCCACTACTGCCACTACTACTACTACTACTACTACTACTACTGATATTAATAATTACTCATAGGGTAAAAAGGATTTTTGGAAGAATTCCACCAACATTAATTTGTATGGATGACGTAAAAATAAAATGAAAACAGGCATAGATCATTCACAAAGCAGATACTGTAGTTATCTGGACATTTTTTCTTTCGTTCAACCGTAATTGAATCGATGAAAACGACTTCACCTACAGATGGGCTCTTTTCGTATTCACAAATTCGAATCTTGCACGACTATCATTTCTATTTTTTGTGAATTTTCTATGTTCTTAGCACCGGGAAATATATAACCGTTCTTAATAACAATATTATCTACTGAAACACGAGTGTCACCCTAATAGCAGCATTGTATTACAACCTTTGTTTATATTAACAATATATTTGGTGGCTAATAATAATTTTCTACCTATCCATGCAAAAATAAAATATTTTACCTATATTTAGGTTAAACTTGTATTGTTTGCTTATTTTTTCATCTTTTACTGTTATTATAATATTTCATTATTATTACTTATTATTATTATTATTATTATTATTATTATTATTATTATTATTATTATTATTTCATAGAAGTCTCAACTTTTGGATGTTTTTAGTTGAAGTTTTCTTTTTTTGAACATCAAGTCAATTCCCTTGAGCTTAGACATTCAAGCTGTACGTTAACACTTTCACTGTTTCTAACAGGCAATCCTTTTGCAGAATAAGAAAGGAAATTGTTTCGTCATTCTGTTTAAGCCATTTATGGTGGCTTTTCGTTATTGTTCCAAGCGTTTCAATTACAACGAGAATCACGTTTACCTCTGTACATTTCCATAGTCTAACTAATCCCCATTTTAGATTTTGATATTTTTTTTTTCGTGTTCTTTCTCCTTCACGATGGTATTGAAGGGGCATGCTATATCAATGATTAAGGAAGTTCTCTTGTTTTTGTTTAGAAAGATTAAGTCAGGTTTTGAATGTTCAAGAACCTTATCAGTCTGTATGCGCATGGCCCAAAGAAGTTTGATAGTGTCGTTCTCCTGTATCACTTCCGGCTTATGCTCATACTACTTCTCATTGTAGTCCAATTCATAAAGTTTTAATACATTCCAGTGTAGTACCTGAGCGATTTTGTCTTGTCTCCTTTTTTATACTGGTGGTGTGCTAGCATTGACCATTCAGATGCAATATGCGCTATAGTGTTTTCCCTTTCATTGCACAATCGGCATATCGGTGATTCTGCAGTTTTGCCAATGTAATGTTTGATGGACCTAGTGCGGGTGGCTTTATCCTGGGCTGCCATTAAAGTGCTCTCGGTAGATTTTTTGACCAACCAATTCCAGCTGTCAATATTTCTAAATGAAGTATTATAATTGTTGTTGTTATTATTATTATTATTATTATTATTATTAGTATTATTATTAGTAGTAGTAGTAGTACTACTACTACTACTACTACTACTACGATGACGACGACGAAACAAAAAATATCTCTTTTTATGGAAGGAATTAATTCAGGTTTTACCAAAAGGTCTGAATTTTTTAAGGAAAATGGCCATCTTAAAACAAATATGTTTATTTTAAATGTTCACGCGATTTAGTAGTAAATTAACTTAATAAATAGGGGTAAATTATCATCTATAATATAGAAGTTATTTAATTAGGATTGAAATTATATACTGAGACTCTGACATCCACTAGCACTTTTGGTCAGGGTTGTACAGGGAGTAATGATAAAGGTTTACTTCACACTCCCTTAATATCCCAATGTAGAACTATACTACCGGGTGTTAGTTTAGGTAATACCCAGGACCGAGTTAGTGTAGACAGGATTTGAGTAGTTGATAGGGTTGGTAAGTAGCGTAGTCAAAACAAAAATAAAAAAGGGACGCGCACTCTCCTATGTTAATGTGGAAAGCAAGCAGTCCCCAGTCGCATGTGTTTCCGGCTTAGGCGAGATAATTTTATCGACGTTATTCTTTGCAGTTTTTTTCTAAGAGGCTATAGCCGTCCTTACACATACAGCGCCTGGTAATCCCAAATGATCACCTATCTGACAATGACCAGCCTCAGGATTGCTTTACGTCGGTGATTTAATGAGAACCGGTGTGTCTACGTGATCCACCCCGCTGCCAGAAATCAATTAGAAAGTGAGAAAATGGAAATTCTTAAACCAAAATGTTATATCTTTTCTATTACTCGCTAGTTTTGTAGTACGGCGTGGGGGATTCTTTCGATCCTCACGGATTAGCAGTCGCTTTTTTCGTCGACATAAACAGCCGTTTGTTTCTCTGGGTCCCTGGGTTCCGATATAATAATATAATAACACGGGGAAGGGATTTCTTCAGTTCAATACACCAGGTATATAGAGAAAAAATAAACAAACCAGCGAGAAATAACACGAAGCGATCAAGTTACAGTTTAAATATAATTATTTATTTCCATTAAAATTGCAGGAGAGAAACATGCAAAGAACTAAACAAAGATACGTTTTAATATGGGGAAGATAATTTAAATAATATTTCAATCCGACGAGCAAAGATCATATTTACACATATGAAAATAGTTTATGAGAGAAAATATGAGAAGACTTACAGTATGTTGGTGAGTGGCTTAGGAAGTTATCCACAACAAGGTTCAAAAGTTCAATAATGCGAAAAGCACGAATTTCTTCTCGTAAAAGTGTCAATGTATATTAGAAAATAAGTCCGGCGAGTATCAGGCACAAGGGTGTTTGAGTTCTGTGGAAAAGGAGTTGGCGGTACACAATCCTCGGTCAGGGTACTGAGTTGTAACCCCAGCGAATAGATAATGATAATACTGACAGGTAACAGCACCGACTGGTTAGTTGGGGTTCAGTTTTCACAAGTAAAATACACTTATTCTTGGTGGCAATTAAATATTCCTCAAATAACCCAAGTTATTCACAACGGCATTACTAACATTTGAAAGCACTTTTTTCTGGAGCGTTTCTCCTAGTCCAAATATTATACATAAGACGATGAAAGGCATTTTTCAGTTTCCTCCTCCTCCTCCTCCTCCTCCTTCTTCTTCTTCTTCTTCTTCTTCTTCTTCTTCTTCTTCTTCTTCTTCTTCTTCTTCTTCTTCGACACAGACCGACCAGATATAAGAATTGATCTGACGGTCTTTTCCTTTTCTTCTTCTTCTTAAGGCTTATATGGGTGTCCGTCACATGACCAAGTGCCGGAGTGGATTACGCAATCGTTTATCTGGTGACCGGCGCCACAGTTAAACACTACTTTTATCTGGATGATGAATGTCATATCGGGGCGGAAATATACGATGTAAGGTTGTTTACAAGAAGTGGCACGCGTCATTGCTCTTTTTAGGAAATCTTTCTGTTCTCTTCTTTCATAAACTGTCTGGGTTACAAATATAAAAAAGCCTTTTCTTGCTCGTGGTGCACATCATTAAAAATATAACTTATAAAATTCTAACTCGCATAGTCGGATTATGTAACAATAGCGACGTAACCAGGAATGGTTATATTTCGGGCGCACAGATTAACCTTTCTTACTCCTTCTTTTAGTGGCTAAAATAATAGAAACAATTTAAATGAACAACAACCAACTCCATTATTTGCTCTGAGGTTTGGTTTACTTTATACAGTAATCTTGACAGTAATGTACATATAGATGAACTGCATATTCCTCGTCCTACCCTGTAGACTGTGGGAGAACTCGAAAATCGCATCCGATCACTTTGAAGTCAAACTCACTCACTTTTCTACGCTCTTCCTCCCATGACGCAACTACCGACACACGTTTGCGTAACTTTAAGCTTTACAATTTTTATGGAATTTCCTACTCTCTACTTAATTGTAACCTTACGTGAAAAATACCGCCCTTGACATCTACATATTGGTAGAGTTTATTTAATTCATCCTACTCAAAGTAAGCAGTGTTTTCGTCTTTTTATCGCAATTCATATTATTATAGTAGAAGTGTTAACACTTTCTACTTGGTTACGTCTTTACTAGTGTTAGGACATTGTCCATCTGCCTCTGCCTTTGTTGTTACTTTGAAATAAATTGATCCGAAATTTAAATCGGGAGGAAAAATTACTCTTGAGAATTCTTGTCTATTTTCATCAGCGTCAAACCAATCAGATTCGTTAGCCAACATGAGTGAAAATGGGGAAGTTGATTTAAAACAATGGCTGGAATATATTACCGTTATTTTTTGTGTTTTTCAAATTTTGTTCCCTTTTTATGAGCCACCAAATAAAACTTAATTTTTGACTTTTCTTTTGCTGTCGACTTGTTTCAAGGAAGAAAGTGACTTTCACCCCTAACCGGAAATAGAAGACGTACATCAAATATGTTGCTAAGGTTGCTTGAAAATGGTTGGATCATTCTACCGCTCCAGAAAGTACATCATCCATGACGGAATTTTCTACTTGTATAAGATCCAGATATATCCTAAGATGGAGTACTGCTGTCATATCTCGGAACACTCTTTCTTGTTGTGGCAGAGTCCAACATCGGATTCGCACTCTAGTAAGGAATGATTTCTTCTCACTTACACAGAACAGTTGCTAGACTCTCTCTACTGTACTGTTATATTCATGGTATTTACCCGACTGAACTCTAATATCTGCTCCCAGTAGAACATTCACAGCACGAACTCTACAACAACAGAAAATAAATTTCCTTTCTGTCTGTCTTTCACAAAAACCAAACGGATATTCCATGAAAAAGTTTATTTCCTATACAATCTTACCCGTGGAACAAGATACTACAATCCTGCTTTCCAACCAACTACAGCATTGCCGTCTTTAAGTCTAATGTAAATAAATACTTGTTGAATCATCCTCTTAGATGATAAATTCCTCTTAAAGAACCTTATGCCAATTCCACCCTTTTTTCGGTCGTGGTGGCGATCATCGCCCAACTGACGATATTTTAAACTCTTTATCATTGAGTGCCCCCGGACCTAAGTAACTTATTATCCCTTTAGTTAAAAAGAAAGGAAGTATTTTCATGACTTCGTTGTAAATATATTTCTTGTCTCGTATTTTTTATCTGATGAAATTATAGCTATGAGCATTGTGGTGAAACAATGACACCGGTGCGTGACAGACATATAAAAAAGTCCCTCGTTCTGTAACGAGAGGACATCGATAGTACCCTTCAGGATGCCTGTACGGAGAATCTATAGTAAGAAAAGAGTTGCGTAATATCTACCTCCCTCCTTTGAAAACTGTGCCGATTTTATCTCTGATCTTTTCCCCACAAATTCAGAACCGTTTTTCTTTTAGATATCCCCAACGAAAAAAGGCATGAGAGTTTAAATCTGGTGACATTGGCGGTTATCCCAACTACACCTTAATGAGTTATAACATATTCCTCAAGAAAACGATCTTTTTATGCAAATAATCAAATAGATTCCATCATCTTGAGAAGGTAATAAAACATTGTTTGCTTTTTATTACGATCCGCATTTTGTCAGTTTCGTTGGGATGAGGTGACGGGGGTATTTTGTGATGCGAGGCTGTTGTACAAGAGATCAAATAACTTAATTTCCATAAGAAGTAAATCTAATATTAGTTGCCCCCACCGTCATATTATATGGCCATCTTAACATATTTTGTATAATAGATAGCCAACCCAATTAACCTCGACAACTATATATTACCAAGCCGTTCTTTTTCAATTAATATGTTATAACATAAATAACTATATGTTTCACTTGAAATAAATATCAAAAGAGAGAAAAATATTATTTACGAACAATTAATATTCATGAACACTTAGAGAAACCTACTAATTACTAGACACCACCCTCGGGTGTCTTTCGTGTCTCTGTACAACGGTTAGTCAGGACACCTGATATGAGGATACTTCACCCTACAATTTACCACTGACCACATATTCAAAATAACATAGTATTCGAAGCCGTAGCTGTAAATCAGTATGGATACAGATTGGCTCATACGAGGAATCGTGCACTTTCTCCAAGTGATGTTGCATCTAATAACAGCACTAAGATGCATATTCCACCAGACTAGGTGAATTCTTGTCCTGAAATACGGTAAGCCCAAAAGATAACAAGAAAGATGAACTATGCTGATCAATTGAGGAGAAAAAAAATGAATGTTCTTAACTTTTCTACTAACTCAACGTTTAAGAGGTAAGGAAAAACTTTAGCTGAAAACACGGATATCTATGTATCTCATATAGAATTCTAAGTGTAAGCTCCAGTAACGGGGCCCCTTGATTTCTGAGATTTTACACTGATTTAAAATGAAAAAAATTAAATTATTATTCTCTAGCAAACAACTTTATTCAATAAAACTCACGACAACTATTATAGGAACTAGTTAAAAATCTGCGACCAAGCCCCCCCCCCACTAAACGTGGAGGTAATGTCTTAAAGGGTGGTCTTATGACTACAGAACATATACTAGACTACCTTTCCAAAAAGAAGGGTGTAATTTCTGGGGGTATTATCATGATGAAGAACATATACTACACCCCCAAAGGAGAAGTTAATTTCTGGGAGGATAGTCTTATAACAACAGAACAGATACTATACTTCGCCAAAAAGAGGAGATAATGCCTGGGAGTGTGGCCTAGTAGCAACAGAACACATACGACTATACTCTTCGAACGGGGTAGGTAATGCTTGGGAAGATAGTCTCATGACAACAGAACAGATACTACACTATCTCCTCCAAAAATAAGAGAAAGTAATCCATGTGTAGATGGTATCATAACTACAGAACAGATACTACACTATTCCCGCATGCTTGGAAAGATAGCATCATAACTATGGAACTGATATTATTCTATCTGCCATCGCCCTCCGAATTGAGCATTGCAAGATAGTGCCTTAGTCTGAAATATTTTGTAAACTTAAAACATTAACATCAGTAATAGTATAGTTTCAGCTACATATATAGAAGTAATAGCATAGTTTCGGCTTTGGACAGACAGATACCAAACTTCTATTATTAGTAGAAGTAATAATATGGTTTCGATTTCAGATATAAAAGTAATGTTATAGTTTTGGCTTCAGACAGACAGATACAGAATTTATATGAATGTAATATTTTATTGTTATACAATTTTTGTTTTTATCTGAATATCTCATCATTAATTAACATTGTATTTATTGATCCGCACTAACAAGTCGCGAGCCAATCAAAACCTTTATTCTTAATCCGAGCATTCAGGCAAGGGATATTTTTTCATAATCCTCTTCCGTTATATTTTTATTATCTGGATATTATCCGAATGTGGCTCTGTTGTTATCATGAAGCAAATTGGTCGTAAATTGAAACCGGGGGGGGGGGGGGGGGGAATTCCATCGAGATTTCTCGCCAATCAATCGGATATCTTTTCGCGTGCGAACAGACAGGAGCTAAAATGGGCAAGTCAATATAAAACTATGCATATGAAACTACAAAACAGATGGAAATTGTGCCACACTAATTTCTTTGCTTGCGTTTTTCTTTTACGTATAGTTTTTTTTTAAAACTTAATTATCAAGTCAAACGTAGCTAGTCTGATGGTTAAAGACGTGTACAATAGAAGTTTCAAACCGAGTTAAAAGTGATTAGGATCTATTACGTTAGGTATGCCCAATTATTGTCTGTGTCAAAAAATGGAGGATCGCAGGAACATTTTCAAAAATCCAGCTAAAATAAACTACTGGCCCGATTTTAATAAAAATATTTGGTATATGAATTAATGAAATAAACGCCTTTATTTAAACAAATGTTTACTGTAAATTTAAAAGATAAAATGAGTTTTTGCTTAGTTTTTGCTTCGTGTATTCCCCCAACCCACAGTGTCCTCCCCATAATTAAAATACGTTTTATGATAATTGCGTTTATGTACTAAAATAAATTTTATATCATTTGAAAGAGAATTGAATGAAATAAAATATATATAAAAGAAAAAAAAATGGAATAATCGATTAAATAATAAAATCGATAGGATGTTTTAAATTTAATTCCAGATTCAAGACAAAATATTTCCATGTTTTGGCTTTTTGTTAATCGTGAGCTTTAGGCATATTTGTTTAATTAAAAAAAAAAGAAGTTATATTAAAAAAAGCTAAAAATATGAACATTCTATATAAAAAAATATTTTAAATACATAATCGTAAGCGTTTTTACGGAATCGACGCGCGGATATAATCCGCTAGTTTCGTTTGTTTGTATTTTGTCAGCTGCTGCTGATAGTATGCATTTTCCTTACGATTTTGACCCATCATACTTTATTAAAAAAGTAAACATAAGACGCCATGACAAGGTACACTTAGCTTAAAAAAAATTAAAACAAGATAAAAGTTGTTTGTGTGACATCAATCTGATTTTTCGTTTTTTACACATGACCAATGCAGCGAAAGGAAAACTGTCTGTTCGTCTTGTGTGCATCTATTTTACTCCCTGTTTCTGATGATTGGGAGTAGAATTGAAGCCTCTGTGTATAAAAATTAATTCAATGCTATCGATAGGGTTCGTTTGGTAGGTCGTAATGTTTGGATTCTTCAGATTAGTCAGAATGATTACTGAACGCTTTTTGGTGATTGTTAATGCGCAGATGGAAGTCAGTGTCCGCTTCATCAATATGTCAATTCTTATTGCATTCTGTACAAAAATATAGTAAATCACGGAAGTAAGATGATGAAATCGGATTTTAGTACGTGGTAAAATGTGTATTTTCCCCCTCCTACCGCGAGAATATGTGACACCAGGGAGGAATGTGAAGATAGACGACCAACACTAAAAAGACAGTGCACTCTGCCCCTCTAAACTACCTGAGCAGCCCCGTCTGCATTACCCGGTAAGGGCGCCCCAGACGGTGAGCAATGAACTAACACCAGTTCAAAAGACTAAATTGTAGCCTGGAAGTGTGGACCTCCTAAGACTGCACATAAAAATACCTCAGCCCAATATAGCATCGCATCTCTTGCCTGATTGTCGAGAACGTATCCTCAACTGGTATGAGGTGCCCAAAATAATGCCAGCAGGTGTTAGTAAAGTAATAGTGAAATCTGTGAGTAAATGTTTGCGAACGTGACATCGAATTTCCTTACACGTGCAATTTACTTGGTGGTTAGTGGATTGTAGTTTGATATTTGATATAAGATAATGTAAGGAATTGAGATATAGCAGATGGTTATCCACTGGCGTTGATATGTGATACTATGGACTGCCTTCGCCCGTAGCAGGAACTGCCGAGAAATGATGATGTCATGAGATGAGTATACAGGTGATAGGGACACTAGCGAATCTATTGAACTCCCCAGACGAGATGGCACCCTTTATAGTAGGTTGTTAGTTTCTGGATGGTCGGATAGCGAAAAGCTGAGAAGAAAAACGAATGTAGCCAGTTCCGGTGACCAGCTGAGATTGACTGAGAGAAAGACCGAACATTTAGTATTTCCGGTCAAAAGTAAATATATTGAGGTGCCAAAAGTAGATTAAAGTCACTCTACATCGTTTGAGGCCGTTAGCCACGACGGTATTACACACACACCTAGCACAACTAAGTTATACTTATAACTTGTCTTGTTTTGTTCAATCCATAGCTTGATCACTGAAACAATAATCGTGCTACAGATAACCGGCGCGTTAAACGTAGAGCAAAGTTCGTGGTTAATTTCGACATTTTGGAAATATTTTTCTGATTAGTTTGAAGCATCTGCGTTTTGGTTCAAGTCGATAACTATTGGTATTTGGGTGTTGGGTTTTCTGTTGTTTAGTATACCAAAAGTGTAATTCTATCAAGACTGATGTCTTCTTATGTTGAATACTGAGTCTAGTGTACGAGAAATAGAACTTGGACAACTTGTTGACACAGACACGCATTTGGCCGTAAGAAGCAAACCCTGACTGATTGACGTGGAGACATAATGGGCTCGAAAATAAATATCTGTTGATTTGATGCAGATACATCGTCGAAAGTCGTCTGCAATCGTTATTTGCAGACGGACGGTAATGCACCTGTCGCTAAATAAATATTAAAACGCCGTTAGGGACGTGGCTGCATTGACAGCGAAGGCGCTTACGGGTGGATGCGTTGGCGTCCAAAATTCTCGTGCGTCTTCCGCCCCCATATGTAACCCTACTCGTTTTTATACATTATTGTAAGCACATCAGTACTATACAACATTAATGGATGTTCTGAAACATTTAAAAGACACGTTGTGGTTAAGTAACTATTTTATTAGTATACTTTTATCTTTATCATATTCATTTAGGCTATAACAAATAGGAGTTATGCGTATACACAGACTAGACAAGTGAAATTCTAAGCCGATCGTTCTTCAGACATGAATTTGATTTGTTTGCAAATGATGAGTCACCCACTTCACAAATATCAAGTTTCCCTCTCCGACTAAAAAAGCAACACACCTTACAGAGATTATGGCTTCTCTTTTTTATTTTTATTGTACTTCAGTAAGATTTCAGAAATAAAGGGGTCCTTCCTGGAACTAGCATTTGAATTCTTTATACAATACATATATATCTGCGTGTTCATTTAAGATTCTCCTTACCCCCCCCCCCCCAAGCTTCGGTTAGTTAAACAGTTGAACATATTAATTCCTTTATCTCTGATTGACCATATAACTATGTTATAGTTTATCTTTCTTGTAGTATTTTCTTGGTTTGGCCGGATTCCAGGACAAGACTCTATCTGATCTGGTAGAATATCCAGTTTGAGGTAACATCACTAGGAGAAGCTGCACTAATATTAGCCAATGCGTGGTCATGTCGAAGAGATCATATTTCCGCTTCGCATACTGTTATTTTGAATATTTGCACAGGATTAACTTGTCAGGATATATTGACACCTCCCTCTGTACAGAGAGACCGAAGATACTCGAGGATGATGTCTAGTAGATATTCAAACACTCTCTCACACTTAGTTCTTTTACTTTTATTATCGTTTGGTTTTTGTTGGAGATAGAGCATCCTACGGGATGCCGGACATTCACCAGCTATTTCAGAGACTTAACCCGAGATATTTTTAAGGATTTGAACCCTCCGTTTAAGCGTAATTGTTGTGATCTCTCTTGCACTTGATACACCCGGTATATTGGCCAAATAGTTTTGAAATTCTTTGTCATGACCTAGGTAGCTCTTATGATTACTAGAATGATAGAGATCTTCTTCAGATTCCAATTTCTTTTCATGTCGTATATAAGATCTTGGTATTTAGTAATCTGTTCCCTCTCAGCTCTGTTTAAGCCAGCATGACTAGGGACACTGACTTTAACTAGGTTACTACTCTCTTTCTCTTCTCATATTAATATCTCAGGTTCAACACCTATCTTTTCTAAGTATGTAGCTGTAGAAATTGTATAGACATATTGGATGGTGTATGACTTATTTCCAACTGTTTTTCTGGTAAATTTTTCCAGGGTTTGCTGCTATACTGAATATTCAGTTTTTTACAGATGGTCTAGTAGAAATATTTACACATTTTATTGTGTCGCATTGTATAGTAGCCGTCGCCCAGCAGAACTTTACAGTTGGGTATCAGGTGGCTCCAACTTTTTACTGCTGTGTGTGCAGAACCTGCACTTGTCGTTTCTGTGCACCCATCTTCTTAAAAGCATTGATCATTAAACATATATTGGGCAGCCATTATCATCATCTTCTGACCATAGTGGAAGCGATCTTTTTGAACCAGTCTACCGAGCCTTATTTATCTATGTATTTCTTTGGATAGTTCCTCCAGATAATATTTGGCACGTGTTTCAGTTGTTTACTATGGAAGGTATTGGTTTATTTCTGGCGGCTCTTTTGGCCTATGTCCGTGGCATGCTTGTTTGGTCAATTTAGTGATGGAGATTGTTTTACTGGCTCTTGTTTCTTGATTTATTGTTTCTCCGTTTTTTTTTATTCATTTCACTTAACTAAGATCTCAGTAATCTAGTGGTCTTTTCCATGGGGCTAACGCCTGATCTCCATATTAGATACATAGATATCCGGGTGTTCAATTGAAGTTCTTTTTACCTCTCAAACGTTAAGTTTGTAAAGAAGTGAAACACTTTATTTTTCATCTCCCTAATTAACCAGTTAACTATGTTATAGCATATATTTCTTGTGGTCTCTTTGTCTCGCCGGATTTTAGGACAAGAATTTATCTAGTCTGGGGGAGTACTCATCTTAGTGCTGTTACTTGAAGTAACCGCACTTGGAGCAGGTGCACCATTCCTCGTATAAGCCAGTGTGTAGCCATGCCGAGAGGATCATATTTGGGCTTCGAATCTTATGTTTGTCTGAATATTTTGTCAGTATCTACGTGTAGAGGGAAGTATCCTTATGCTGGGTTTCCTTACACACCCCTGTAGAGAGAGAACGAAGACACTCGAGGATACTGTCTAGTATGCATTAAATTACCTTCCAGTAAGAATTCAAATTTATTTTTCATTTTATTTCAGATAGCTCTCAGAAATCAAAGGGTATCTTCCTGAGCTTACACTTGATTTCTATAGGATATACATCGATATCCGAGTGTTCAACGAAGACTGTTCTGTAACTCTTAAATGTTGAATTAGTAAAGCAACGAACCCCCCCCCCCCCCCCATAATTGCCCACTTAAATATGTGAGTTTTTCTTTATATTATTCTTTTCTTGTTCTTGCCGGATCCAAGGGCAAGAATTGATCTGGTCTGGTCTCGAGCTAAGTGATGTTACTTTAGATGCCATCACTAGCAGAATGTGCACTATTCCTTGTATGAGCAGTTTATAGTCGTGTCGGTGGGAACTTATTTGGGCATAGAATTCTATGTTATTTTGAAAGTTTAGTCAAACTTTCTTTTTTAATTTCAATTTTAATTTTATTTCAGTGTAAGTTCACAGAAACTAAGGAGTTCCTCCTGTGGGTTAACATTTGTTATTTATATGAGTTACATGGATATTTCAGCGTTCTATTAAAGTTCTCTGTTACCTATTAAGCGTTGAGTTAGTAAATAAGTGAAGAACATTATTTTTCCAAATTGACCAGTTCACCATGTTATAGTATATCTTTCTTGTGGTCTCTTGTTCTTACCGGATTCAAAGACAAGAATTCATGTAGTCTGGTGGACTATTTAGCTTAGTGCTGTTATGAGAGGCAAACTCACTCGAAAAAGGTTCATCATTCCTCGTATATACCAGTTGTAGCCATACCTAGGGGTGTTATTTGGGCTACGGATACTATTGTGTTGACAAATCATTATACAGAGAGACCGAAGACACTCGAGGATACTGTCTAGTATGTAATTCAAAGTGTGTGTCTATCAGTGTGCTTAATGAATATAGGTGTGATAATGTAACCACTTCTGACGCTCATTATTGAGGAAAACATTGAATGCATCCTAGTTTTTTGTGTAAATCAAATAGTACCGTTGTCAGATTTATTAAAAGCTTTTTTAAATTATTAAAACTTTGTGTCAATATACATCATCAATGAATCGACATTAATGCGTGTCGTAAAAACGAATAGTTTGTGTTCAATTGCGTGTATACATAAATCGACAAAGCTGGCAGCCATTAGAATAAACAAAACTCATTTCTGTTGTGCGTCTAATACTTCAAGTTTAGAAAAACTGTGAGGTGTATTTTTCTGACGGTTATTTTTCGACAATAATGACTAATTATATATATATATATATATATATATATATATATATATATATATATATATATATATATATATATATATATATATATATCGAAAAAGGATTTTTACTTTAAGACACGTATTATTAAAAATAACCGACATTTTTTGTCTGGTTATTTTAGTATTGATCTAACTCCAGGTCTTTACCTGTTTGTCATTATTCCACTGACCATGGTTCCAGACGGGTCAGAAAGTACTCTGGACCAACATGTACATTACGGCAGTTTCATCAGCCAATTTTCTTCCGAGATTAAGATTTTAATCCGGAAAATTGAAAGGATCAATACTAAAATAACCAGACAAAAATTGTCGGTTATTTTGAATAATATATATATATATATATATATATATATATATATATATATATATATATATATATAGTGCTTCGGAGTATGTTGAAAAGAAATCAATAATGTGCTCGATCGCAGAAATATGAAAGGTAATATGCAAATTATTTATTTAAAAAATTACGTTACATACTTCAGAGAAGTACCATGGTTTCATTGAAATAGGCGGACTATTTATTGTTGTAAAAAAGGTTTTTTGAGCCCAATCCAAATCATCAGCGACTTACGAAATGAAAACAAATCGAAGATTACGGTTCAAAGATGATAGTAACGTCTTCCGGTGAATTTACGCAAACGCCTCTTTTGGAGAAAGTACAAAGTCAATAGGGGCGGACTATATGTTTATATGGGTCTGAATCGTAACTAAGTATTATTTAGAATAATTTAATTGTTGATAATTGATGCTGTATGTTTCTCTACTCCGATAATATATTCTATATTCATAGTTAGGGGTGATGGTGTGTGGTGTAGTTTATTGGTCGGTGAGTGTGTTAGATTTTAGGTGGGGATGTATTCCTGTTATTAAAGAGTTTTAGTGTTATGGTTATATTACTTTTTATAATTTTGGGGTAATGCTTATATTTCAATGTAAAACTATTTCTATTAATTCTTGTTTATTAGCTATTACAGACCAACAAAATTTAATTTGTTGCAAATAAGTAACAAATAACATTTTCGTTGGTTGGAAAAGCTTAAGTTAAAAATCGCATTTTCATTGGTCTGTTACAGTTAAGTAAGAAATAGCATTTTCGTTGGTCTGTAACACTTAAGTAAGAAATAGCATTTTCGTTGGTTGGAAAAGCTTAAGTTAAAAATCGCATTTTCATTGGTCTGTTACAGTTAAGTAAGAAATAGCATTTTCGTTGGTCTGTAACACTTAAGTAAGAAATAGCATTTTCGTTGGTCTGTAACACTTAAGTAAGAAATAGCATTTTTCCAAATCATCTAACGCTTTAGTAAGAAATAGCATTTCCGTTGGTCTGTCACCCTTAATTCGGAAATAGCATTTTCATCGTTAACCACATTAATTGCATGGACGCATCTTTAGAACACCCGTACTTGTTTCTCCCTCTCCCTCCTTCCAATTTTCGTCGTTTCGTTGGTTTTGTTCAGCTCGAATCAGGCTGGCACCTGCGGGGAATAGGAACAAGAAAAACAGTAAGCGATGTCGATGACGTCATCGATTACGTCAATGCTCAGTGGAAACTGCTTGATCGCGCGAAGAGAGAACTCATTGTGAGGGACAAATAAAACAGACGGAGAAAGATGACAAAAGAGTGGAAGGCGAGTGGGAGGATGGACAAAGTCCTGTGATCACATTAAGCACCAAGACATTTGCAGAACGACAGAAAAAAGAAAGCATATATATATATATATATATATATATATATATATATATATATATATATATATATATATATATATTTATATATATATATATATATATATATAGATATATATATAGATATATATATTAATCCAGGTAGAGTAAATATCCACAGGTTAAATTTCCAAAGAATTTCAACCGGGCTTAAAACGAGTGCTCAAAATCAAATAGAGCTTTGTATATACAATTATTATTTTTATTTATACAGACATGTAAATAATTTGCGACACTGGCATGTCGATGTTATCGATCAACGGCTGGTAAAAAGTGAGATTTCTATCAGGCAGAATCAAAATGTAACCCTTACCTTAGGTCATATTTGGAAAGAATGAAGTTAAAAAGAAGAAAAAAAAAGAAAACGGAATTCAAAATTAAAGATTGGATATATATATATATATATATATATATATATATATATATATATATATATATATATATATATATATATATGCGTGTGTGTATGAAAAAGACTGACAGAAAAAACAATTTAAATACAAGAAAAAACTCATAAAAAACGATAGATTTTACCAGATTCGTGCGGATCAACGAACGTTTTGAAGACGTTCGTTGATCCGAAGGAAACCGGTAAAATCTTTCGTTTTTTGACGTTTTTTTTGTATTTAAATTTTTTCTTCCGTTTTTCACACGCCCTGTCCTTATTGACATTTCATTTTATGATATATCGTGTATTTTTTCTCCTACGAGGGTTAAGATAAAGATATAATGCTACTAAACCTTCTATCTAGAATCTTTATTTCAATTTTGACATTCATGACATGATTTTTATTCTAGAAAATGTCTTAAATGTGAGGATTATTCGAAGAAATTGAAATTCAGGAAATCGTGCTTAATTAGTGTCTCATGACTATGCAAATTTAAAGTATTTGAATTTTCAAATTGGAGGTTGTGTCCGTATTCTGCTCCTGAACACCTTTTAAACTACTATAAACATCTGGAATATATATAATTTATTGATGTCTAATATCCATTGTTAAAATTTCATCTTTTCTTTTTTACCTGAAACTAAATTAAATTAAATATAGCCTACATGTCGACCGTTTACGTTCAGTAGCTGTGTTCTTAAAATTCATAATGTTTGGTTAATTAGTTTAGGGGTGAATCCTGTACATAGAAACATATAAGCATATACACAAACCTAACGCCATATAAATATAGATAAAGTGTACTGTTGTGTTTTTGTGAAAGAGAAATGACCAGCGTGCTCAATTACGTGTTGTAGAGTATACTATTTTTTACAAATAACACTATACATTAATTCGATCGGCCATTGATACCTGCGGTTTCTACAGAAACACTGGAAATCCAGTCCGTTGGGCTACATAATAAGAATACCAAACATAGCCGTTCCTCGGTCGATTGTTAAACCTATTTAGAGTAGGCAGTTTCAAAACCACGTCCAGACAATCGGCTAAACAGCAGCTATGTTCGGTATTTATTTGTCTAACAAAATGTATTTCCAGCGTTTCTGCGAAACAGATTGAGTATATAGTGTTGTTTTTTGTAATATATATATATATTTATTTATACATATACACACATATATATGATAATTATGGAAATAATAATCATGCGTAATAGAAAATGAAAAAAGCAAAAACGAAATTCATCTATATATTTATCAACGTTTCGGCTTTATTTCAAGACTTTCTCAAAATGACCGATTTAAAGAAAACTATAGGAGTCAATATTTGAAAGCACTCGGTGCGTCCATGGCGTGGAAATATTTTTTTTTAATAAATCTCGCCGAAGACTTCTCTAATCAGCACTCATCATAAACTCTGACCCAATTTTACAACGTTACAGCTTCTACAATTTATCTCCTGTAATCAGCAAATTAATACTAAACGAAGAAAAGTTTAATTTAGATCCAGTCTTACTATTTCACACCACATTTCCAACAAAACTTTGTACATACCATCGATATTAATTTTTAAAAAACAACACAAACACATTCATTCCACTTCATAAACGCAAACATATTTTGATTTCTATCGTCTATGTTTCATTCACAAAAAAGATTAAAATATTTTTTCACGTCATAGACGCACAATATATTTTGAATTCCAACGTTACTATTTTGTTCGAAAACAGAACAAAAAACATTCTTTAAACGTCATAGACGAAAGTGTATTTTTAGATATTGACTTCCATGCTTTTCTTAAAATCAGTCATCTTGAGAAAATCTTGAAATAAAGACGAAACGTTGATAGATATATCAGTAATTTTCGCGTTTTCCTTTTTTCATTTTGAAATATATATATATATATATATATATATATATATATATATAGAGAGAGAGAGAGAGAGAGAGAGTTATGGGAAGAAAGATGGGGAGAGGGAGCTAGAGAGAGAGAGAAAAAAAAGAGAAACAGAGAAATAGAGGAATTGAGATTTCGGCGATTAAAAAAATATATATAACCGCATTATTAGCTAAAAATGTTATTTACAATCGTTATATATATATATATATATATATATATATATATATATATATATATATATATAATGAGCTTATATATATGAAAATAATTTTTCATTAAAAATCATTCAAATTACTTTTTTTGCTGAACTTTTATCTTATTAACTTCGGATAACATATCCATCTGCAGAGAACGAGTGTTTCACAATAAAGGTAAAGGTATTACCTTTTTTTAAATCATTAATAGGGTCTTTTTTACTTGGTGTTATGGAAGCGCTCGTCTGATTTTATTGGGACGATAAAAAAACATCTCCTTATATGTAGAATTTTAGTAGCACGTAGTCGCTAAAAATGTTATTTTTAAAGTATCTTTTAAGAATTTAAATTTGAAAAAAACTCAGGCGAAATGCCTTTTGAAACCACGTATAAAATAAGACTATTTTTTTAATTAAATTTATGCTGAAAATTAAAATTCTTAAAAGATGTTCCAAAAGTACTTTTTACATTGTTAATATATATATATATATATATATTAGCTAAGTCTGAGTAAACCCTAGCAGACTGGCCAATTATCAAGAAAAATAAGAAAATTAGAGCGTAGTATTTATTAATATATGTATGGTTATTTTCCGGGGAGACATACATAAACAGAGGCTTAAGTGTGTCCGGTAAGGTTTATTATACATCCCTTTTGTTAGGATTTGAAACCAATAGAAACGATATTGTTCTGATCTTCTGCAATATATACATATATATATATATATATATATATATATATATATATATATATATACATTTGATTAAACAGAAACTAAAGTCCCTATGCTTCTTTTTTATCTTATTCGATCTAATGTGATTAAGTGTGAATAAGAACTCGCCATATTTGCAAACCTTTTCAACTCTCTTGAGTCGTTGTCAAGCACGTGATGAGATTACAAAATTAAAACTACTTAATTTATTACAAAAGTCAGTTAAGATCGTTTTAAAAACATTTTAATTGATTAATGATAACACAGCAACTTAAAAGACGTCAATATATAAAAATTAAAATATAGGAAAATGAATAATTAAAGAAATAATTTTACAGGGCGATAACTTCTATCGCTTTATCATGTTTTACATCTGATGATCGGATAATGCTATGAAATTGCAGTAAATTGTTAAATCTTAGTACATTTTATTACTTCCTAGCTGTCTTTACCCGACGTAACCCAGGAGTTAAATTCATGTTTTCACACCAATGCATGACGCATAGCAAATAAATGTAAAGTAAAAATTGTTTTTCAAAGAATTTCTGTAAAATGGCTGATATTGTTTTTAAGAAACGTAAATGCATTCTGGAAGATTTAATATAATAAGTAAAATATTTTTTGAACTAAATATTTTTTTCAAAGTATGATTCT
>OY744522.1:108050793-108078293 GCA_963556195.1 Sepiola atlantica
TTGTCTATTCATTTATTTATTTATTTATTTTTACACTGAAAAAGTATAGACGCATACACAGGTAGTAGATTTTGACTGTTTTTATATTTGCATTTCGACAAAGTGGAGCGATGACAGTGAATTCTCATTTGGATGAAGGAAGTTTATTCATTAGGAGCGGGACGGCTTGTTTTTTTATGCGTCAATTTCTCCTCCACATTCATTCGTATAGAATCAACATTGACATACTAGAATGCACTTGACCCGTTGAGTCACTAATTGAGCTCTGGTTAGATTGCTTCAATCAGAAAAATGTGAATTTGTAAATCCAGTTAAATTTTAAAAAAATAAAAAAGACAAAATCTAAAATTAATCTCTTTCTGTTCGTTAATCTCTTTTGTTTTATAGTTAGTTTTATTAATTTTGATTATTAATGAATAAAGAAAACGAGAGAGAGAGGGAGAGAGAGAGACGAGAGCGAGAGTAGAAGAAACCGTATCAGTCACACAACATACAATGAGAGAAGGGAAAAGTAGTAGACATGCAGCAGTCATACCTATTAACTTTCCCCTCGCGGAGAGCAGCACCTGTGAGGTGGTTACATCGTAGGATAACCAATAAGAATGGAGCGTATTAATTTCGTCTGAACATTCGAAAGACGACATTCAGACACTTTGAGATTGAAACGGCAGTCACATACAGCTTCCCGAAAACAACGAGAAAATACGTCTCATCTCTCTCCCCGGTCAACTTGACGCCAAGCGGGGCTATCTTCACTTGAAGATATACACGGCTCTAAAAAAATACTTTTGAAAGCCTAAATGTATTACTTAGTATTACTTCCTTTACTGTGACACATATCAAATTTTCGCCAACGGTGTAGGTTACTTAAATAAATACATACATTGCTGTTTATAAAAGGGCTTCGTTTTCCTTTCATTTGACGACATTTGATTACAAATTATAGGAGTTGGTCTTACAGTCCATGCGAAAATGAGCTTCTTTATGGAGACACTTTTGGAACCTGTGGGTGACCTAGTGACCACAGTTCAAAGAACAGCGCATTAGAACATTTAAAATGGATTTTTTAGACCACCTGTATATTTATTGTGTGTTTATTCACTTTTCCCACTAATTTCTCAACCTTTACCGTATTCGATTCAAATTATTTTCTTCATACCTATCAGTTGAGCTCTCTGACAGTGGACATAACAATTTAAACTTAGCGCAAAGTATTACTCTTTTATACTCAACGTCAAGCGGTAGCGTGAATAAGCGCTATAACCTCTCTACATGTCGAGGCGACGCCCTGTAGCGTAGGATAAGAGTCCTGACTGCCGATTCCAGTTGCAACTCGTGTGGCGATCAGCTTTTGCACTTCGACGTAGAAACATTTTCCACTAGTAGTCACGCATATATATATATATATATATATATATATTGCGTGTGTATTTAGGCAGCATCTTTTCATCTATGTATCTTGTAAACTCTAGATTAATTTACTAACATGTACAAAACATAACTACCCTTCTCTCATTTGAGATAAATCTTAGTTAATAACACTAAAATAATACATTCGAAAACCAATATTAAAAATTAAAATTATGATGAGCCAGCTTCATTAAAACCAACAACCTACGATTAATAATAACATCATAACATTCGTAACGTAATAAAGTGTTATACTGTGACGCTAATTCCGGTGTCGCGAAATTTTAATTGTTAGCGTCTTTCCTGGAACAGTGTGAGAACGTTCTATTGGCGTCTAACTGACTTCACGTGCCCATTTCTCGGCTATCTTTTTAAATTCTCTTCTTTTCTCAAGCATTATATATATATATATATATATATATATATATATATATATATATATATATATATATGTATGTGTGTGTGTGAGTGTGTGAAAAAAAGACAAACAGAAAACAGGTTAAAATGCAGAAGACGTTCGTTAATACAAACGCAACCGGTCAAATCTCTTGTTTTTATTTTTCTCCTGCATTGTAACCTGTTTTCCGTTTGTCTTTTATCACACATTTTGTTTACCATGGCATTTTATGTTCATGACTTATCGTGCACCTTACCCCATATATATATATATATATATATATATATATATATATATATATATATATATATATATATATATATATATGAGGAATAAAAGAAACAATGTTTCAGACAAAATGTAAAAATAAGGAGGAGGAGGAGGAGGTAAAAGGACTCAAAGTTGTAGAAGTAATTCGTTATCATACTGATTCAGGTTCATTTCGATTAGAATCGATCTGGCAGAAGATGTAGAAATATTATACAATCTTGGTCTTTGAATAATTGTCGTCTCATAGAATCATGTTTAATCCTACGTCATAATAACACAATTATTCAAAAACCAGGATTCTATAATATTTCTACATCTTCTGCCAGATCGATTCCAATCGAAATTAACCTAAATCAACACGATAACGGATAACTTCTACAACTTTGAGTCCTTTTTCATCCTCCTCCTCCTCCTCCTCCTCCTCCTCCTCCTCCTCCTTATTTGTTTAATTCCTTGCTGACATTCATTTTAAATTACTACTAATCTTCCTTTCCCACTTTATTAACTTACAACGTTTCCGATCGGCGTTTATATGCTAACTGCTGACTTTTTTCTTTCTTTTTTCTTTTTTAACATTTTTTTCTTTCTTTCTCCCTTTCTACTATTTATTACACGTTACTATTAATTTCAAAATTGCGTTCTTTGTATAAATTTGAAAACTTTTCTGTTTTTAATTAAAGTTCTGCTACCAACTGATGATGATTGTATTTTAACAATTGAAATATTTTGGTAGAACTATTCAATATGTGTTTTTGAGTTTATTTTTGTTAATTTGTTTATCCTTTATTCCATTTTTATTTTTACATATATATATATATATATATATATACATATATACATATATATATATATATATATATATATATATATAAGTTATGGTACTGTACCTATAGCAGATTTTGGACTCTTCCACTCTCAATAAATACTGGAAGCATCTGATTCTCAGTGTAGAGGTCAACCCTAGTCCGTTCGATCTTTCTGTAACTTCGGTTGCTAAGAGACTTCAGAATGGAGAAAATATTAGTCTAGGTTCGTTCTCGACAATCAGTCCGACAGGAACTGTGCTATTTCGTTGGCCTTTTATCTGTCGGGATGAGGTAAGGATTCTGGGTAGTCCTAGGAGGTGCCCCCTCCCAGACTTTGCCCCCTTTTTTTTGGGGGGGGGGAGGGGGGTAAATGTATTGCTTACTGTATGGGGAGCCCTGACCGGGGAAACCGACAGGGCTGCCCAGACTATTTTTGATAGTCCAGAGTGCCCCTTCTTTAAGGGCGCTGGCTTGGTTCTCCCCCACCTTCCGGCCTTGTGCCACATCTTCTCGCGGTGGAAAGGAATTAAATACCAGAGGTCAACTCCAGTCTACACTGGCAGTCAGGACTGACCTACCACTTCTTTTGTTTCTCTGTTGTATGTTCTTTTCTTCAATATACTTGTTTTACCTAAACCCCGTGTGTTTTTATTCGGACACCTAAACAGGCGTTGAGATATTCGAACTTACACGGGACACAACTGCAACATTAAGGATTATATTTGAGACCATTCAGAAAAGGACCCCCCGACGTGGGATTTCAAACTTACATCACCACAACGACTCACGACGTGGTTAAAGTAAAATATTCTGGAGAACCTTAAAATGTACACCACAACGGGCGACAAAGTATATTAAGGAACACCTTAAAAAAGAACAAAACCTGGGGAAATCAACAAAAAGTTCACCAGACGACGTCCTAGTTCTACAAACCGGCTTTACCGGTGGAAAAAAAAGACAAAAAACACGTAAAACCAACTTAGTTTTCTCTCATTTGAAGAAAAGTTAAGTATTTTTTTAATTGCAATTCCGACATTGTTGTAATTTTTAATAAGAAGGGAATACTTTTTTCTCTCTCCAAAAGAGAGAAAGTAAATTCTGCCGAAAAAAAAATATTGAAACTGTACTTTTACTTTTTCTCTGTTTACTAAAGTGAGGACCGTAAATTCTACGGCGACGCGAAAAGCGTACTAAATAAGTTATTTTTTATCCCGAGAAAAAAGGTTTTATACTCTTTTTATAACTAAGATTACGTCTAGCAAGCGTGATCTAAAAGAAAGAACATTCTGAAAGCCGTATTCTAAAGGGACACATTTACTTACTGAAAACCGGATACTAAAAAGAAAACACTTTAAATAATAAGTTTTCAAAGCTACTATAACAGAACTTGTGAAATTTTAAATCAAACAGCAACTAGAACATACAAAAGAGGCCGACAAAAGACTACAGAAAACTAAAAAAAGATTTCAAAAGCTACTTCTTGGAGCCGAAAAAATCTTCTCGAACAAAAAAGATAAACCGACAAAAACCTTCTTAAACAAAAAAAGAAAAACCGACGAAAAGTTTGAAGGATTTATGCAAACAATATCGCATAGGGGACAAGGTCACAAAAACGAGAATGCTTTTACGCAGTATGCCGTTTGGAGTGCAATTAACAACTTCACGTATTCCCCAGATAAGAATAACACCTTTGTTTTGTATTTTCGAAGATACAAAGACATATAAACTAGATTGCGAAAATTGGTAAGGCTCATAAAACGTTTGCCTACTACTTCGGAAATTAGGCACCATCGAACATACTAAATGCGTGGATCGCATTTTGCTCTGAAAAACGAGCAATTTGACGTTTGCTGAAGCTGTAAATCGTTTAATGGAATTATTTAGCCCCAAGACTTCCTTGTTTCACAAACGCTTGAAGTGTTTAAAGGTTATCAAAAAGGCAATGAAGATTATTTAACGTTCGCACTAATTGTCAATAAACACTGCGACGGTTTTAAATTAGCCGAACTTAGTGCTGATAATTTTAAATGCTTAATTTTCGAACAAGGATTGGTATCAGGTAAAGACGCTTAGATCAGACGGAACTTAACACTGCAGAAATTAGCTGAAGACTGTCAGATATTCATAAGTGTTACGAACATCGAAGAGTCAGACATTGCACACATACGAAAAGTATGTAAGAATTGGAATTCTACTTTAATCCAAAAGCAATTCAAAACAAATAAAGGGATTTTCGCGCCTCTGCGCAGACAAGCCAATCTTGAAAAAACAGGATAAATTTCCACCGAGCCCTTGTTCGCTCTGGTGTAGCCTGCATTGGTTTATGGACTGCCCAATTAGTTTTAAGACCTACCTGACTTGTAACAAAGTCGGACACAAAAGTTCGCACTGTAGAACGAAAAAAGGAAATAAAACGCGGGTACAAGCCACAAATACAAATGATTAGGAAATATGTGCACGATAAAGTCTCAGATAAAATTTAAAACTACAATTAGATTCGCACTTGGACGTGTCAATAATAAATCTACCTACGTAGAAGAGGTTGAATAAAACCACCCTGTTACAAACCAGCAGAATAGCTAGTACGGTGACTAATGAAATAATTTAATTTGAGGGTGAGATAATTACAAACGTACACTAGATGGAAACTATCAAAAAGTTAAAAAATGCTCGTGTTAAAATACACTAATAACCTTTTTGACACTGATTGAATGCAAGCATTCAATTTATGGCAGTTACCAATAAATACACTTTACCAAAAAATAGATAATCAGACAACTAAATCAGAAAAATTAAAGCTAGATTTGAAAGAATCTTTTCTCGAAGTTTTTTTTTTCTGGCAACCTTGGTCGATGTACAGAGATGGTGGGCAATTTACAACTGAACGAGAACATCTAGCCCGTATTTAAGAAAAATGCCTTTGCCTCTGTAGACAAAATAAATGATGAATGATGAAGTGGACCGACTAATGACTACCGGTATTATATAGAAATTGGAATACAGTCAGTTGGCAGCACCACGGGTTATATGAAGGGGAAATCAAAAGAAATGCAGCACTAAAGGACTATCCTTACCCACTACATTGTCCGGAGGAAGTTCTCTCATAATTAAATGGAGGCATTTTTTGTTCAAAAATATATATAAGTGAAGTGTACGTCCAAATACCTGTAGAAAGAATAGAGTTCTAAACTATTATGTATAAATACTCATCGCGGTTTATGCAACTTCGAAGGGCTAGCTTTCCAGTACAAACTTTCTTCCGCAATTTTGCAGGCCCGTTGGAGGGATTTAACTATCTAATTGTAGTCGATATGTTTTTCAAATAACCTGAAGTGTTACGATGTAAAAACGCCCACTACGGAGGTAACAATAAACTTACTGTACGAACTGTTCGCCCACTTTCGGGTGGTCGATTGTTTAGTCAGTGATAACGGAACGCAATTTATGTCTTCCGACTTCAAAGAGTTCTGTGAGATTTTTAAGATCTGATACATCACGACCTACCCGTATCATCCTAGCTCAACCGGCCAGGTGAAACGCTTTGTGTACACTCTAAATCGAGCCCTGAAGAAAGCTCGCGGCACTTCCACGGTAACGGCAATGTAGCAGTTGTTACAAGTGTAAAGGATAACGCCAAACGTCAACATACTATCCTCACCATCTCCTGCAGAGATCGTATTTGCGCGAAAAATGAGATGCGTTTTTGACAGATTACTGCCTAAACAGACAAAACAAGATTGAACCTCTATTATACAATAAAATGATACATCTCAGCGGAACGAGTATATTTCAAGATGTTTAAAAATAACACGTCTTTCTGGGAACTTGGTACGATAGAAAAGAGAATTGGAAATATGGTTTGCATAATCCAAGGACCTCAGTTCTCTCATAAGAGACATCTAAATAAAATTAGGAAACAACTATCAGATGAGACTGACATCACTTCCCATGTAGAAGAAGAAGTTGTGAACATCATATACGATACTTACGACATACCAGTACTCTAAGCAGCCACAGGAAAGCGGCAATTTAAAAGGAAACGGAAATCTCCGGATCTTACGTAATCAATCCAAAAAAGAAAACGATATTAATATTTCTGAGGAGGTAAAGCTTGGGAGGAGGTTGTTATAGTACCGTACCTAATTTGGCCTCTTCTATTCTCACTGAATACTGGAAGCATCTGCTTCTCAGTGTAGAGGTCAACACCAGTTTACACTAGAAGTCAGGACTTACGTACCACTTCTCTTGTTTCTCTGCTGTATATACTTTTCTTCAATATACTTGTTTTACCTAAACCCCATGTTTGTGTTTTCATTCAAAATATATATATACATATATATATATATATATATATATATATGTATATATATATATAAATATATATAATATTTATAAATAAATATTAATTATTTATTAACTAGAGACATCGATGTTTTATGCTTAAGTTAATATCTGTCGGTCGGCGGGCGCGAACTCCGATCACAAATCGCCACTGATTCGCAGCGTTTTCCCGTTGGCCACCACAAATTAGCTTAGAATTAAGAATGGATTTAACTTTGTAAATACCAAGTCGGCGGGTATTTTACGAGCAACGAATAGTGACTTATAAAAACAAACTGTGTTGGACCTTACACCCAATATATTACTTCAATAGTGCTCAATACATGACTAGAACTTAGTAGTAAATAAGAAACTATAAATATACTTTCATACTTAACTATATATATACATATATATAATATAATATAATATAATATAATATAATATAATATATATATATATATATATATATATATATATATATATGTCGAAGATTTGCTGACAACTGTAAGAAAAAGAAAGCTTGGATGGTATGGTCACGTGACAAGGGGCAGTGGTCTCTCCAAAACCATCCTCCAGGGAGCAGTGCAAGGCAAGAGAAAGAAAGGTAGACAACACAAAAGATGGACGGACAACATCAAAGAGTGGACGGGCTACAACTTCGCTACAACCCAGTCCATTGCCCATGACCGTCAGAAGTGGAGACAGATGGTGTGGAGTTCATTGGTGCAGCGCCCCTACGACCCAGGAGGGGGTTAAGGGACCAAGTCAAGTCATATATATATATATATATATATATATATATATATATATATATATATATATATATATATATATATATATACCCTTGATTATCTAGCCACACAGAATGGCAATGATAGAGGAAACAGCCTGTTTGTAGATTACTATATGCATGTGTGTGGTGTCAATCTGATGGATTAAGATACTTTTGATGTTTGTATTATTATTTACTTTTCACGCTCGCAGAAGACGACTTGATTGATTTACCAGAGCGCAAGTGATAGCAAATTGTCCCAACGCCTTAGCACACTTCTGTTCGCTCTGACATTCATTTTTTTAGTTCAGAAAAAAGAAAAAGAAAGGAGAAAGAAACTAAATTGTAAAAATAAACATATAAATATGATGGACGGATGATAGACTTTAACAACAAAAAAAAGCAGCGAAAATAAAGACAATTCTAATTGGTTAATACACTCACCACCAAAACTATGAACTTAAGAAGAATGATCTTTTCCTTGAATCATGCTTTGAAGTGAGTAATATGTTGACTTCCTCACTTGTTTCGGCTTTTCAACATCATGTCTGCTCAACCATTAACCCAAACTTGAGTTGAAAAAAATATGCCGCACATCGACAGCAACACACTAAAGTAACAAAATGAGATTTTACTCAATTGCATTTTTAACTTTTGTACCGAAGATTAGAGGAACCAAAACTCATAGGGACTGATCACTGTGGAAGTGATTCCTGATATAAAAAGATTAAATGGGAGTGTTAAAAAATAATGTTAAAAAAACAATTTTTAACATAAGGCAATAAGGAGACACCAGAAAATGTAATTAGAATTTAAGAGCGTAATTAGAGTCACGTGTCAGCATGTGAATACATTTGAAGTTAGGGGTGGCAGAGAAGATAGCTAAGTCTTCCTCTTCGGCAGGCGATTTTATTGGGTTTGGGTACCTTTTTTGAAGTTCTGCATTCGTGTTAAATAGTAAAGGGTACGTTCGCCTGTATATATGTGATGATTTGGGTTCGCAGGGCGGTCTTCACACGTATACAGGAACTCGGAGTCATGGGGTCAGTGTGTGCACTTAGAGGTCACCTCAACTTGCTGTAGTAAGTAGAAACGGACGTGACGTCACATGGCTCAAAGAGAGAGCGGACGAGAGAAGTGGAGAGTACATGTGCGGACAGGACGTCTCAAGAAATGACTTAAGAATCGATGATAAATTAATGTAATAAGCTTTCCCAGATGTCCATAGCCTGGAATGTCCATGGTGATACCAGATCAGGCTGTCCTGTGGCTCCCTGAGACGAAATTCACCTACATTGACGTTTTTTTTTTTTTTTTTTTTTTTGTAAAACTTAATTATGTTCTACAAAACCAAAACCAAAAACAACAGCCCCTCTCCCTTTCTCCCTCCCCTTTTTTATTTTTATTTTTCTTACCCTACTCCCGGTCCTGGATATGACCTTAAACTACATCCGATGATGAGATCCGGCTTACGGACTTTGGGGAATGTGGAGTCTCCTCTTAATTACCATTGCTCCCAGGTCCACCCGACCCGGAGTGGTAGTACCTGTTAGGGTCCCAACTATGGGTTAAATAGAAACAGATATTAAAAGGGGAAAGAAACAAAAAAGAGAAGAAAACAAGACCAGATTCGGCATTAAATAACCCAAAAAGGATTGATATGCCGTAAAACAAAACTACCAAACTACCAAACCTGGAATGTCCTTTCCCTTGAAAAGAAGTTGACAGCAAAATAAATGGTCCTTCTACAAAATTAGGGATATTGGTTGCTGTGAGACTTTGATTCCAGGCGAAATTGCAGCCCCGTACCTAGAGACGACCGTGGATAAAATGCCTCAGCAGAGGAGAAAGGGTGAAAATACGAGGTATGATTTGATTGTGCTCTTGTAGTTTGTTATGTGCATTCGATGATAGACATAGATTGTTTTTATTGTGATTTACGTGGCATTGGTCTTCTCATTAGTAATTGAGGTATATGCAACATTCGTTCGCCTCCACCATGCCCTGGCCGTGATATATATTTTTATACTAATGCCTCACAGCTTATCAAGGCTCGAGAGTCACTCGAGGTTAAAAGTTAAAAGGATTGTCGGTTGGATCTTAAGTGTCACCACGCGAGGATTAGAAACAACCGTGGAATAGGCAGCATTTTTTAAAGAGACATTGGACATTGATTATTAAAGTGGACAGCTCAAGGAAAACAGAGTACTCCGAGTGGAACGTACCTAGATATGAAAGCAGTACACCCATTCTTTTGATACAGGTGGAGTATTGCTTCAGAAGTGGGGTACTTTCTCGATATATAGAAGGATATAACTATTTATCAAGCGACCGTAGCTACATATTTGATGTAAGTCTTTCATTTCAGGCCTGGGTAACAGTCAGTCATAGGAGCTTTATAAGGCAAGAGAGTGTATTTAAGGAGAGAGTCATTCATTTCAACTGGGGTGAAATGAGGATCCTAGCGGTGGTGGTGAAAAGAGAGAAGCTTGGTTTCGGAGGCGTTAAAAGTTGCAAGCTAGCCTCCTCCCACTGCACCACGTGTTCAAAATAGCAATAGAGGGAATAAGAACCTCCTGGTCATCAGTGCTCCTTGAGGTGCTGCCATATATTATTCTATCATCTGCGTAGATATCAACGAATGATCTCAGGATACGATTGTGAAGATCATTTATGCAGATCAAGAAGAGGATATGGCCAAGAATGTATCCCTGAGGTACGCAGGCGTTGATAGTTTAAGCTTTGGACTTCTGCCCGTTTACAACTACTTAAATAGACATATCAGAGAGAAAATATTAGATGGTTATGAGGACATTTTCAGATATACCGTAGCTAGCATGTTTGTGAAGCAAACCTTTGTGCCTAACCTTATCAAAGCCTTTTTATATACCAAGAGCTATCGCCCTAGAGACGAAGCTCCGATCAATAGATTCACTGATCTTGTGTGAGATTACAGTCAGCACGTCAGCTGTAGATCTTGCAGGACGATATCCATATTGCTTGTTGCTAAGTAGATTGTTTATGTGTAGGTGGTTTATAACTTATTGATTTATTACCGATTTGAGCAACTTATTCATAACGCACGGGTGACTGATCGGTCTGTACCAAGAAGCAGAGGACAAATCTCCTGTACTTTTAAATACTGGAAAGACCACCCAAGTCTTTCAAAGCGATGGAAACTTACAGTGCAGTCACAAAATAAAACAACAACATAATATGATTTAATCGAGAAAGTATGTCGTTTGCGTTTTTTATAGTTGCCTTATTACAGACATAAAGAAAAAGAAGATGGCGGCTGTTGAAACAAAGGAAAAGAAAGAAGTGGAAGACAGCTACATTTTTGCTGCTCTATATTTACTAAGACTATGATGATGGCTTGACAACAACAAAAGAGAAGAGAAAGAAACAGAGAGAGAGAACGAGAGTCACGCAACTACCTAATTAGTCATATACCAACAACGTATCACTGAAGAAAGTAGGCCCCCTCTACCAGGCTAGAAAACTTCTCACATCTGTAAGTATCCGATATCTCTATAAAGCCACCATCCGCCAATGCATGGAGTTTGATTGCCACATCTGGGCTTGTGTATTCTGATGAACTTACTGCACTTGTACCCACCTCAATGTAAGTATCTCCGACTAACCCGACTAGCAACAAAGCACACTCTTTTTCACTGTAGGGGTCCCTAGATTGCGGATGATTTTCTACACTAATTGTTTCTTTCCTCAGACCTTCTGAATTGCTCTCTTGAACCTTGTTTCCCCAAACATACCAGGCAGACATTTAAATGTAATGTGAACAAACATCTTGATGCGCAACTCTCTACGTAGGTTGCTCCCTATAAATTTGTCCCATTACACTTCAGTTGTAATATGCCTTGTTTGGGTGAACAATTGATGCAATTCTCAGGCGGCTTGTGAAGCTGGTATGGAATGCTGGCGCCTACGTTGAATTCTAAATAAAAACCCATGCTCTACACTTGCTGATCACATCCATTTCTTGTAAGAATCATATTTCAGTAGATTTTATTTGTACTAATGAGTTATCGCTTATCAAGGCCCAAAGGTCACTTGAACATAAACGTTAATAAGTTTGTCAGGTAGACGGTGAGACAAACACCTTGAACATTGGAGACAGTGGTTGAAACTTTGAAGAATTTGATTATTTAAGAGTGTGGCTCAATAACATTTTAGTTAGCTGGGAAGCAGCCTCGTTTTACTGTGTTCAATAGACGGGTAGTTCTTGGAAACGAAATTCTGCTGCTATTTCAAACTTAAGACCGACGAAAATGCGATTTCTAACTTTAATAATACAGACCAACGAAAATGCTATTTCAAACCTAAGCAACACAGGCTAATTAAAATGCGATTTCTAACTTAAAAGATACACACCAACGAAAATGCTATTTCAAACCTAAGCTATACAGGCCAATTAAAATGCTATTTCTAACTTTAAAGATACAGACCAACGAAAATGCTATTTCAAACCTAAGCGATACAGGCCAATGAAAATGCGATTTCTAACTTAAAAGATACACACCAACGAAAATGCTATTTCAAACCTAAGCAATACAGGCCAATTAAAATGCTATTTCTAACTTTAAAGATACAGACCAACGAAAATGCTATTTCAAACCTAAGCAATACAGGCCAATGAAAATGCGATTTCTAACTTTAAAGATACAGACCAACGAAAATGCTATTTCAAACCTAAGCGATACAGGCCAATTAAAATGCTATTTCTTCAACTATTTATGCTGTATATAATCTCCTCTATATTTATTGTCTTACAATCAGGTATTGCTGTTCTATTATATACTATTCGGTTTTAAGTTTATTTTGTCTACCTTATCCTAGAATATTCCTATATGCTATTTCAAACCTAAGCAATACAGGCCAATGAAAATGCGATTTCTAACTTAAAAGATAACGACCGACGAAAATGCTATTTCAAACCTAAGCAATACAGGCCAATTAAAATGCGATTTCTAACTTTAAAGATACAGACCAACGAAAATGCTATTTCAAACCTAAGCTATACAGGCCAATTAAAATGCTATTTCTAACTTTAAAGATACAGACCAACGAAAATGCTATTTCAAACCTAAGTTTATTTTGTCTATCTTATCCTAGAATATTCCTATATGCTATTTCAAACCTAAGCGATACAGGCCAATTAAAATTCAATTCTTTACTTTAAAGATACAGACCAACGAAAATGCTATTTCAAACCTTACAATCAGGTATTGCTGTTCTATTATATACTATTCGGTTTTAAGTTTATTTTGTCTACCTTATCCTAGAATATTCCTATACTGTAAATAGTTTTCATATTTAAATTGATGAAATATTAATACCTCAGGTATCTATATAGGTTTGTAACGGGAGAGAACATATGCGGTTCTATGTAGACAGTTTTAAACCACTTCCTGTCTTTTATTTAATAAAATCTACTTAGACATAACTATATAGTAGGATCCCAAAATACAGAGATTACATCTCTTAATTAATAGATGTAAATATTCATCTTACAGGAATGTTATGTTTTTTTTTAATGTGAAACATGGTTATTAGAATATAAAATAAACCTGTCTTATTTATATATGCTCTATTATCACTGGTTGACAATCATCAAGCTTAACTTCTTCGAAGAAAGTGCTAATTAAAAGGTACTGATAGTATATTCTCAAACATATATTGTCAAAATCAATATTACTGCTCCTCGTATTGAGCTGACTACCCGACCTTTTTTTCTTTCAACTGTGTTTACTAAGGAGAAAATGAAATTTTCACCTAAGAATATAGCTATTCCAAGCCATAAATCATACACTAAAGACATTATACTCGAAGTGCACTCTTATATCAAAAGAGAACGTTGGAGGATAATCCATCATCGCACCCCGAAGAAGGTGAACGAGAAACGAAGCACCGAGACACACGAATAATGGACTCACCGGAATATGATATGCCATCCACCGATTCAGAAATAGCATACACTAAATCCTACAACATCAAAACGCGAAAATGCCCATCAGCCTTGACTATCCTGGAAAATTCCAAGCAGAATATGTTCAACATGCTGGTAATTTGAAGTTTCAAAAGAGGTATCAATGTTTCAACCCTATAATTAGTTAGATAAATCAAACTTGAAAAAAATAAAAAATTGTCTTAATTTAATAGTACCAGCTGATAAAACCATGAACTTTAATAGCATGAGTTTCCAAACTTATAATAATCTATGAAGGAACAACTGAAGAACTACAAAATAGCTAATGTAAATTATCTCAATAATATTAACCTAACAGCTTTAGAAACATGCTCTATCCGAAGCAATGGCTGAATCTTTAGAAAATGACCTCCAGGCTGTAGTGGATCGGGGTCATAAATGGTTGGTAACTTTTAATGCCGCTAAGACAAAGCTCATTTCCTTCAATAACTACAAGGAACCTTTTCAACCACCGATTGTCATGGCAAATAACACCCTACCTGAGAGTTCATCATTCAAACTCCTCGGCCTAACCTTCACAGGTAACATGAATTGGAACAAATACATTGAAGACATTGCCAAGGCTGCCGCAAAGAAGGTTGGCTCCCTCTACCGTGCTAGTAAACTCCTCACACCTGACATTATCCTGTATCTTTACAAAGCCACCATCTGCCCACGCATGGAGTATTGTTGTCACATCTGGGCTGGTGCATCATCTACTAGTCTCTCCCTCCTTGACAAGGTCCAAAAAAGAATGGCCAACCGAATAGGTCCCTCACTGTCAACCAAGCTCTACCCTCTGTCCCATCGCCGCAATGTAGCATCCTTATGCTTGTTTTACAAATACTTCAATGGATTATGCTCCGATGAATTGGCTACTCTGGTGCCCCCTCGACGTAAATTCACTAGACTAACTCGACAATCAACTAAACCTCATTCATTCACTGTGGAGGTCTCCAGATGTCGGAGAGCCTTCTACTCAAATAGCTTCTTTTCCTGTACAGCTGGCCCTGGAACTCCCTCCCTGCCCCCTGTTTCCCCGACAGTACAGACATGCAAAAATTTAAAACTAATGTAAACAGACATCTCGCTGCGCAGATCCCAATTTAGGTTGACCCCCTACCTTTTCCCTTTTTCTTTTTCTCAGTAGCCCCTTACGTCTACAGTGGCGGCTTGCCTTGTTTGGGGTGAGCTATGTTAAAAAAATCAATATAGATAATAACATACAGATATATTCTCTTAAATGCTCCAGATTTACGTTAAGGGATCACAAGGAGGATTTCAATAATAACCCTACTATTAGATTAACCCCCCCCTTGTATATCGGACATAGGAATAATTAGCAAAAACATATTGGATAGAATCATACGTACCTTCTAAATCTAAGATAACTCACAGTTTGTAGTCATCTTCGGATGAAGTCATCAATGTGTTTTGGAAGTTACCCCAAGGGATTAATGCCAAGTTCAGCATGTTTGACATAGATTCATATTACCCATCAATTTCCCCACACTTCTAGACAAGTCTCTTATATGGCAGGAGTAGAACCAGAAATTAACATTATAAAATTAGCTAGAACACCTTAATTCTATATGATAACAACCTATAGACAAGAAAAAACAGGGACAATAATTTTGATATACCTATGGAAGCACCGGACTCTGCACAGTTACCTGATTTGGTAGGCCTTGCCATTCTGAAGGAGCCCCACAGAGATCTACAATGTATGAAGGGGTATACAGAGATGATGCACTATTCTTTGTAAACTCTGGCAATAGAAAGTTTAAGAATACCAAAAAAGAAATTACATACTTTTTTTAGGAATTTGAATCTTAAGGTAACGATAGACATAAACCATGATATCGTTAAATTTTTAGACATCATCCTAGACCTAAACAATAAAACATATGAACCATATCATGAAGCCAATCATACGCTCCATTATGTAGATTTTAACTCAAACCAACGGGATTTATTAAGAAAGCTATCATCTCCAGTATTTCTAAGAGAATATTAAAGTTGTCATCAAACAAGTAACTATTCAATAAGAATAAAGAATATTATAATGAAGCACTAGCCAGGTCTGTATATGCTGGGAAAATAAGTTATATTAATGTGAGCTCGGTTGAACATAATGCAGATTCTAATACATATAGGAGCACACCTCACATAATATCTCATAACATGTCTATGGGAAACTCTGGACCAAAAAGGCATCCATCTTAGTGAATTCCAAATAGTCGGACTTTTCTTTTCTGTCCATTTTTGACAAGGGGAAGCTTTCCCCCGCAATATTAAATGATTTCTAATCATTCGGGCATCACGCACAGCTAACACATACTTGCTGTTTATGTAAGATTGTAAAGAAAAATAAATAGATAGTTTTAAATCCTCTCCTTTGATTGTTTATTTTTGTTCTTTCCAGCTTCTCATCAATCCGGCTCTCTGCATTGATTCAGCCTTCTTAATACATTGATGCACTAACTGATCTAACCGAACTGCTAGCATTATCTGCCTTCTGCTCCATCTCCCCTATTCTTCTTTTATTTCGTCTTCTCCTTCTTCCTCTTATTTTTGTCTCTCATGCTAATATTCGCTCAATTTCTCTATAAAATGTTCTATTTGTTTACTCTTTTTTATTTACTGAAAATATAAGCTTCTATTTCTTTTTCTATTTATTCCCCTCTTCCTCACTCCACCCCCTCTATTTTCTCTTCCTCTCTCTCCTTCTCTTTTACTTTGCCGGTCCTGATGAAATGTTTAATTATCTTTGTCTTGTTCGCCATTTGAAAATGTATACTACCTGGCTCTTCGTGTGTCTCTCACCCTCTGCCTATATATATATATATATATATATATATATATATATATATATAGAAAGAGATAGATAGATAGATAGATAGATAGATAGATAGATAGATAGATAGATAGACATAGAACTGGCCTATCGGTTAGCGACGTTTGAGTGGGGTTGAAAAATACTTGTAATTCAGGGTTTCGAATCGTGTGACCGGTGGTGAATAGTCGTACTTCTATGCTGATGAGTCTTGATTGAAAAGAGACGAAACGTATACGTCCATAGATAAATAAACAATAACAAATATTTATATTTGAAGCTCCTCGTTAAAAAGTAGAGCACTGTAAATGGTAGTAATAACACAGCGTGACGTCACTTGATTTATATGCATCATTCCTTCACTTATAGAAGTTGAATGCCTGTACGTTTTGCCGCCTCTAAAAGTGTTAAAATTATCATTGTCTATAAGCTGTTCAGAACTGGCCTATCGGTTAGCGACGTTGGATTGGGGTTGAAAAATACTTGTAATCCAGGATTTCGAATCGTGTGACCGGTAGTGAATAGTCATACTTCTATGCTGATGAGTCTTGATTGAAAAGAGACGAAACGTATACGTCCATAGATAAATAAACAATAACAAATATTTATATTTTATATATATATGTATATATATAGAAAGAATAAGAGAATATATATATATATATATATATATTAAATTCACAGTTACATCATTCTAATTTTTTAATAACAATTTCAGAACAGAATAACTTTTAAAAATGTTTCTTTATGAGGCGGAGGTGCACGCAGAGTCGTATTATTTTCATTTGATCTACCTGATGCAGTCAATGCACCGACGTTAACCAGCACGATAACAAATCTCTACAAACGGTGTTACTCGACTAAGTTTATCGATCGGCAAACTACATAACGAACAAACATAACAGAAATACCTTCCCCTCAAAGCGACAGCCGAAAAAGAAAATGTCTGCCAGAGCGATGAAGATTTTGAGTTTTCTCATCGCAATAATGTCCGTTTTTTTGAGTCTCACAATGACATCATATTCTTTAAAACGCAAGTGCCCTGGTATAGATCGTATTTTATTTGGGTTTCCAATGTATTATTATGTTTGAATTACAATTACAATATGTATATATATATATATATATATATATATATATATATATATATATAAATACATATATTCTATATAAATATATATATAAATATATATATTTATATATAAATATATATATAATATATATATATATATATATACATATACATATTGTAGAATCATAGATATATACAAAATGGAATATATATATATATATATATATATATATATATATATATATATATATATATATATATATAAGAATCAAATTTACACTTACCGGCATACAATGCTCCAATATTTACTATGCAACTATTGCTTAATTCAAACAAGAAGTTGCTTAGTAGATTATCCACTAATGGATTGGTAACCAATCAGTCAATCAGAACTGACAGAATGGACTTACCCATTTGAGCGTAATAGAACATTCCAGCCTTTTTTTTAAACCGGATTTTTAGTATTCGTCTAAGTTTATTTATTTCTAGCTCAACTGGGTATACCGTTAAGCAATGAGTACTAAATTATATATATATATATATATATATATATATATATATATATATATATATATATATATATATATATATATATCCCTCTCTATCTCTGCTACTTCTACCCGTTCTCTCTCTCTCTCACTCTTTCTATGTATATATATATATATATATATATATATATATAACAACCTGAAACTAGATATTATAAGCCTTGCACATAAAAAGCCATCCGTTTACAAAATCAGTTTCAATGCTAGTGCAAACATCTTCACATATTGAGAAGACTAATACTAATATCTTATTAATACTATCACCCATCACACGTTTCCCGCTAAAACTATTACTAAATAGTTAAAAATACACGTTCTTTACTTACTGAAGATGGATTCGTATGGATCTGTAAGTACTGGGACTCAAAACGAGTACGGCAAATACATCGGCCAGTTCTAGCTGGAAACCGGAAAAATAATAAGAAACATAAAAAACTCAAAATGAAAAATTTGCAGACACAAGTTGCCCTTAATATTTAATTAAATACAGACACACACATACACACACATATAGAGTTTGAATTACCTACTTGACAGCATCCTCGAGTGTTATCGGTCTCTCTGTACAGGGGTTTGTCAGGACAACTTAACATGAAGATACTTCACCCTACAAGTAAACCCTGACCTCATAGTCAAAATAACATAGTATTCGAAGCACATATATGCTCCCCTAGACATGACTATACACTGGCTTATACGAGGCATGATTCACCTTCACCTAGTGATGTAACATCACTTAACTGGATACTCTACCAGACCAGACGAATTCTTGTCCTGGAATCCCGTCAAATCAAGAGACCACAAGAAAGATATACTATAAGCTAGTTAACTGATCGATTGCGGAGAAGAAAAATTTATGTTCTTAAATTCTTTACAGGTAAAGGAGAACTTTAATGGAATATTCGAATATCTATGTATCTCATATAGAGGTCAAGTGTTAGCTCCAGGATATATGAGAAATTTAACTGAAGTAAAATTTAAGTTTCAATCCCGGTTTGTGGCACTAACTAGTCTAGAGCGAAACATTCTGTACATGGATGACTATATAAAGCTCCCTTTCTTGGGTACAGCTTATTTGTAAGGATATCGCCAACTGCCATTTGCTTTTAGGCATAGCTCATTGGGTAAAAACTAATTCGAGCTCTCGTCACTTTACAATGTTTACATTGAGATATCACTTACATTCAGTCAGTGTCGTATGATAGCGCAGGGGTAAAGGCGCTGACGGTTGAGTTTCAATCCCGGCTGGAGGCACTTACTGATACAGCGAAACTGTTTCTATGTAAATATATATATATATATATATATATATATATATATATATACCCACAGAGCGACGGCTTTCGCATTGTTACACTCACTGCCTTCAAAACCTTGAGATGGTATTTTGAACGGGCCTTGTGTATGATGGGAAAACATCCATCGAAGTACGCCTCACCGCACTTTTTATTATCATACAAGTGCTGTCCAATGGATGACTCGTGGACTCTGTACATGCCCATATGTTCTTTTTTGAGACCCGGATGCGTCCATCGTTATACTCTTTACGACACGTGATCTGCGAAAAAATGCAGGTATATGCTAGGCCACTCTGACTTCCAAACTGAAGAGTACGACCAACATAGTCATCTTCACACATTTGAATTTATATATTATCAAACTTTTCTGTAGTGTTAGAAGTACATCTTTCTGAAAGGCTGAGAAGGCAGTTCTGGTGTCAAACACCACTCAGGGCTGTACTACATAAAAACAACGAGATACAACCGATGAAATCTTATCTGAAAAGACTTTACTGATAGAACCAATAAAAGGAAGTTTCAAATAAACGGGACATTTGGGTGGACCAAAGAAAATGTTGGCATTAAATTTCGCAAGTTTTCGATGAATACAATTGGAAATTAGACCCTTAGGGAAAACATTGTTAATAAGAATATCAGTTATCTTTCTAAGTTCAGCCGCAAGTTTGCTTGCAGTGCAAATCATAAGTGCGCGGTGAACAAGTGTTTTGACCAAACTGATCTTTCTACTCATGGGGACTAAAGAATCCCAACTGATATACAGGTTCGTTAACGTCGGTTTCCTATGTATAGTTGTAATGAAGTTGTTCCCCGTCCTTTCCACTAAAAAAATCTAGAAATGGTAAAGAGTCATTCTGCTCTTCTTCCATAGTGAACTGAGTGCTGGGTGGAGCGTATTCAATTTTAGGAAAAAATCACTTGCTTCGTTACGGGACTCAAAAATCGCAAAAGTATCGTCCACGTAACACGTAACGCGTAACGCCACGTAACGCCAACAACGAAAGGGTCTAGTAACCCGAGAAAACAGCAAAGATTCCTGAACACCTAGGAAAATATTAGCTAGGATAGCACCCAAAGGACTACCCATCGCCACCCCATCAATCTGCTGATACATTATATTGTGAAAACTGAAACTGACCGACTTAGTGGCTAGCCCCATGAGTTCAATAAAAGTGCTTCCTGGAAAGCCGGGAGGAGTTAATGTGCTACGATAAAGCATGTCAACACATATTTCAATGGTTTCATTCAGGGGTACATTAGTGAATAAGCTGGTTACGTCAAATGAACATAGAAAGTTTGTTTGCAACTCACATTCCAAATCGCGAATAAATGAAGCGAAACGGAAAGAATCAGCAATACAATTAACTGAAAACCTCTGTAAGACAGGATCAAGGATATCTGCAAGCCATTTGGCCAGCTAATGCTGAGGAGACCCAATCATAGACATAATGGGTCTCAATGGAACTCCCTCCTTATGAATCTTAGGTAGCCCGTGCATTCTGGGTCGTTGAGAACCCACAGGGCGGATCCTGTCATAGGTATTTTTATCAATAAATTTGTTTCTATGTAACTGAAGAAAACGTTTTTAAAGCTTTACTTCAGTACTTAAGGTATTGTCAATTGACACATCACCAAGCTTTTTAAATTTTGTTGTATCACTTAAAATGCTCAACATTTTATCAGTGTAGTCATTAGTATTAAGAATGACTACACCGGCACGCTTATCCGGTTTGGTAATGTAGATCTCTTTATTTGCCTTCAGAAGTTTGGCCGCCTGGTAGTGGATCTTACTCCAGGCACACTCTCGGGAATTGATATGAGAATTAGCGAACTTATGTGCTAGTTCAGCTAATTTGCCTTCATATAAAGAAGATCATCGTTAGACCTCAGCTTATGATAATTTTGTTGAGGCCTGTTCCAAACACAATCTCAAGCTTTTGGAGGCAGTGAGTGTAACAATGCGAAAGCTATCGCTCTGTAGGCAAAAAGAGTTGTCTCACAAAGTGGACTTATTTAGAGACTTCTAAAAAAATACTTTGCCTATTACGTCCATATATTCTTTTTCGGTTTATAATGTCGATATTCAATCTCCCTGTTTTTTATTTTATTTTATTTTTCTCTCCACGGTATTCTGTTCCCTGTTTTTAAGCGATATTCGCTTGAAAATGTATCGGTTGAAAGGTACCTTAGGATTTAGTTTGTTAATTTTAGTCGATCTTTTTCATTCTTTTTAATCGAATGTCGTCCGACGATTCAATATATTACTATAATTTTCCTCTCTTTTTTTCTTGCGATATTGTCCTCGACTCGCTATGACTCCGTTCATCCTATTTAAAACCTTAAAGACCTGGAGTGAGATTTATAATTAATTATGACGGGAAAAATTTAAATATGAAACTATATTTATTAAGTATTATAAGCATTTAAGTATATTAGTACTAGTGTTAAAATTAATCTTGTTAATAGCCGTTTTTTTGTTTTAATTAGTAAAGCTTCTAGTATGTCGAGTTTTTGTGTGTTAGTATTGTGTTCTAGGATTTTAGTATTGTCTTCTCGTAGACAATAGGTATTTACCTGTTTGACATTACTCCACTGAAGATGGACCCAGATGGGTCAGAAAGTACTATGGACCAAAACGTTAATTACGGCAGTGTCATCAGCCAATTTTCTTCCGAGATTAAGACTTTAATCCGGAAAATTGAAGGGATCAATACGAAAATATCCAGACAAGAACTGTCGGTTATTTTTAATAATATGTGTTTTAAGGAAAAAATGCTGCCTCGACACACACACACACACACACACACACACACATATATATATATATATATATATATATATATATATATATATATATATATATATATATAAAGTATTAATTCGATAAAAATTAATTTTTTAATGATAAGATTGATTCACGAATTGAAATTTTTATGGTCACTAGTTATTCTGTGGTCCATTAAGGGGACACACTTACACCTACTATTCCCTCTTCCCATGTTCCGACACTCTTACCCACACCCCTCACAGAGGCTATACTTGTTTACTCGAAGTTGAGTCGACCAATAGGTGGATGTTTACTTCGAATGTTGATAAGGAAGACAAAAAGAAAGTGATTTTCTTGGTAAATCTTACTTGATTCAGTCTCAACTTCTTCACAATGATCTAATGTATGTAACCGAGTTCCATAATGTTTTTCAAGTAAAAGCCTCTTTACCAAATGGTAAGTGTTTGAAATCTCATAAAACTCGTGTAGTCTTTAACGATTACGACCAGCTTAAGATTTACGACAAAAAATCATTTCGTTTTTCTTTTCCTTTTAAACAACAGCATATTTAAACAGTTTTTCATTTGGATAGCCTTCTATGACCCCCACTTCCTATATCTCTCCATTTCTCTCTATCTGCCCCTCTATCTCTCTCTCTCTCTCTTTCTCTCTCTCTCTCTCTCTCTCTCTCTCTCTCTATATATATATATATATATAATAGTTAATTCAATAATTATATATAATATATGTAATTCAATAATTATATATAATATAGTAAATTCAATAATTACATATAATAATGTATGTTATTGAAAAGTGTTTGCTAATATGTGAACGTTTCTCCCGTTGTCTCATTCAACACCTTTCATCGTTTTGGCCAAAAGTAAATTACATCGCCCCTCTGACGAAATACGTCCACAGCAAAACCTTACAACAGTAAGGAAAGTTTGGACTTTAGGGGTCTAATGCGTGACAGATCGACCGACGGCCGAAGCCTCTTGTTTATATGTGTGGACGCATATAGCCGTTTTTTTTATTGGTTTGCCAATCATATTTTAAAAATAGAATTTTTATTTGGTCTGTCAATCCGAAGTCTGAACTAGTATCTTCGTCAGTCTGTCACGCTTAAGGTGGAAAAAGCATTACAATCGATAAACGGACATATTGATTTGCCGTATCTCAAGAACACCTGTTCGTTACACTAAATGCCCCCCCCCCCTCCGCGAAGAGGTCATCCGGTATTTTTTCTTCGGAAACAAGGTCACAGCAATTGACTGGCCGAGAAAGATTATAGATGTTAAAGTCATAGCCAATTTATGACGAAATAGTTGAGGACACGTTCGTGGCCTAACAAAGAGTTCATGTTCTGAGGAATTAAGAGCGGTAATTAAGGAAGTGTTGATGAAAGAAATATGTTGACCATCTCTGCAGATTCCTTCTCAGTATACTTCGCCGAATCCAAACAGACATTGGCATCAAAGGAAGACATAATGGCATGTTGACTGCAATTATATGCTATTGTGATATCACACATTTGCACATGAAATTAACATCTGTTTCGCGCCACACACACACACACACACACATATATATATATATATATATATATATATATATATATATATATATATATATATATATATATATACATACACTATTTACGTCCTTGCCAGAACGTTGGATACAAGTTAGGATGTGATTATGAGGCACTAAGATAACCGACCTCTGGCCTACAAATGATTCTGAGCAGCCTCGTCAGCATTTCCCGATAGGGGTGCCTCAGGCGCTTAGCAAAAAACTAACTTCTTGGAGAAAAAGGTAAAGCTTCAGAGGGTGGACCTCATGACTGAAAATAACCATACCTCTCTAGCCCGACAGCAACAAAGCTACTGAAGAACGTTGTATCAAAATTATCTTATACAATATATATATATATATATATATATATATATATATATATATATATATATATATATGATTGCCACTTCCTTGCAGAAGAAGGCCACCTACTAGATTGCAATGCCCGGTTTTGGGAAACGGAGGGTGCTTAGCAAGCCGCCTTATTTTTCAAAGTCTTGATGCAGATATTCATACAAGGCCACTGATTTACGTTTCTATTTAGCTATATTAAACTCCTGTTTGACACTTGTTTATTAGGCTCCGACCATAGGATCTCATGTGATTCAGTACACCAACGCTTGACAGACAGACACGTTTTAAATGTGTCTTGGATGTTTGGCACTGATTGCTTCCGCAAAGTACGTTTAAAAATGGAGTACCCTATACGTTTGCCTCAAATAAGCCATCATTGATACACTTGCGCTAGTCCGACCGCTACAGAGAAATCATCTTCCAGTTCTCCACGTTCATATCAAGGGTGTTCAGGTTTTTTTAATTTAAAACGTAACTTCTATGCAGCAGTTCCCCATATAACAGTTGCTTAGGAAGCCTGTAATTTCCCATCCTAACTAAGTGCCCTGTCCAGCACATCAGACTATGTATAATGCACACTTCTGTGCTCGGCACTCCTGCTTGCTCTAGGGCATTGTTGTCTGGTGTATATGATTGCCACTTAATATTTAGGATCCTACTGAGACATGTTTAGTGGAACCTCTCCAGAACCTTCGTTGTGTCTGCGATACGTTGTTCACATCTCCGACGAATACAGGAGAACCGACAAGACGGATGGTTCGTACACAAACAAATTATTTTGATGGTAATAGCTCTGTCTGACCAAACGCGCTTTTCAAGCCGACCAAAACTTTGCTAGTTTTTTCAATTCTTAGAGATATCTCAGACTTGGGGGATCCGTTTTAGGAGAGAGTGCTACCAAGGTGTACAAGTGAGTCAACTGCATTTTATGTAGTTCGTTTGACGTAGATGTTGGGCTCTAAATATTGGGAAAAGGAACTCGATCGGCCTGTGGCAATTATAGCGGCTTGGAACTGCTTACAATGTGTGTGTGCCCCTCTGTTAGTCCGAATGCCAAAGCGACTTTAGATCAGGTCATGGCACTATGGATATGATCTTCTCTGCACGAAAACTTCAGTAAAAGTTCATTAAAAAACGGGTAACACCCTATCAAGTATTTATTGATCTGGCAAAAGCTTTCGAAAACGCTAATAGAGCAGCATTATGGACACTCCTCGGTAAAATTAAATGCTCACCAGGATTCGTAAAAAATGCTTAAAAACCTTCACCAGGACATGAAGACACGCATCCATTTCGGTGTGTCATTCGCTGAACCAATATCTATTGAGAACGGTGGTAAACAGATTGACATTATTGCAAAGACGTTTATATATATATATATATATATATATATATATATATATATATATATATATATATATATATATATATATATATATATATATATATATATTTTGCAACAGCCATATCCCACGCTTTTAAGAACTTCAGCGTCTGTGTTCTCATACGTTTCCGAGCCACTGAATTTAATGCGAAGTCCAAGACCTTCAAAACCCTTATACGGGAGCTCTTCTATGCTGATGATGCGGTTTTCATTTCACACCGACGAGAATATGCAGATGATAATGGACCTCTTCTCCTGAGCATGTACAACCTTTGGATTCACCATTAATCTGAAGAAAACTAAGGCAATGCTCATTACTCTTCCAGGACTCATATATATATATATATATATATATATATATATATATATATATATATATATATATATATATATATATATATATATATAAATAATGAGGTATGTGTACATGTTTATATATTTCTATGTATAAAATTTACTTCTAAACTAATAAACTGATCGTTACGAATTTTGGAATTAAGCTGCTTGCTGTAAGGTTGCTAAGGAGCTATATTTAGTTTAATAAATTTATGCAAAGGTATAAAAGAAGAGATGGACGCCCTTCGTGACAATTCCGATACTTCCGATTCTTGTGAAATTTTACAATAATTATTAGACATCAATTAATAAATATTCCTTAAATTTTGGTTCTTTGGAGTATGTTGTAAGGTTTTAGGAAGCATACTATAGGCACAATCTCACATTTTGTAATTCAAATCTTTCATATTTGCACTAAATTTGGTCCATAGTCATTAAACACTATTTAAACAAGATTATCTGGATTACATCCTCTTCTTAAGATCTCTTAAGCTTAAGCTTTGATTTGAGACATTTTCCATAATCGAAATCACGTAATGAATTTCAATCAAAATTTGAATAAAGATTCTAGACATGAAGTTTAGCAGTATTATATTTTGAAATGAATGTGCGTAAGGGGGCAGAAATATAGTGCAGAACTTTTCTGCTAAGGGAATTCATTTTGTACGTCATATGGCGTGTATATTTTAGTATTTTAAATTATCAAAACATAAACATATATTTTGAAAGACATATTTGTTCACCTTTTAGAGTTAGTGCTGAATAATGGAGTCTGTTGGACTGTATTTTATTCGCCTTTTCACTGACTTTGACGATTGTTTTACTGATTCGTTAAAAACCTGTTCGTCACTACTAATATAGTTGTGATAGAATTGACGTCAGAAATGAAGATCGATGAAGTCACTTCTGCTTCCTTTCTGGCTCGCACTTTTTCTCATGAAATCCAAGATCCTACGTTCTTGACGGTCCGAATCTAGGACTTTGGGTGGCGTCCCCATTCCAGGGGTACATTAAACAACCACAATTCACTATTTTTGTTTTCTGGATAGACAAATAAATATGTGAACCTGCCATGTGTTTTTATTTTTTATAGCTTGATTTTCAGCTCAACAGGCGTGTGCAGTCCTAATGCAAGATGGCGCACTGGAAGAAACAAATAATTACGAGAGGATCAGACATCGTCATAATCAAGCTAGAGCCGAGTCAAAGCACGGGTTCGACCGTATAAATGTGTCGTTGTTTCTTGATAAGCTTTTGTTCCAGATCGTCACGTGTGCAGTCATATATCAATATGGTTGCCTGAAAGAATCAAACTACTACAGGACAACGAGAGAGATCATCATCATCATGATAATCAGACGAG
>OY744522.1:108083293-108215793 GCA_963556195.1 Sepiola atlantica
CTTTCTTTGTAACAAACTTGGCAGTATCTTCTACATATTTATTTCGATTCATTTTATTATTGAATGTTAGACCGAGGAGTTCCAATGTTGGATACTCGGGAAGGGTGCTATAAGCCATGCCAATCGGTGGTTGGTAAGGTTTCTTATAATTGTTGAAAGAAATAAGCTTTAATTTTGTAGCATTAAATGTAACAATCGATTTTTGGTCCCATTCAACCACAGACTGGACGTAATTTTCGAACAGGTTAGCCATTGTATGTGATATGCGTGCGTTTAATTTGCTCACATGTCGAGAATAGAGCGTGGTGTTACTAGCAAATATGCCTATGTCAGACGGATGTTTATGAAAATAAGGAATAATGAAGGTCATACGACTTTGGGTGTTGTTTACTGTCAGAAAACAAAGTTCGCACAAGTAGACAATTAAACGGATTTTTATCTATGGGGTTGTGGCATCGGGAAAGCCCATTGGAGATAAGTGCAAGGGCCCCTTGCTAGCGCGACATGGCACTAAAGTTATTCCTATATTTTACAACTGTTTATAGAACATCCACACTTAGTGCTACTAAAGAGTATGTGCTCCTGTACTACCAGTCAAAAACAGCAGCCAAACAAGCTGCTTTTTTGTACCATCCACCTGTCAGAACAAGCACGGCACAGACAAGTTGTGTGAAATTAAGTGAAAAGCAAGTGTCGTCAAGTTGCCAAGATAAAGAGAAAGACAGATGGTAGGACGACGTTCATTGTCCTAGTCAAGAAACAAGCACACTGGATGTCTTTGTGATGGTACCTCTGCGCCTTGCTAATAGTAAAAAAGGAATGCAAAAGTCGAGCAATGGGAAGAGCCTATCTACTTCTTTTTGTTCTGGTCTCCAGCCTTAGGAAGGTTGTTGATCAGAAATAAGGAAGCCTTCCTCCCCTAGTTGTTTGGTTCTAAGACTTCGGAAGTCAGTACACCGGTTTTATATAAAAGTTTACCTTTTCCAAGATAGATGATCTGACAAGATCTACGGATTCAGCTCACTGAAAAAGGGTTATCTTGCGCCTGGATTTTATGCCAGGTATTTCTACGTCTTTGCCTGGGAAGATATAATTACGAGTTTCAATCTTTATTAATAAAATAAATGTAGTTTGGGCATTGAAAGACAATTGTCGCATTCAGGATTTCACTCTTAATTAACAAAATCGCACAAGAAAATCAAATGAAAAGGAAGTTCGTCAATTATTGTAGCAACTACTTCTATAAACAAATCGTGATAAAACCAACAAGAGACGTAATATAATGATGGAGGTTGATAATATATTGATAGTCACATTATTGGTCAGCCGCGAGCGTCTGCTGCACATAAATCAAATTTTGCATCGTTTCAGTGTGAGTCGATTGGCATCCATTAGTGTCACGAAAATGTTCCCGGTCGTAATTTGCTTGTTAGCCGACCGATAAGAAAGGCAACGCTGACATTGTCTGCTTCAAATAAATGATAGAAAGGGCGAACGCTCGATATTGCATGGCTTAATAAGCTAAACATACAAACTATTATTTTACTAAACTAGTAGAATACGCCTCCCCGGATGGATAAAACTTATTCCAGAACAGAAACGTTTCATCAAAATATTAAATAAATCATGAAAAAATACTGTTAAACCTCATGTCTAGAATCGTTATTCCAATTGTAGGTAAAATCTATTACATTATTTTAACTCTAGAAATTGTTTAGATCTTAAAGATTAAGCTTAAGGCATATTTAAAAGAAATTTAAATTAAGAGAATCTTGCTTATATGGTGTCTAATGACCATGGATCAAATTCCCTGCAAATCTAAACTATTTTACAATGAGGGGTTGTGCTACACATGATGTCTCCTAATAATCGTTTGAAATAATTCAAGGAAAGTGAAATCTGTAGAATATATATTCATTTATATCTAATACATATGTTTTAAATTCCACAACAATCGTAGGTATCTGAATATTCATGAATGGTTTGCACCCTTTTTTGCATGACAAATCTTAAATTAAGCATAGCACACAACTAAGTTAAAAAAAGTCGTAATGATCAGTTAATTAGTGTATTAGTAAATCCTATATGAATAAATATATGATGTGAGTATATAAACATTTGTTCCCCTGAAAGTTTTTTCTTATATATTCTAATAACACAAAATACATAACAAAATATTCTTTAGTTTTTGTATTGAATTCTATTTGCAAAATAATTGTTTTTATTTTCCTAATTTGCCATAATGTTTGATTAACTAAACATGTCACTCATATCTCTCTCTTAGCTGTCTATGTATTTTCTAAACTGCTCTCACTTTATGTTGATTGAACCATTCTCTAATATATTGTAATATCTTAATGAGCATTTGAAAAAAAAAACACTCTCTTTTTTAGCGTTTCTATTTAATTAGCATACGTGTGTCTGTAAATGTGACAGACACGTATGTAAATTATGTTACGGTCGTGCCCCGTATGGAACGACCAACGATCATGCAACAGACAGAAAAAAAGAAAAAGTGTTTGGTCCTCGGGTTCAAATATGCATGCACATAGAGCGAGAGGGGAGTGGGATCTCTTTCTCGCAACACCTGTAAAGATGAAGAGACATACGACCTACGCTTTGTGAAAGTACGGAAGACCAAAACAAGTTAAAAGATAAAAATGACAACATTTATTTTTATAAAATATATAAATAGGGACAGGATATAAAAACAAAACAAAAATAGTACAGGATGTTGTTCTCCCATTTCTTTTTTTGCTTTTCCATTCTTCTTCGTTCGCGTACAGTTCCTTGAAGGATTGACTTTGAGAGATCTCAAAAACGAGTGATATGGTCGTATCACTTCATTTTCCTCCTTTTTACAGTGTTGAGTAGATCCTTATATGAACCGACTGCTTGTATAAGTCTGTTCTTCATTTCCTTATTCGCTATGTGGTCACTGTATGAGATGTTGAGGAACTTTTGAGGAAGCATCTCATCTCTATTCTTCTCTACAGGTCCGCAATTAGGGTCCACGGCTCACACGCGTACATAAATATAGAGATGACCAGGGAGCGTACCAATCTTGTTTTTAAGCTGAATGTTGTGTTTATGTCATTCTATAAGAGCTTTTGTTTGGCCAGCGCTGCTGTTGTTCTCGCAATTTACACAGATGTATCTTGTTTTCATCATCCATAACAACCGCCCCAAGATTCTGTATAATAATAATAATAATAATGATAATAATAATAATAATAATAATAATAATGATGATAATAATAATAATAATAATATATATATATATATATATATATATATATATATATATATATATATATATATATATATATATATATACATATATATATATATAGAGAGAGAGAGAGATAGAGAGATAGATACAATCCGGTAGAATATAAAATTTATGACTTAACTAAAATTTTAAATATTATAACTAAGCTCCGAAAATAAAACTTTGAAGTATTTATCTATATGTACACGCTATATGTACACTATTACATCAGAGTAAAGCTTTAAAATGTATATGATTTTCCTTATCAGCATATAGACTTCATCAATTACATTTAGATAATATCTATTAGATATATTCGCATAAAGTTCGAAAAAAGAACAAACTAAACCATTTTTCATCAATGAAACATTGAACCAGTTGCGGATATATCCAATAAGTGTTATGTGAAGTGTATACATTTTTAAGCTTTACTTTCATGTAAACGTTATAATAAATGATTTTCTAAAACGAGTGTTTATATGGATAAACATTAAGTTTTTTTTTAAATTTCGGAGCCTAACTATATCTAACATTTTAATTATGTCATAAATTTTATAATGAACCTCAACTTTACATAACCTGTTAATAATTCAGCTTATTTTTATTTGAAGTATTTAACATATCCTGGAAGTCTCATAATGTCTAATTTTGCATTAATTGATATCTAATATATATATATATATATATATATATATATATATATATATATATATATATATATATATATATGCCAGTAAAGATCAAACCCATAAATTCAACCGTTCCTGGATTCTTATAAGAAACTATAGACAAATCTTTTTTCGTCACATTCTGTTGGAGTCTGAAAGAAAACAAACATATAAAACATCCAAGTAAAGTTGTAGCAATGACAATTTGTGATGTGGGTTGATATAATATTTAAGCCCAGCTTTGCATATTCATGAAAGTGGTTTAACCATCATGTCAATCCTGCATTAATATAATGAAGACATTATTAACAAACATGTGTATATGGAGGATAAAACAGAATACAGGCAGCGGATGTTTTGGCGGGGTAAGGTTGGAAATGTGAAATTAGTTTCATCAAACAGCGAAACAAAACGATATCATTATTCGCACATTATTGTAAATAACGCACTACAAAGTCCAAGCGATTATTCAATTATATATTCCTAATTAAATGAAAAACCGCGTCAGAGAATGAAAAAATAGATTTGATTAATTCGATAAAAATTGTAATTTTTTCCTTTATCGTAATTACATTTGTGATATCTAAAATACAACTTGATGACCTTTCCTGATAAATATATATATATATTGGTATACCTAGGCAGCATTTCTTCATTGATGCATGTTTGATTAAAAAACAGGGACAATTCCTGTTTCTTTCTTTTTTGATCCATCTTTTCATGTTGACGGACTATTGATCTAATGTTCTATTCGAGTGTGAACAGGAACTCGTCAAAACTGCTAACATTTGCGACTCCCATGAGTCTTCTTCAGGCACGTGTAGTAAACGTTAGCAGTTTTGGCGAGTTCCTGTTCTCTCTCTCTCTCTTTCTCTCTCTCTCTCTCTCTCTCTCTCTCTCTCTCTCTCTATATATATATATATATATATATATATAAAAACGGACGTGGTCTGTAGGTAAAAAACTTACTTTAATATTTTAAAATATGTATAGTTTGTTCCCCTTTAAGATTTAACAGTCTTAATAGTAGAGCTCTGTTTGAAATTAAAAGATTGTTGTCATCCTGCGATAAGCAAGTTCCGCTCAAGTGTTGAATACTATCGACAATATAACGCTTTCCCCGCCTCCCGTGTAAGTGTAAATTAATTTCAATTACTGTCAGTCGTGATTTTTCGTGACTGTCGATTTGGGCGTAAGGCGCGTAATTCAAGGCTGAATCTACGAACTGTGTTCGAGCCCATACAACCGCTTGCAACAACCACTCCTGCACCGATGAGTTTAGAAAACCCGGAACGACGTCGTCTGCAGGTATAAAACACTTTAATGTTAAAGAATATATATATATATATATATATATATATATATACATCACTCTAAATATAAGGAATTTATGGAAAGCCGAAAACAATGTTTTTTTTCTATTTAAAATAACTATTTATTTAGTTTAAATTATTGGCAAACTATCAACCTAAATATTTATCAAGCAACGTTTTTTTTCATTTTTACTTTTGTCGCCGGAGATATAAAAAAAAACCTCGTGACGTAAGTAGTAGTCCGAAGGATCTTGATTCGGATGATCTCAGAAAGTTTTTTTTAATTTTCACACGTGGGTCCGTGGTAAGTTAATCAGTAAATTACCCTTTTTTATATCGCTTCGGTTTGACTATTAGAAATTTATGGAAAGCCAAAAACGATATATTTTTTCTTTAAAATAAACATTTATTTACTTTCAAATATGGGCAACCTTAAGTCTTTATCAAGCAACTTTCTTTTTTTATTCTTACTTTTTTCGTCGAAGATATATATATGTATATATATATATATATATATATATATATATATATATATATATATATATATATATATATATATATATATATATATTAAAATAAAACATACTTTGAGTATCGAACAATTGTTACAGAACTTTTTCGGTTCCTCTTCAGCCATATACTGAGGAGCAAAGATTAGATCCGCCATTACATAATTATAACAAATCGAAAGACAAACAAACCGAAGAGGAACCGAAGAGATTCTGAAACAATTGTCGGATACTCCAACTATGTTTATTTTAATATATAAAGCTCTAATATATATTGAGCACTTTTGAAAAGTATTGGTTTTGTTCATTTTGTTAATATTTTTATTTAATTAATATATATATATATATATATATATATATATATATATATATATATATATATATATATATATATATATATACTCGCAGGAATATCTGTCCCACTGCACGACGACGACATTTTTGAACCCTTCAAATTCTTAAAATGAGATAAAAAGCCATAAAAAACATAGGAGTAAAATCTATTAATACTGGAAATTTTGTATCTGTCTGTCTGAATGAAAAACTATACTATTACTTCTGTATATAATTGCTTTTTTGTATCTGTCTCTCTGAAGCCGAAACTATATTATAACTTTTCTTTTAATTCTCAATTCAGTTTACTATACTATTGCAGAGTAATGTACTATCTTAAAATACTTAATTCAGAGAGAAGTTGTTTCGTATTTGTTTTGTTGTAATGATACCATCTTCCTAGGTATAACCCTCCCTATTTGGGGGGAATAAAGTAGTGTAGTATATGGGGTGTTAATTGATACCCCCCACCATCCAATAACCAATCCTTTACAAGCTAACAAGGGACTAGTATGATAACAACGTGCTTCAATTGCCTAAATCAGTTTCTTTATCTGGTAGTTGTGAAACATCTATTTTACCACCTATTGAAGACTACTAGTACTTTTTGCTTCCATACTTTTAGAACTCTCTTTAACTTGTATAGATAGTTTTTTAAACCATTAATGTTGATTCCAATCTTTAACTATAAGTATATCTCCTTAAGTGTATCTTCAAATTCAATCTTGATAGTTTAAAATTCAATCTTTGATTTCTTAATTAAAAACCATGGCCTTTACGTACCCTCCTGTTTTATGCCATACACCTTAGGCACCCTTATTCTAGACTTTTTATATTTATGTATCCATTAATTATGCTACTATTATTAACGTTACTTTTATCACTTTCTAATAATCATTTATTCCGACTTATTCTTTTTTTTTTATCTCATTTTAAAATCTATATAATTTACTTATTCCACTAACGGTTAATCTTATTTTCTTTCTCAAAGCATACTCTACAGATTTTACAGTTTTAATATTTGTAACCGACAGTTAACTTCAAGCTCTATTTTCAATTATATCTTTCTCTCATCTCATTTATCATTTATTCACATCACTTCATTTAATTGTGTGCCAGATCTTTCCTTTCAACACACTTCTAATTATCCTAATCCCAGCCCTGCCCTCTGTATATTGATCTCCCTAGCATCACTAGACAAAAAACCTCCCCTTAAACATTAGTACTATTTTAAATACTCTTATCTGGCTTTTCCTCTAACAGCTCTTTTACCATATTGAGATAGTACTTCCATTATTCTTTTTAATTTATTTAAACATTCGAAAATAATAAAATTTTCCTTTCTATTGTTAACCTTAATTTCTTAAACTTTAATTATATTCTAATTTTTATTCAGTATTTAGTTTTTTTGTTTCTTTTCTCTAACTCAGGTACCCAGCATGAACTTTTTGCGAATCCCAACATTAATTCATTAATATTAATCATGTACAATTACTTCTTGCTTTAAAATATATTTTTAGGTCTGAAGCTGGCTTAACCAGGCGGCCCCCACCCAACGTTTTTACAACTCGTCTAACCCCCTCACATCACTCTCTCTTTGCCACCTCCCTCCCTTTAAACACAACCTGTTTGAATTTCAGTGTAAATTTCTATAACGGCTTAGTGAACATTTCGATTTCTGCAGAAACGCTAGTTTTTACCGGCTCTTTGCCTGAATTGAAAACACTTCGAATTATCTCATTTTTAATTCAAATTCATAAAAAACTATATTTGAAATATCCATGGAAGTTTTTCAAATGGTTTTTAATACACAATCCAAATCCTAAACTTTTACATATCAGCCTCCTCCAACCGGATTGCATGTGCCTTTAATGGTTTGACTTCTCCAAAATTCAACGGATTTTACAATTTTTCGACACCAATCTTTCCTGGATTTACCGATTTTTAATCTGCTGCTATAATTTTTATGACGCCATCAGCAGTGAAATTTTTTCTATATTTTCTATATTTGTATTTATCTAATATTATATTTAAATCTTTTCAAAATATGACTTTTGGTAATTACTCTATTAACTTATCTCTCTGTATTCTTCTAATTGTAAGATTCCATTCTTTGAAAAGCCATGTCTTTAGCAAGGACAAAATATATTTTATATGAAAACACATTGTTTTTAGCAACTTAAAATGTAATTTTTACAATCTTTATTCTCAACTTTTACATCTCTCTCTTTATCTCTCCCCCCTCTCTCTCTCCCCCTCTCTCTCTCTCTCTCTCTCTCTCTATATATATATATATATATATATATATATATATATTCAAGTGAATAATTTTATGTTAAATTCCAATGACAAAGTCTTTATTCATTATTACTTACCGAAATTAAAAGCAATTTAGTGTAAATTAACAAGTTTTCGGCGTCCAAACCAACACACGGGAATAACCATCTTATTATTGGGATGTTAAATTTATTGAGCTAATCAGAAAACCAAAGATACGTTCCAGTAGAAAACACTCGAGAACAAAATACACTAAAATAGCTTTTTACAGGAATTTTACATAGAACCCAGTTCCTCAACGGAAACAACATTTTTAAAGACTTAGTCATTGAAATTAAACATACCATTGTTTATTTCAATATGCTGTTTTTAAATGTATATATAAATATATGTATATATATATACATTGAATAGTGTGGGCCAATCTTTAAACACACACGCGCGTGCGCACACACACACACCCACACATATATATATATATACACTAGACGTACTGTTACACCTTGAGTCCCAACGTCAACCATTATTTATTTTTTCATTTGAAAATATATAACTTAATTCATTTTAAGATATTATTCTTACATTACTCACAATCAGTCTTTTTACATCTGCATGATCACCACCATCATTATCATCATCATCATTATTATGTAGAAGTATTTTTAGATTACAACGCTAAAAAAGTGAGTCACTCTTTCTAAAAACTGTCACAAACATTAAGAATTATTAAAGTGTGGTTGAATCAAAAGAGCGAGATAAGTACATGACTCAATTTCAAAAGTAAAGTATATTTTAGGATGTATTTTGTGTTATTAAAGTATATTAGAAAAACAAACGTTTATTAATTAACATTTAATATGATATATATATATATATATATATATATATACAATTCCCAAAATAAAAGTGTAAAGCCAGAAATTCAAACAAATAAATCTGTTTTCTGTAGCAAAATAAGCTGGCTGCTAAGAATAGTCCAACTATTTGTGATCCTGCCAAAGAATGTCATGGCCGAAACAAAAAGAAGAGAAATAAACGAACAAAAAAAGAATAAACAAAAGAAAACTTACAGAAAGTAACGGTCATCAACTTCCGAATTGATTGGAAACAATTCTTTTCCAAGTCGCTTGCCAATTGACCAAACCCCAGAAAAAGGGGAAAAGGGGAAAAAGGTCTACTGGATTCAGACATGGTGAAATGTAACATTGTAGTTGATTAGAATCTTCCGAAGATCTTTCCTCTCACTGGATATTTATTGGCCAGAACCATTACAAAAATTCAATCTATAACACAGTTATTTGTTTTTTTTTCTTAATAAATTTATCTATTTTTATGAACAAAGTACTTATGTCTTTTTAAAATAGCACTAGTGTAGAATAGTTTTAAAATACACAAGGTTGATTAAGAAATAATGGTAAAATAATGACTATATATATATATATATGTAATTATATGTGTTATATTATACGGCATAATCACGTTGACATATCGGTTCCCGTTAGATCACCGAAGTTAACAGGTTTTTAGCCTGGCCAGTACGTAATGGATGACAATTTGGGAATACCACGTGCAGTATGTGCTTTTCGCTTATCTCGGCATTGTTTTCAGTCGCCCTTGCCACTAGATTAAAGCATTGTCGATTCAAGAGAGGTGTTGCAGAGGATTGCTCAACCGTTTTTTCACAATTATAGGCGCAGCAACTATTACAGAGGTTATCCATTGACTCTCCAGACTAGATGGAGGTTATAGGTATATATATTAACTGGTTCCCATACTTTCAACATCGTCCCTTTGCACTGGACATCTTTTTATATTCATCTTTATCTTATATTATCTTTATATCTCTTCAATAGATGAGTTTTGGTAATTTCAATTACCGACTTATCTGTTTGTATTCATCTTAAGATAAGATTTCATTCTTTGAAAAGCCATGGCCTAAGGAAAGAATAATACATTTATTTTATTTGAAATAACTTGTTTTGAGCAACTGATGACTTAATAGATATTGTATTTTTACAATCTTTTTTCTGATTTTTTACTTTTTACAGATTGTTAAATAAAATATCTATTAAAATTATCATATACATATATAAAATGACAGATCAGAGTTATGTGATAGAACAACACAGCTGCTAGGTCTAAAGGTGGGTAATATGAGCTATATTTAGTTTTATTCAGATTTGTGCAAAGGAGACAGGGAGAGGGTGGACGCATTTAATGTAAATTCAGGTACATCCGATTTTTATGAATTCTTTACTATAGATGTGTATCCCTGCTCCCAGTACTAAACTTTAGATTACCATATATAATCTATTATATTAATTTTCTAAGTTATAGACAAAATCAAATGATAATAAAAATGATTGGCTCTGGATGAATATCAAATACGAATGCAGAATCTACGATATTATTATAAAACCTCTTATACTATCATAAGAAATATGACCAGTGTTTTTCGACCAACGTATATTTACGACAAACAGGAAGATTTACAAATTTACAAAGTGTTTTTCTTGGAAAATGACGTTGTTTTCACTTGCATTTCCGCACAGAGAGACAGACAGGCAGAAGCACAACATTTTATATTATAGACTAGCAAATAAATGCTCTCTGTCAGTTGCAGTTTTTGCTAGACTACTACGCCACCTGGCGTACACATGTTACAAAAAAAATCGAAAGTTTGCGACTGCGCCTCTGGTGTACAAAAGAATCGAAAGTTTACGGACGCATCTCTGGTGTAAAAACAATACGAAGTTATCGGACGCGCCTATGGTGTACAAAAGAATCGAAAGTTTACGAACGCGCCTCTTGTGTACAAAAGAATCGACAGTTTACGAAATCATAGTTTATCGAAAGTTTCGGACGCGCCTCTGGTGTACAAAAAAATCGAAAGTATACCTACACAATTAAATAAGCTTAAATCGAAATCAAAATAAACAATCACGATGCCCGCCCGCTTACCTCTCACATTGACGTAATTTCCGGAAGAATTAGTGCAGTTTTCCAAATTAATACATTGAAGTTTTCATGTAATTATATCCCTTGAAACAGAAAGATGTGTTTCTATGAATTTTAAACTAGAATAACGCAGACACACAGGATGTAAAAGTGTAGTGTAAGAGTAATTGTAACGTGTCAAGTAAGAAAAAGTTACTAGAAAGAATAGTAACCAGCCTTCTCGTACTATATCGATGTGTCTGCGACTGTTTTACTTTTAAATTGCATTAAAGAAAAGAGAGCATTTTTTGTTTGTTTCTTTTGGAATCAAAGAAATATTAAATGTAATCATTTAAAGCTGAGATTGGATTCTTAGGCCATTTCACTACTGTTTAGGGACGTTATGTATTCGTCAATTAAAAAAACGTATAGAATGAGTATCTTTCCATGAAATACAGGCGACATTTAATCTTATTCCTTTGTAACTGTAGCAATCAATCTAAGATTTGTAATAATCTGTATAGCTGTAAGTTTCTATTACTGAAACTATACTGAACAGAATATGTTAACGATGAAAGAGATTGGAATTTTATTTTTATGGAAAATACCACAGAGTGAAACATGACAGGTTAGTCAGAATCAAACACCGATTTGATCGATTCATTGTATTTGCGTCTGACTTTGGAAATTCGCATGACACTATTTCTATTATAGATATATTTTAAGATGTGTAAAATATTAAGATAAATGCAACGACGCAATCTGAAATATTGCATACGATAGAGAATTCTTCGAGGCGCTTCAAATAAGGACGAATTCTGTCATAATTGCGTTGAATACCAAGAATTATATCAATTCAATAATGGAGAGTCGGATTCTTGTCTTGGTCGAACGATCAATATAGAACTGTTAGGAACATGAATAAACATAAACATCAATTATTCAATAAGGCAATGATCAATAAGCAATAATCGATAACATGTCTTGGGAGGCTTAGTTACAAACACGCCATTGGTTATTTCCATTACGTATTTTCTTTACATTGCAAATGTCGTTTTTTGGATTTTTTAAACACATTTTTGATGTGTTATTTTCTTTTACGAATATAGCGTAAAGTCATATATTTCCTTCTATAGTGACAAAGTCCGGTGATTATTCTTTCAGTAGACGTATATCTCTATCATAAAGAAATTAGGTATGTTTATATGTTAATATATTTGTATGTACCGGATTCACTCCTCGACTAATTAACCGATCATGATCAATATTTTAAAACTCTTGCTATGCGTCAGTGGTCCAAATATGGATTATATTTAGTTTAATTTAGTTTTATGCAAAGCGGGTAATAAGTGGTTAATGCCCTTCGTGAAAATTCAGATACCTCTGATTTTTTTATGAAATGTTGACAATAGATATTAAACATCAATTAATAAATATTCCCTATATTTCAGTTTCTTAAGAATATTTTAAAGGGTGTTAGGGGCATAATAAGGGCACCCCCCTATATTAACATTCAAATGTATCAGAATTCTATTCATAATCATTAGACATCTATGAAGACAAAATTATCTGAATTTATATTTATTCTTAAGACCCCTTTAAATTTGAGACATTTTCTAGAATCAAAACCATGTAATGGATTTTGAGCATAATTAATATAATGATTCTAGATATGAGGTTTAGTATGCTTATATCTTGATTGTAATCTTCTGAATGGGACATGAGATTTGTACAAAATTGTTATGCCCAGGGAATTCGTTTTTACTCTTACCAAGACGGTTATTCTGTTTGTATGTTACATTATGCAGAAACCGAGGAAGGCACCCAAAGCCAGTAATCTTATGCGAATTCGTACAGATGAAAGCAAAAAATAAAACAATATCAAACTTATCTTTAAAATAGAGTACACGAGAATGCGAAGAAAGGTATTCAAAGGCCAATTGATCACATTCTGGCGCCTTAATAAATACGAGTTGTGTATATTAAAGTGGTCTTGAAGCGAACGAACGTATGCACTTCCAAATATTCGGAGATAGTACGTTGATATCTATGCATACGACACAAGTGTCTATGGGAGCACTTCGAGGAGCATTGGTGATCAAGATCTTGCTGATTCTCACCTTACCAACCTGTAGCACAAGGTTAGATGAGGGAAAAGTGGATTATCTTTAACACCTCCTAAACCAAGCTTATCTCTTTTCAGCACCAACGCTCAGATCCTCGTTTTGCCTCAGTGAAAATGAATGGTTCCCTCATCAAGGAAGCCACGTGCTTTGATAAGCTTCTAGGACCGGATTCCACTCCAGACCGAAAATGGAAAACTGACATAAAATCTGTTGCTGAGGTCGTTAGAATAATGGTTGGTTCATTCTATCGCTTCAGAAAGTATCTCACTCCTCTACCTGCATAAGAGCCTGATATGTCATGCGATGCAATGCTGTTGCCACATCTTTTGGAGGTGCGGCTGAAGCACTTTTTCTTGCATTTACAAAGTACAAAATCGACTTAGAATTCTAGTGGGGGATGTCCTCTCCTAATCCTTACAGCCTCTTTTTCACGGAAGAGACATTGCTAGTCTTTCTCTATTCTATCGTTATTTCACTGCTATGCGTTCGACAGTGCTCAAATCTATGGTTCCATCTGTAAAACATACTCAGCAAAAACTCGCATAGCTACAACCACTATAAATATTTTTTTTTATTTTTTATCTGTGCAGCTGAAACTAAACGGAACTTTCATGAGCAGAGTTTCTTTCAAAAACTACCTGTCTGTGAAACACAATACCACGCGGCTGCTCTGCAGCTGGCTAACACATCGTCGTTTTCCAGTCCAATGTTTACAATTTCTCGCTGAGCCCTCTTTTTAAATAATCAAATTTGTCCTTGTTTCAACCATTTGTTGTTTTGATAAGCGGTGTTTCATTGTAACAAAAAAAGTACATAGCCATGACAAAAATGAATAAACACCCCACAAAAATACTTTATGCATGTTTACAGTTTGAAACAATGGTCGTCATTTTCTTGGTTGTTTATTCGACAGAACGATGCCCACGCTGGTTTTCTCTCCCAACAATACAAGGTCAAAAGCTTGGCCAAGATAAAGTCTTGAGATCTTATTGTAGGTCATTTAACCATCTTTGTTTCGTCATCCTCATGACTTTTATCCTAAATCGTATGGTAGTTTGTGTGCATCGCATGTCAGTACAAGCGCGGACAATTTTCCCTCCCTTTGTCTGAAATCAGTGTAACTACCGACATGGTTGAGTCTAGTTAGACTGGAAGTCCAACGCAACACTTTTGTCCCTATGACCGATAATCACATTCATGCATCTTTCGTCAAGAGCCAGTATGCAGTGTCGTACAAAGCAGTTGTAAAAGTTTTAAACATCGATGTTTTACATTAATTGACATTTCTGCGTTTCAGATACTAATATATGGCGATTGTGCAGTACAGTTAACAAGACAAAAAGAGGTAAAAAACAACGCAAATAGACATAAATAACTGTAACAAAATACAAATAAATAATTGTTCTGCTAATCTGTATACTTTTTACGTGTGTTTACTGATTGTAAGATTTATTATCTATGCATTTGTTATTGTCACGTTTAATTAGTCAAGCTTGCATAGTTTCAAACGTGACCGCCAATATCATTTATAAGCGATTGGTGGTCATGTTAAAAAAAATATGCAGGCTTGGCTAAGTAAAAAGGACAATGACAAATGCATAGATAATAAATCTTACAATCAGTAAACACACGTAAAAATTATACAGATACGTAGAAAAGTAAATTTTCTTGCGTTTAGTAACAGTTATTTATTGTCTACTTTTGATCACTTTTTTCTTGTTAACTATACTGCAAAATCGCCCTATATATGTATCATATATTTACTATTTCAATATCACACGAACCAAGAAGGCAGTAGAATGTTCATAGTTTCAGAGAAGACATATTACAGGTTAGTTTGAAAGTTGATTCTGTTTAATAGTATAGGATACGTTTGCTAGCATATATCTGATGATTTAGATTCGCAAGCCAGAAATCGGGGTCATGGGGTCAGCGAGTAGGCACTCAACCTGCTGTAGCTAGAAGTGGACGTTACGTCGCATGGATCAAAGAGAGAAGGAGCGAGAGAGGTAAGAGAGTCTGTTGAAAAGCTTTTGAGCAAACAACACGTATAAAGAATCACTTAATAATCGATTGTTAACTAATGAACCAAGGACCACAGATTTCCGTAGTCCGGAACGTTCTCCACCGCTAGCCGAACAGAAAGCGATATCCACAGCTCAATTAATGGTCCTTTCTCAAAAATTAAGAATATTTTCTTTTCTTTGGTTATTGTAAGACTTTAATTCCAGGCGAGAATGCACACCCCTTCTATGGGAATAATCATAAGTGAAATTCGTCAGTCACAGGATGAGCATGATACACTAAGAAGGGTTTAATTGTGCTCTTATGATTTGTGATTTACATTCAATATGAACTCCCATGTATGTTGTTTGATTGTGACATTAGCCCCCTCCCCCTCCCGCTCGGGGGGTATATATGAAAGATTCCACTTTCCACTGTTAACCGAGTTCAATCTTTCAGAGAGGAGAAATAATCAATATCATCTCGCCTAGGTCGATCAGGATCATCTGACAGTTGGTGTAGTCTATTAAGAAAAATAAGGATTATTTCTGTCATGTCTGTGTACATATACATGTACATTTAAGTATGTATCTCCTGAATATTAACATACAAATACACAAAGATCGTTAAAAATGATAAAAAAGAATTATGCTCGCCAGTGTTCGCACTAATATTCATATAAAATCATAGAATTACGTCAGTAATTTAATTTTTCATGTATTAATTGTCATCCTTTATGATAACCTAAAGAAAAGAACACCCATCGTTGACTTTGAATGGTTTCTTTCCGAATTCATTTCAGACGGTATGGTGGTCTGCCTAGCTACTTGTTTTCTAGATTTTCTATCTATAGATATTGAAGAGTCGGGCATTGTTAACATAAGAAAGAAAAGTCAGAAATCACATTTCAATTCTCTTTCAAAAACAATCAAATTAAAGAGAGAGATTATTTTCACGCTTATACAAAAAGAAGCCACTTCAATAAAAAAAAATAAAAACAGGAAAAATGACCGCTCAGTCTCCGTTTCCGTTGTGGATCCCTTTATTCAGGTATGGATAGCTCATACCGTTTTAAAACCTGTCTAACTTGTAATAAAGTAAGACACAAGAGTTCACATTGCAGAACGAATAAAGGAAATAAAATCGGGTCCAATGTACAAAAACAAACGAACAGGACGGGATGAATATAAAAAAAAGTACGTACATGTAAAAACCTGAATAAATATTGGTTCAAACGTGTCGATAGTCAACCTGCATACATGGAGACGGTTGGATAAACCAGCCATGCTAAAAAACAACAAAATAGCCAGAACGGTGACTGGTGAAAAACAAAATTCGACAGTAAAACTATTACCATGTTACTATAAACGGAACTACCAAAAAATTGTAAAATGTTCGTATCAAAAAACACCAACAATTCATTTGACACAAACTAAATCCAACAGTTCAATCCATGGGAGTTACCAATCAGCACGTTTTGCCAGAAAATAGTAAATCTGATGATCGAGTAAAAAAAAAACTAGAAAAGGATTTGAAAAAAAACCGTCGCAAATTTTGTCATGGCGGTCTAGATCTATGTAAAAATATGTCAACAAAATTTGAACTGAAAGAGAACATTCAACCTGTATTTAAAACATGTATTTCGCCTCATTAGTAAAAATAAATGATGCATTAGGCAGATCAATAAGGATCGACATTTTATCTTAAGTGGAGTATAGCCAATGGGCAGCACCTACTGTCTATGTAAAAAAATCTGAAGAAATCCACGTGTGTGCCAATTTTTCAACAGGGATAAATGCAGCACTTAAGGACTACCATCATCCACTTGCAAGCCCAGACGTTATTACAAAACTAAATAGAAGCAAGTTCTGTTAAAAAATCGATCTTAGCGATGCTAACCTCCAAATACCTGTTGAAGAACAAAGTTCAAAATTACTATGTACAAACACGCATCGCGAATTGTACAAGTTTAAAAGGCTTGTGTTTGTGATCCATGGTAAATCCAGAAGTATTTCAGAAAGTTATGGATTCTAGGCTGGGACAACTTGCTTTCAAAAATGGGAACAAAACCGGGAACACGTTCATAAAGTGTTTTCACCAATCCAGGACTATGGATTCAAAATAAAAGAAGAAAAATGCGATTTCTTCTTAGAAGAAATCAAATATCTAGGATATATAAATAAAGACGGCAGAAGGCCGGATTCAAAGCGGACCACTGCAATTAAAGGTAAAACATCACTTCCCGACAGAGTTTCCTGGGACTGGCAAATTATTACCAAGCATTTATCCCAAACATGCATAGCCTCTATGCTCCGCAAAACGAACTTTTAAGAAAAGATAAGGTTTTAGAATAGACACCCCAATGCCAGGATGCATTCTATGAAACTATTAAAGTTCTAACGTCGGACTTATTATTCTCCCACTATAACCCGAACCTCGATATCATAGTTGCTAGCGACAAGCTCGTACGGAATAGAAGCATGCACCTTTCCCAAAATGCCAGACGGAACTAACAAGTCCATCGCTTATGCATCTAGCACGCTGCTTCCAGCTGAAAAACATTACTCTCAAATCGAAAAAGAGTCTTTAGGAATAATCTGTTCAGTAACCAAATTCCATCCTTACATACACGGGAGATTTATCACGTTGTAAACTGATCACACACCGTTACTCACCATTTTCGGTTAAATAAATGTCTTCCTGTATACACGTCAAATAGACTGCAGAGATGGGGAACAATCCTACTAAACTACAATTTAAAGATAGAATACATATCCTAGAAACAATTTGTCACGCTAATGGATTATCAAGACTGGTTCCGAGACATAGAGATCCACTGAAAGATTCCATGATTGCTTCACTATGAACTGATGTGAAAATGAAAACTATTTTGTGCAACACAATAAGAGAATTCCCTGCTACTCTACATAAAATAAAACATGACGTCCTCGGTGATGAGTTCATAAACATGACAAAAAATATTACAGAAAAGGACCAACACATTTCAGACAATTTACTTCTATGTGACCATGTTCTCCTGTACAGCAAGAGAGTCGTTATCACCAAAATAGCTCAACAGGAAAATCCTTAAGGATGTTCATGTTGGTCACCCGGGGACAAATAGGGCGAAAAGCTTAATGCTCAGCTACGTACACTGGCCTAAAATGGACCAGGACATTGCAAACGTCGTAAATACGTACAAAGTCTGTGTATTAGCAGAAAATACACCTCTTCTTAAACATAGTGCCCCTAAACGGACCGACTTTAGTCAGGGATACACTTGGAATTTGCGGATCTGTTACAGGGGTTTTACTATTTTATTATAGTAGATAGTTTTACCAATTAGCCCGAAATGTTCCGATGTAAAAGGCCAATTACGGAGGTAATTATAAACTTCCTTCACGAAGTGTTAACCCGTTTTGAGGTGGTCGATTGTTTGGTCAGTAACAACGGAACTCAATTTACGTCCGCCGACTTTAAAAAGTTCTGTGAGATTTTCCAGATTAGACCCATCACAACACCCACGTACAATACGATGTAAAATAGCCGCTAAGGGAGTTTTGTGGACACACTAAAAAGAGCCCTGAGAAAAGCTTGCGGCACTCCTACGGAAAAGACTCTGCAGCAGTTCTTACAGATATACAGGATTACGTTAAATGTTAACACACACTGCTCATCATATCCTGCAGAAATAATGTTTGCACGTAAGATAAGATCCGTTTTCGAAAAATTGCTGCCCAAACAAACAAAACAAAGAAGAACCTCTATTGTACCAAAAATCCATCCTAGGAGAAAAAGTATTTTTGAAGATGTTTAGAAATAACACATCTTTCTGTAAACTTTGTACGATAAAAAAGAATTAGAAATATTGTTTACACAATCCAAACCCTCACTTCTCTCATAAGAGACACCTAAATCAAATTAGAAAACGACTGTCGGATGACACCGACAGCACTTCCCACTAAGAAGAAGTTATAGATACCATATACGACACTTTCGACATACAGATACTCCAAGAAGCCCCGGAACAGCGACAATCTAATAGGAAACGTAAGTCTCCTGATCATTGTTATCAATCCAAAATGATACTGAGACTCCTGCGGAGGTAATGTTTGGGAGGAGGTGTTATGCCACCTACCTTTACGAACTACATGAACTCTTCCGCATCAATATAAATGCCAGGAGCACATGCCTCTCGGTGTTTAAGCTACTTCAGTCTAATATTGGCAGTTAGACAGATATTCAACAACTCTCTTTATATACTTTCTCCAACATACTTTGTTTCACTTAAACCCGAATTCGTGTCTTTCTTTCCGGACCCCTTACAAGTTCACACCTATTACAAAATCTTATGTTTAGAATCTTAATTTTAATTTAGATAAAACACCATTACATGATTTTGATTTTAGAAAATGTCTAAAGATCTGACCGTAAGAGGTTTTTTAGAATAAATTGAAATTCTAGGTATCTTGCTTAATTTGTGTCTAATGACTATGGATCAGATTCAATACAAATCTGAAATATTTAGATTTTTAAATGATATGTGTTCTCATAATGCCCCCCCCCTAAATCCATTTAAAATGCTAAATAGGCTAGAATATTTTTAATTGATGTCTAATATCTATTTTTAAATTTTCACAAACATCGGAAGTATCTGAATTTTCCCGAAGCGCTTTAAATCCCCTTCTTACTCCTTAGCATGAAACTAAATTAGACTAAACATAGCCCATCTTTCGCCCCCTTACGTCTAGTTGCTGTGTTAAAAATCATAATAATCGGTTAATTAGTTTAAGAATTACTCCTGTAGATACAATTATATAAACATATACACCCACTTAAATTAAACTTATAAATTGAGAAACACAAATTAATACACATTGGTATTTATTATATAGTGTACGGTTTTATAATTTGAAAAATATTGTAAAATAATTTAAATACTGGGTAACAGCTGACTAACCCTGTATGTTGTTATCTATTACGATATCATAACGGAGTTAAGATATCGTAATTTGCACGAGCACTGCTAAAGCCAAGTCATAAATTTGAGGTCGAAATACCAACAGAGAAACGGAGGAATAAAAAGCAAATGGATGAAGATCGAAGTATACGAATAGGTGATCAATCAGAAAAGCGGTAATAGCGGTAGTAATAACGCTGACTAGTGTTTCTTCCATCGTTTCGTTAGCTTTGTTGCCCAGATGGACGGGCAAGTTCATTGCTAAAAATAGAATCTTTTAAAACTCAACTCTGTGTCTGCACGACCTTTCGGCATTTATTTCTAGTCGGAACATCTTTTTGAACAGCTTTGTCTCGTAGCATCCGACCACCTCCCCCAATTCCCGCCAAACCGCTTCTTTTCACATCAGCATTCGATTTTCTTTTTCATTTTATAACGCGTTATTTTGTTGTTTGCTATATCCAATCGTCTTTCTCAGAGGCTTTGTCCGTTGGTTCGTCCCCCGGTCTTTCTAGCGGATAAGAAAATATACCCAGCCATACAAATAGGCAAAATGCGAGCTGTAGTAAAAAAACAAAAACAGTAACAGCACTGACTCTAACCTTGACCCTAACCCTAAACATTGCTCATCACTGGCGTGTGTATTTGTTTTGTAATTTTGCATAACTCGTTTAACCATTAGTAGCGGGGCATTTCTACAAAAGAGCCATTCATTTATTGTTTGAAATAAGGGACGGCCTGTGGACGAGTGGTTATAGCACTTGTCTTTGGGCTGGACGACCCGGGCATGCGAATTTTCGGGTCTGAAAACTCCCTCTGTCCACCCAGCAGTAAATGGGTACCTGACTAAGACGCAGGGAAGGTTCAAGGCAGCGGAAGGAGAGGGATGGGCTCCGCCTTCCATATGCTGTGCCCTAGACACAGTGATTCTTAACAAATCACCGCCGCTACGGCCATGGGCAATGTGCGATGTCGGCAACGACACTCGTGCGCGTCCAGGCTATGCGACCGTTACCTTTTTTTCCGCGCCAATTAAGGCACGGATGCGTCTAAGCACCGGTCTCTGTGACATTCTGTGCGTCGATCAATCGTTCAGTTAATCTGTCACGCTTAAGTTTAAAATAACACCCTTTACTGCCTTTACATAGTATAAAACTGACTTCTAAAGTTAATGGCGGATGCCGTCCCTAAAGCATCTTTCTCACATAAGAGAGGTTACTAGTCTTGCCTTCCTCTATCTATTTACAATAATAAATCGTCTCGCTACAAACGCTGTAAATAATTTTCCTTTCTTCCTCTGTGAACCTAAAACTAAACGGAACTTTCATGAGCAAAGTTTCTTTCCAAGAACTACCCATCTGTGGAATACAATACCACGCGGCTGCTTTCAAGCTGACTAACACATGATCGTTTTCAAATCCAACGGTTACACATTCTGATCGACCGTTCCTTTTAATAACCAGATTCTGCCATGTTTTAACCATCGTTACCAAGTCTCACCGTGTTGTCTCACCGTCCACCTGACAAACTCAGAAACACTTATTCTTGTGTGGCCCATGGGCTTTGATAAGCGGTGACACGTTAGTACATCACAAAAAAGAAACGTCTGTCACACTTACTTCTATAATAAAATAAAATCAGTCTTGTTACACTTTAACATCATTTTCATAATAAAGCGCGTAATGTAGACCATCGAATTTTAGATGCGTCGTTCAGGTCTGTCGCTACGTCTGTCACGTTGACATTTTAAACGGTATCCTCGTCGATTTGTCGCGTTTTCACGTTTGAAATATCATTTGGTTTAGGCATCAAATAAGCAAGTATGTTGCTCTGTCACGTCCAATTTAAAAAATCACCCAAGAGAATTATTACTTTACTACGATGCTATCTTGGACAGTCTTGGGTAAGATGTTTGTCATATAACACCCGACTATTCAGAACTCTATTTTCACAGCTCTTCTACCCATTTTTAATTTGTTGAAGGCCGGATGAGTAGAGATCATAAATGGACGGGAACTAGCGGCCCAACGACTGAAGTCAATAAGAAGCTTCCTCAGCGATGTCGAACCCCTAACAACATCTCAGGAAGAGACCGGACTACAGTTGTTGATGAGAGGGATAGAGAATAGGCCTCTTTAACTCACATCGAATACCCCCTTATGGGGCTCTTTCTTCTGGCTCAGAAGCACCCCAAGAGGCGTTCTATTCTGCGATAGGTGTTTCCTTTTGCTACTAACTTTTTGCAGGTGGTTAAAATGAATAATTACTTTATTTTTGACAATCCAGCATATTTGTTTATCTTCCCCATGTAAACAACCTTCAGTAAACGATTATTTCATTTTTAACAATCAATTAAGTTATGTTGTTATCTTCCAGCAAGGTGCGTGTCGATGCGAAGTGCACCTATTTCTGTCAACTGACCTTTTAGTACATCATACAATTATTTTATTTTTGACAATTGATCACGTTATTTTTTCTTCAAGTCAGGTTCGTGCCGATGCTAATTGCGTCTGTTTCTATCAAATGACTTTTCGGTACACACTGACTGGATATTTAACAACGTGATATTTAAGAAGATGAATAGTTTATTCGCCATGGTTGTCTAGTGTGTTGTAAACTAACACCAATTGTGAAGAAGAAAAAGCAAACAAATATATATAGATATATTTTATAGTCACATGGATTACTTATTATTTAAACGCGTAGGTAATGCTAGTCTAGTTATGAAAAGCATGTATCATAATCTGTTCAGCTGCTTCTACAAATTAAGCCCTTATGTAACGTTAACCTCGTCGTTAGGGTTAGGATTAGGGTTAGGGTCAGGGTCAGGGTCAGGGTCAGGGTCAAGGTTAAGGTTGGTGTTAGCGTTAGAGTTAGAGTTAGGTTCAGGGTTAGGGTTAGGGTAAGGGTCAGGGTTGTGGTCCGAGTTAGCTAAGGTCCTAATCTGAAGAAGTACCACTGTTCAATCAATCAAACTTAACTTAATTGTTATACTCTCTCTTCTCAAACGTCGTGTTGCTATTATGCCAGACTGGGAACAATTTTGATCTGTAATCAAAACATATCTCATGCGTAACCCATTACTTCCTCAACTAATTAATTTATTCAACACATCTAAACAGAGAGACATGATCCATCCAGTCGGTCGCAACTTTATTGTCTAGTGAGCTGCAAAGTCAGAGGGGGCATAGAAGAGACATGAAGAAGATATAGTTATTTTAAGTTCATTGCTTACTTATTTAAACGCTTGTACGTCTACCTTAAATACATCTTCCTGTCTCGGCCTCCTCTAAGTTCTATCCTCACAAAAACATTTTGACTGGGCGACCCGTAAACTAATCGTTAGCACTAGAAAATATATCCTGTTTACACATGAAGCCAGATTCACTTAAACAGATATATTTTAATTAATCTTTATATTATCTATAGTACCGGCCAATATTTAACAAAACTATCGTTTCATACATTTCTCAACGATACTGAGGCGTAATTAGACACAATAGAGCTGACAGGAGTCAAACTCGGCTAGCCTATTCAACGGTCTGTGACGGCTTCCATTTCGCTAATAAGGTTTCTTCACGTTTTTAAATATATCCAAACATATGAAAGAGGATGTGCCCATCGATCTAACGGTATGTGACGTTTCAGTTTTCACAAGAACATAAGTCAGTTGTAAGACTGCCTATCTCCGCCTAACAACGTAAAGATTGGTCAAAGTCTTATCTGGGCCTTATTTTCCATATTCTATAAAGTATTCTTGAAGTTATTTATTTCTTAAACTATTTATCTGATCAGATTGAGATTTTGCATGGTGGTTATTGTTATCTAAACGCATCAGATTCACACATCAAATTTGAAAAAAATCAGAAGTTGAAATTCCGTCCAAATTTCGACCGTGACAAAACTGCTCATGGTCAATGTCGAACAAGATGCGAGAGTTCATTCGCTACAATATGGACCAAGAAGTAAGTATTTACGATAAATGGAAAAGTTACCGTCAAAACTCTGACATTCACCTTTTCTGTGACCTTTCACTTGAACATTGACCTAGATATCCCCAAACTAAAGCAGTGTAAAGTTAAACCATTACATATATGTTTTGATTTACTTGCCTCCCGACGAGGGCAGAATTAGACACAATGTCAGTTTTTAATGTGGGGGAAATCCAGCTCACCAAAAAGGGCACTCTGGATTGGAACAAAAATAAATTACCTCAGTCTATAAGGATCTCTGCTTCACTGACCGAGGACAAACAAATGAAGTGTAGTATCATCAGAACAGATACTACACATTACTCCTAGCCAAAAGACTGATACGTTGACCAAGTTTGTTGAGGATCGATTAAACAATGCGGACACTCAGCTATACACGAACAAACAAAGAAACTCGACCGAAAAAGTAATCTTGGCGGAGTTAATTATCGTTTTCATCGGTAAAGGCGTACATTGAATATTTTTTTTTACTTGAGATGCGTCGAAGCATTCTTATATGAGGATCTGTCTGTCGGTCTCTCTGTCAGGCTTAAGTTTCAAATAGGATTTTCGTTTGGTGTGTCACGTTCAGATTGAAAATAGCATTTTCATGGCAAACAGCGCATACACAATGGCCACGTGTCAAGAACATTATTTCTATTAGTAAAATAGAACTTAGATTAGAACGTTGTTAAGTGTCGAACCCTAAAGCGTGTCTTTGACGCTAATCAATGTTAAACACTCCTTTTTAAGGTGCTCGAACAAAAACTCTCAATTAAACTGAAAGAAAAAAAGTGATGCAATCAATTATGTGAAGACCTCGAAATCTTGCAACTATTAGAGTAATGAAATAGTGTTTGTAATCCAACGGGTCACGAATATGACTAGAAGAATACGATTTAAACAGATTAATACAAAACATATTCTTCTTGCCTAATTAAAAATAATAAGTCTTTTATTTGCATGATCATCATCATGATGATCATCATAATCATCATCATCATCATCTACAAGTAATAGTATTCTTTATTAGACTTATATAGAAGTAAAGAGACTTATTATTTTCTGATATAATTTACACACGTGTTTGTGGTGTATACAGACCCACGTATGTAAATTAGATGGTGATGCTTAAAAAGAGAATCAGTCTTCCTTTAAATGCTCCCAAAGTCCTTAAGTAGTATTAGAGATTAATTGAATTAATATAGAGTGAAAGAGTCCGAAAGAAATACATAGATAACTACGAGACAGATGAATGACTGAATAATTAATTACAGCTAATTAGAACAATTAACACATATTTCTCTTTCAAATATAAATCAATCCCATAACTAAGTTGGTGTTATTCAAATATAAAGAAAAAAGTCTTAGGGAAGAAAACCGTTGTCTTAGTCACATTTCGTATAATAAAAGTTTGATTAATATTTGGCAAGCTTATTTCTATAAGACACAAGGCTATCTGACGTACAGATAACGACATATCAACCAGCTTTTGGTCATTAAATGTTGAAATACAATGCCTATGTTTCGGAATTTTTTAGATGAGCATAGATAATTTGATTTATTATGATTATCCGAATTAGTGTTCTCATCTTAGATATTATTCTCACATTGTTTCGGCCTATGTAACCTCCGGGCTTCTTCAGGTGCGTCTTGTCTGACTCTGAATCTTTATGTTGAACTCGGGTATCTATACGGAATTTCGAACCGAACTTTTTATTTCATTAATGGGGGTTGCTCTTTCTCGTTCCTATAGTCATGACCGGGTGGAAGTCTTAAGTAATTCGTAAATGTATTCTTAGTATCGTCGGCATTGAGGATTGAACCTTCAACCCTCAGAAGACTGTTACTTGGAACTGATTATCATTTAACACTTATATCCGTATTACGGACAATTGTAGTATAAATTTTAGAAGCCTTAAACGTATTGGTTTATGAGATGTGTAGTCTTACAACTTATCACTATATATTACTACATATTACTCTCCCCCTCTCTCTCTCTCTCTCTCTCTCTCTCTCTATATATATATATATATATATATATATATATATATATATATAGCATGTATATATATATAGCATGTATATATATATATATATATATATATATATATATATTGCGTATGGGCGCTGACGAAACGAGAACATCTACCTCTGAGTTCCGTTCAACATTTTGTGCAGATTCTTAGGATTAAGATAAAAATTCCCAGGTTCGACAAGACGAACGTAAGAGGTTACATCGTGCGAAACGTTGTGAGAATAACATCCTTAATTAGAACAGTAGTCCGAATAACCCAAATAATACAAAATATAATGCGTATTATCAACGATTCATTTTACGCGGTTCGTTGAACACAAGTCACTATTTTCCCCTTAGCTGGAGTTCATACTTTACACTTCCTAACCGTATTAGTATGTACGTGAACATGTGACCTGATTTGAAAAAAAAATTAGTGTTACATAACAAGGGTCGTGTTTGAATGGAAAAGTTTAAGTGACACTTTTAAAGGTCAGATGTGACCCGAGACGGAAGTCGCGAAACCACGTGATTTCCGCGCGATGGTCTTCTGTCTCTTTGTCTGGCAATACTTCCAGAAGGGAAGATGTGTGAAGGGAAAGGTATTCAATAGAAGCCGAACGCACAGAGTGACTGATTGTAGTGATACTATCTATCCCTCTATCTATATGTCTGTCTCTCGCTCTCTCTCTCTTCCCTACATGTACGAAAGTAACCCGTCTCTCTTATGATTTTTGTAAACGTTATTCTCTTTTAAAGTAAACATTTTTATAAATCAAAATCGGCGTCCGAGTGATTTTGTATCGACAAACAAGTAAAAACCTGGGTTGCCGAGGACGAGACGAATGTATAATAGTTTATACACGCACCGTTAAATAAAAATAAACCCTAACATGTATAACTGGTTTCATAGTCTGTTGTATTATCCATTAACCAAGTAACGTAGCCCCTAATTGAATTTTTAAACATATATTCTCTGATGCCAACTAATATTCAGAACTGTTTTTCAGAAACTTGAACAGAGACACTTGTCATTGAAGAAAGAAGGATACAAACATTAACAGTAAATTAACCGGGCTTTGAAAAAATGAAGATGAAACATTGAGACAATATCATCATAATTGTCGGTTCAATTTGTTTGGGTGTTTAATTTTACGGCATATCCACCATTTAATACCGAATCCAGTCATTTTGTGCAAAATAATTTATGCTTCAAGTGTCATAATATTTAGATACATGTGTGTAAAAATAAGGTTAGAATTAGAAATTTCCACGTAAGGTTAGAATTTTTCATTAGAAGTCGAGTGAGAGCTACGTGTTTCGGAAGTTACACCACGTTACGCTTGTCAGACTATCTTAAACACGTCTTTCTTCACTCGGTGGCTTCCCCCGAACTCTCTGATATAGTAAATATTTCTCTCTGAAACGTATATCTGATGTCATTTACATCTAAGTTCTATTGCTTTCTATTCTCATGAAAAACAGTCCTATTTTCTGATGAGGTCTACCTGTAACCACATAGTAACCACTTGTCTAGAATATATTCTGTTTACACATAAGGCTAGATCCCCCCGAACAAATATATTTAAACTAATATGTATACTAGCTAAAGTACCCACCGATATTTAACAAGATTATAGTTGAATAAATTTCCTCAACAACATTGATGCGTAATTGAACAAAATAGACTTGCCGGGAACGTTAAATAACCTAAACAGGGTTGAAATACCGTAAAACATAGCAGCCGAACTCCAAATCACTGTACAACATCTGGGATTTAAAGGGTTTCAAAACCTATGCATTATAAACAAAAAGAAGAAGACTGCAACAAGTTAGAGTAAATAAATCGATATTTTGAATTTAATTAGATTAATGTATTGGTTTTTAAGCAGCGCGTCCGTAACATGTGCGTGAACGTAATAATTATAATTACCGAACAGAAAATGACAGATTCAAAGGTTGGGCAACATTTACACAATGGTTGTGGTTTTAGTAGTTGCTTAAGGAACGGTTGCTGAGGGGTATTCAGTTATGCTCTGTCGCTTTTTCAATTTAAAAGTTTGGGATCTGCTTTACATTTTTTTTATTTAACATAGTTCACCCCAAACAAAGCAGGTCGCCACTGTAGACGTAAGGGGTTACTGAGAATTAGTGGGTAAGTTTTGTGAGTCACCCTAAATTGGGAGTTGCACAGCGATAGGCCTGTTTACATTAGTTTTAAATTTCTGCATGTCGGCACAGTCGGGGAAACAGGGAGGGGGTTCCAGAGGCCGGTAGCACGAGGAAATAAGCTATTGGAGTAGAAAGCTCTCCGACATCTGGGGACCTCCACAGTAAATGGATGGGATTTAGCTGATTTTCGGGTTGGTCTAGTGTGTTTACTTCTGTTACATAACCCGTCAGTAGTCATCGAGTTTACCCTACTCAATCATTCACTTCTTTAAATATTTGATGCTACTTCGGCTTCATATCTACAAGAAAAAATCTACACTGTACACCTCTCTACTTTGGCTTGATATCTACAAGGAAAAACATATCTCAGTTTTCTCAGTTTTTTCAATATACAAATCTTCGCGCCAAGCCATGATCTTTCACTTCCTTGTGTACGTGCTTCAGTGTTTGGCTTGACGGAATTTTGCTGATTATTAACGAAAAATGACGAAAATTGAATTGGTTAAACTTAGTGCAAGCTCTCCATTCGTCGGAATAGATTACTGAGCCTTCAGCGACTTCTCGTTGAATAAATAGCTGACGTATCGCACGGTCTCTTTTCTTTGAACGTTAATGATAGGATTACGGTTATAAGTTAGGTATTAGGGTTAGAGTTAGGAGTTAGGGTTAAAGGTGAGGGTTAGTATTAGGGGTTGGTGGTTAGGTTAGGGTTAGAGTTAGGGTTAGGATTAGGATTAGGATTAGGACTAGGGTTAGGGTTAGGATTAGGAAGAGGGTTAGGGTTAAGGGCTAGGCTCTCTAGCTACACATTTTTACAATCAAATTAGAAGTGTTTTCCTTGCTCTTGTACTGTGTTGATTTCAATATGAAGTGTAGATCGCATAACAAAGCAGTTTCATAAGAAGTATATGACAATAAAGTGTAGATATGATACCAAAGTAGATTCAATATACGTAGATAACAAGCCAAAGCAGCATCAATTATTTTAATCATTTCTATCGTACTTGTCTTAAACTCATTTACTCATTTCTGTGATGTCGTCATACGTGCGTATGTCGTCTCCTCCGTAGGATGTGGCTATTTCGTTCCCTGCAATCAAAAGCCATCGTACATGCGTGTTATAATTATGAATTTTACAAAAAAATCTTAGCATATGAATGACATATTCGCCATGATACTTTTGGCTTAAAACAAAGTGTAGTATATGTTCTGATACTACACTATATATTTTTCGCTATCGGTCAACGAAAAAGCAATCCGTCTAGACTGAGGCAATTTAAATTTTGGGGGACCTGGATTTTCCCAACATCAAAAACCGACCTTATGACTTACTATGGCTTCGTGGAGAGGCAAATAAATAGGGACTTATTCGGTATGGTCGTCTAGTAGACTTAAAAGGCAAAGAGAGAGAGAGAGAGAGAGAGAGAGAGAGAGAGAGAGAGAGGAAGATACTTATTTTAAACTCATCATTTAATTATTTAATGATATGTTTGATCATCTTAAACTTGTGTTATTAATTCAGCCGCTCCATCAGAATTCGCTAGAATGGGATCAGCAATTATGTCCGTCCTATATCTGGCGTCATATCCGACTAATTATTATAGACTTTCTTTCTCACGACTTTTTGCTTATGAAAGAAAGGTTAAACATTTGAACTCTTCGTTAACTTTGTCAAAAATGTTTCATATTTTAAACATCACGCCACATCAATCAACTCAATAATATTTTAGCAAATAGTTATAATAGCAAACGTACCTACTAATATTTTATATTTGATTGTGTAAACAGGGAGAGTTTATTTATTCTCTCAATCTTTGCGGGCATTGTAATTATGTTGTCTAAAGTCGAAGTGGCATTCGAATTTTTCTTCAACAGAACTAAATAACTTTCGATCTGCCAAATTTTTTTTTGATTGTGTCTGTCGATGAAGTACTGGATTTTTTGTCCTTGTTTTTATCGCATGCATATTCTATCCGGACCGATAATCCTTTCCGTGGACAAAACTGCTGGAGATTCACAGTTTACTTACATTGGAAAAGCAACAGATACGATAGGCATATAATACCGCTCATTTTCTTATGAATACGGATTTTTGCAAAAGGCTGGTACAGCAGAATATATACGTACGTAACTATTGAAACATCCTAAATTATCTTTAAAATTATACTACATTAATCGATCGTATAAGACTAGTTCGTACATAATAATGCAAAGATAAACAATGTTGCATTATTATGTACGAACTAGTCTTAATATGTTAACAGATAAAATAATAAGAAACACCTGATACATATATTAAGGATAGAAAAATCAGGTTTACTAAACAAAATATACAAGATGAACAGAGTAATTTCGCAATCGCTAGATTGAGTTAGAAAGTCACGTGCCATCTCGTTTGCTCTCGTTATTTTCATGGGAAAAGAAACGATTCTATTCTCTTTATTTACGTAATATATGACACTTATGCATTGAATCTTTTAAGTTTGTGTTCGTGTACTCTCTTTCTAGGTCTTATTAGGTATTATTATGATATGAAAGTCAACTCGCATCCGAGCTACGTATTTCTTAGACCTGTCATGGATGTTATTTCAGCTGACCCTTTTACCTTTTACTTTCCATTTCATCCTGTATTTAGATCACAATTCAGCTTCTGTTGCTGAGAATGTATTCTTTTCAAATTCCCCATGTGTTCATTATCCGACTGACAAACTTTACTACGGATCGAACATGAATACTCATATTAAGTGTTATATTGAGAACTGATTCTCTCGCTGACTATTTATATATATAGTATTACAGCTTTTAATTTTACAAACCAAACATTGTCTGTAAAATATCTCCCAAACATCATTATCCCAAACAATAAACAGCCATACATAGTTTGATAAAAGTCACATTTACTTTCATGCAGTTCATGACGGGTATTTGGGGGGCACTTATTTAACTCGGTCAATATGTCTGAGGAGAAAAGAGATTATTATTTTCCAGAAAGTAATTTATATTTACTTACAGCTGTTACTACTACTACTACTACTACTACTACTACTACTACCACCACTACCACCACTACCACCACTACCACTACCACTACTATTACTACTAATGTGTTACTCATTGGAAGGTAATACATCATTCATATTTGCGTACTTAATGCATTGCAAACAATGGTAAATTTGAATTAATATTTACTATGAGAGGGGAGACCCGACGTTGCTCGGGATTGAATGAGGATCAACACTATGTAAATGTTCACTATGCTCATAACACCATATTACTTTATTTCCTTTTACTACGCCCTCCTCGTTTCGTAGTTGGAAGAAGCTGAAATGTTAGAAAACTCTGAATTAGTGTTTCCTATATATGGTTTAAATGTTGCTAAAATCGGATATACGTATTTGAAGTTTTAAGGGAGTTCCGCCCTCATGGATCACTTAGAAGTTGACGCACTTAGATATTCGGCATATACAGGGTAACGTAAATATTCGGAACCACTTCCATTTTCTTGCTTGGAGATTTAAATTTCATCAAAATAGGATATACTTGAAGTTTTAAATGAGGTTCGGCCCCCAGAGCTCATTTAGGTTAGGAGGACACTTAGAGATATAGGACCACTTCCATTGTCTTCCCCAGAATATTTTATACACATGATTTAAATTTTATAAAAATAGGAGATATTTTAAGTTTTAAGTGGTTGTGCCCTCATAGTGCCCTTAGAGTCGAACTTGGAGATTCAATAACACTTCCATTGTCTTATCCGGAAAATTCTACATGAGAATACACTTTTAGATTTTATGTAGATTCTCTAACCTTTCTTGCTATAGGAAATACATAAACATCACGTACATACACACACATTTATATATAAATTAATCAAATACTTATTGAAACCATTAATGCAATGGAGTAAATACTATAACTATTTTTTTAATCTTATTTTTAATAAATAAATAATTTAATTACGAAATTATATCCACTAGAATTCATTTCAGTTTTATCGGAAATAAGTCAACTATTTTAGTCTGTTATTAATAGTTAAACAAATGAATTATTTGGTTATATTGAGGCTGTTAAGTTTAACAATGGCTTCTACATTTTAGCGATTAGATTTATTTGACTTCGCAAGCGGTGACAGGGCAAAATAATCCACTCCATGAATTTGTTGTCTGATATTTGTAAATTTTTTAAATTTCGAAAATATTATTTATTTTCTGATTTTTTTAGATTATTTTGCAAATAATAATTGTTGTCTGATTTATTTGAATTTCTTTTATCTTATTTTTCAAATATCTCGAATTATGATTAAATATTAGCGTTTTTCAGCAAGTTAAAAAAAACATAACCCTACTAAATACCCTAAGTTCTTGTGGCAACTACTCTCTTTCGTTCACGGTTAGTTCGGATTTAGGGTTGGTGTTAGCGTTAGGAAAGAGTATGTTTTGTAAGAAACAAATTATCAAATCAAACTGAGTTTATTAAAAATGAAATTGGGATATACAACAAATTAAACATCATTATATCCAATTTAGAATATTGCTGACGAAATTGTATTTTATACGAAGGATACTTTCCACGGTAACTTAATGCGCAAAATCAGAAAACAAAAATGGTTATTTTCAAAATAAAGATTTAAAAAAAATCCGAAAAAAGCAGACAAAAAATTTATAAGGTGCATTAGTTTGTTCTGTCACAGCTTGCAAAATCAGACAACACTAATGACGAATATTTGGAAGTCATTTTGAACGCTAAACGCTACAATAGAACCAATTACTTTGCCAACCTTCGAAGTTTGAATTAAGTTTTGAAATCATTTAAATTTAGCACATCTTCATATGTAAAAACATTAACAGTTTTCAGGAGTCAATTTCATCCAATAATTTTATCAAAATTAAAACAAAAAAATTACTCATAGTTTTACAATTGGTTTCATAAGTAATGCTGTAATTATGTAATTTAATTTTTATAATCTTATTTGTTTAAAAAAAAATCTACAATCACTTAAAAGTGATTGTTACTCAACGTCTTTATCCGCTCTGCCACGTGTATCTTCTGGAGGTTGAACTTTCAATCCTTACTACAAACGCTACTAAGAATAAAATAAAAATCACTTACTACGCGGTCATGACTGACGGAACGAGAACAATCTAGCCCCGTGGATTAAATAAACGGTTCAATTCGAAAGTCTATATAGATTCCTTAGTTAGACTGAAGAGCGTCAGAGGTCCCATCGGCCGAAACGTTGGAGGACTAACATCAATAATGAGAATAGTAATCGGAATGACCCAAATGCTAAAAATTATTAAAAAATATTGTTTAAATTCAGAAACCTATATTTACATTTTTAATAATGTTCTCGAATTTTCAGGTTTTCATTTTCTTTTTAATATACGACATAATTTTGCTCTCATTTTTATAAGATGCTTCTACTTCTCTTTCTCTTCTCCTCCCCAAACTGTTATATATACCTCCCCTTCAAGGGGAGGTATAATGTCTCACAAGTCATAATCAATTAACATACATGAATATCACATCGTCCTGGTCGTTTGTGATTTAATATAATCTTGCCCGACTGATCAGTGGTGCGGGTAAGAGACAGAGAGAGGTCGGTAATCACTGCTTAATCATGTCTCTGCTTTATATGGACATCTCTAAAACCCTAAGTTCACAAGTGTGTGCTTTTAAGCCAACTGACGACTTCTCTCCCTCACCCCCTCTCTTCTTGTGCCATGTGACATCATCTCCGTTTCTAGCACACAAGAAGTCGAGCTGATATTTGAGAACACTAAGCTGCCCCCGACCGAAACCAATTTCCTGCCATCTTCAACTAACAAAGTTATACTCGATTAAAGTTTAACACAAACACTTGCACTTTACACTATCTCCTCCTCTTGCTAGCCCTAGTGTCTTTCGATCTTCCTCTAACCATCTAAAACATTCAATGTCCAAACAAGCAACCAAACAAAATTATCAATAGTTTTGTATTTTATTGATAGTTTAACCTTCGAGACTCTTCATGCAATAATGTAATTATTGTTACGGACGGGCAAAAATAACCTATGGTTTTTCTTCAGCTTTCCTATAAATTATCTCTAGTAGAGAAAAATAATTGATATTCTATTTTTATGTTTTTGCAGCGACCACGTGTCTTGATTTCTTTCCAAAACACACGATCACCATTTTGTGTGTTGTGTTTTCTTGTGTACACACTGGTCGGAATATAAGGAGAAAAATACAATGATAAAAAACAGTTGGATGTACATATATACATACACATAGACACACACACACACACACATACACAGACACACACACACACACATATATATATATATATATAGAGAGAGAGAGAGAGAGAGAGAGAGACAGAGAGAAGGAGAGAGAGATTAGTTAGATATGCTTCTAGAAATATATTTAGATCAAGATGAGTGCTGGCGTTAATCATCCAACTGGGAATCTTCTTAATCCATATCCTTGAGTCACCCCCGGGCCTTTATAATTTGTGACCGATTACTAAAAGAAATAAAAAAGTTGCTATTTAGCCGAAACAATAGGGAAGGTGTACAAAAAAGGTGAGATAAGTAAAAGTGTTCAGCGTTGAACTCTTAAGAATGACTTTCTTGATTTACATCAGTGTTAAAGACATTATTGAATGTCATGTACATATTATCAGACCCGATAGAATTCGTATATGGCGACGCCGATTCCTTTAGTCGTAAAAGTATCCATTTGGCAAATTATGCACTCCTCTTTGAACCGTTAGGAAGAAAGGATCGCCACATATCTTTACTAATCATATCACAGACGTAATTCCAAATTCAATTAAAAACATTTTCGCCAATCCTCGTTTAGTAAGATAAATAACTGGTTAGAGGCGAAACCAAACAAAGAAGAAAGATAATTTAGTCTCAAGCTTTCTAATGTAGTATGTCACTCCGAGTTATAAATATATATATATATATATATATATATATATATATATATATATATATATATAAAACCATGCAGTTAAAGATAACACTTCTCAGAACCAAAACACATTACGAATAACCAAGCTAATGTATCAGTCTCAATGCTCCATGCGAGAATGTATTACCGACAATAATAATAAAACTATATGTTACATCGGTTTCACTACCACAACACTTCCCCGAAGATTAACCTTACATATCTCCGACACAAGCTCAATTTGTCAACACCTACAAAAAAAATAACTGCCCCCTTCTCAATATAGCCGAATCCTAGTTAACAATACTAAAACAATTCATCACAATACCAAAATAAAAATATCAAAACTTCTTGAAGCCCTTTACATAAAAACTAAACATCCAACAATCAATATTGTGAATTACGAAACTTATCACAACAGGTTAATTCCATATCAGAAAAAATTGAAGAAGATTATGATAAAACGATTGCTGCGTTTTCACAGCTTCATTTGTTAACAACTGTTGATTTGATGTTTTGAATACATGCTATAGTCTACCTTATACATAACTGCTAATTTTCTGTTTATGCAAAACTATAGCAAAATGAAAAATTAATTTTGTGATAAATTTGTGTTTGGGTTTACTTATCCTTTAGTGCAAACAGCACGACCGTGAAGTGTCTCAACGCGAAAAAATGTCTGTTTTCAAGTTAAATGTTGAGCTATTGGAGAAATAACAAAACTTCATTTTTGGATGAGAGAACGTTCTGTGTAAAAAAAAGTTTTCTGTGTACAACATTTTTTTGTCCAATAGTGCCACATTATGCTTGAGGCTTGGTAGTCCCACATCCAAATTCATGCAAACATGTACAATAACGAAAAAACAATTGATTTTGAGAAGTTTTAAGTGTAATGTTTGGATTCCTTGCACAAAAAGCTTTGTCTGTACAAATTTGTAACGTTTTAGATTGTCTAGAATTCATTTTATGCACAAAAATATAATTTTATAATGTCGCGATTTCGCAGCCTCTCGCGACACACCTGATATCTTACAAAATGCAATATTTTGGAAACCGCTTGCAGTTACCAACCCACATTTTCAGGATTGTCTAGTGTTTATAATATCAACAACTGGCAAAAGTTTAAAGAAAATGTGAGAGGTATGGGTGACATGGTCTGGATAATTTGACATGGAATTGCAACAACATTTTAAAGTGTCTAGCATAGTAACTAATATTACCCAAGTCTTAGCCGTTAAGCAATCATTCTTTTGAACTTTGCACGCGCTTAGAACGGACCCCCGTTCGCATGCAGCATCTCAATATTATAGGCGGCCATTTTAAAGTAAAGACAGCAAAGACATAGTTATAAAGACACAAAGACTAGCACCGACTCATGATTATTTGACGAATAAAATCGAAAGTACTCGCGAAAAAGGAAATGAAAACGAGACAAGAAACCTACGGAACTTACATACACCAATTTGACCTAAATACTGAATGGACTTTTCGGAAAATTGAAACAATGAAAAAAGTCTCATCAAAAAAATACACAGTGTTATTTAATAATATTTACCTATATATATATATATATATATATATATATATATATATATATATATATATATATATATAAAGTGGTGTACTAAAAGCGAACTTTTCGGAAAGGTAAAACCTATTGTGAAGAGTATACAGCTCAATATCCAGGATAGAGCAGGTAGATATGCAGGAAGTATCTTTAATGGCGAAATTTTCCACCTCACTCTTTACTGAGCTCGCCTGCATCCACGAGCGTACCTCTTATTGGACTTTTTACCCTTTGGATTTTCTATTCTCGCCGCACCTGAAGTTGTGGCTTCTTTGGAATTTAACTTTGAATCCTCTCTCACAACATCTCGTGCCTCTTAACGACCTACCTATCTACATCTCATTCTATCCGTTGGACCTTTCGACACCGGACTTTTTAACAATCGGACTTTTGCTTGCATTCGGGCAGAGTTTTGCCCTGTGTTTCTTTCCCTACAACTTTTATTTTATTTTTTCAAATTTTAAATCTTATCTATCCCAGCGACTTCCTCTGATGATAAGATTTTGATCTTTGAAAAGCCTGGCTTAAGGAAAATTTAACTTGAATAAATTGCCTTTTTGCGGAATATACCTTGCTCTGAGCAATTGAATTGAATTTTGATTTGGCTTTTGCTTCTCTAATTCCTTTCCATTCTTCTGCATATATATATATATATATATATATATATATATATATATATATATATATATATATATATATATATATATATATATAGTGCTTTTAAGCTTGTAACACAACCTCATTGAGCTTGCAATTTAAAACAATTTCGGGGATTCTTCAAAGTGTATACCTAAATATATATTTTTCATAAAAATTCTCTCACACACACACACCAAACTAATGCCACAGGGAAAGAGATGTGTCACCAATGAAGCAGTAATATCGGAAATAGAGGCGTATTTTGAAATAATTCTACAAAAAATTAATCGAGGGAAGCGTTGGAATCAATATATCATCCTAGAAGGATATTGTGTTGATGCATAAAGCTGAATTCTCCTGAATGCTGTTGTTTTATTAGTTACGCCCATGACTTATTTAGTAATGTGTTCAAGTGAAATTTCCATTATTTCATTAACGGGTACTGCTTTAAAACCAAAGGCTACATACGAACATCTGTTTAGTTAGTAAGATAGATCACATATAGGTTCCTGATTAAGACAAAATAATTTTTAATCAGATTCATTGATTTAAGCATTTTATCCGGATCAATATTTTAGTTTTTTCTTTATATAAAGAGAACATTTGTTGGAGTTTTCTCCAGCTAATTTAGATGTATTGCTACCGACACCCATTACACCGAAATATTTATTTAGTAAGATATTTATTTTAAAAGCTGAAAAAATAAACCCTAAAAATCGTTAATAAATCACCTTTTAAACGAACAATAAAAACAGCTTTTTCACACAGACAAAATATTTTTTATGGGGGAACCAAAAATTTAACATCGCCTAGCTTATATCGGTTGTTTGTGCTTGTCACTTTATTATCTAGGTCTTCACAACAGAACGGTACTGACAAGTCGATCTGCTCCGACCAGCCGGATTCTTTGTCAGATTCAAGATTACCAGATCGATAAAACCCGGGTACACCCAACGATAACTGTAATGCATAGTTATTTAATAAAATAAGTTATATTAGCCTTTGTAGAACCTAAAATAGAGCACTTTATTGTTATTTTTCAATTAACTTGTGACACATGCTATATATATATATATATATAGTTTGGTAAGATTGGTAAAAAGAAATTTAACAAAGTGTTCGATTATTAAATTACAATTTGTCAAAACTTTAAATTTAAAATAAGAGCAAACTATTTTTATATATGGTGTTACAGAAGATCAAATCAAAGCAATATTATACCGTCGGTTTTAAGTCATCGACTTTTTCAAAAACCGCCAACTATCATCAGTCAAGCTGAGAATTATGATAGTCGGCGTTTTTCGAAAGATTGCTGACTTTAAACCGACAGTATCATGTTTTTACTTGATCTTCTGTAACACTATACAAAGATAAATAAATATATACTCCCTCTCTCTTTCTCTGTCTTTCTCTGCCTATATATATATATATATATATATATATATATATATATATATATATGTATATATATATATATATATATATATATATATATATATAGTTCATTTTATATTTCAATAACCATGGTTTGTACATTTTATTTTTATTTTTTCACATTTTCAAAACACACAACATTCATGTGAGATGTATATTTATCACTCGCTTCTCTGGGGGGGGGGGGGTGAGCCACCTAACATTATTATATCAATATCGGCTCTGCTACACCTCAAGATCATCGGAAAAATCTACAAAGAAGAAAAGTTTTCAAATTGAAAAGTCTTGAAAAGAAAACTACATCACACGGTGGTTTATTGTGGGGAAAAATAAAGACGAAACAAAGAAACATCTTCACACGAAGGAAAGAATCTTCTTAGAACGCCATTTTGAATTTTTTCCGGTACAAAGTTAGCACAACAAAAAATACGCAGATATTCAAAGATTTTGATAAAGTGATATTCCTTAATGTAGTTAGTTAATTCTATAATTTATTTATAAACAGTTTCAATTCATTCAGAGGTAAGTTTATTTGCCTAAAATAACTTCATTTAACTTGCAAATGCTTATTTACTTCATTTGAATGCGAAACATAGTGCAGAGCTAATCTCTTTTAAATTCACCACTTAGTAGTCGGTTAGACAGATTTAGCCACCCATTCGAACAATGTTAATGTTGTTATACTTGTCCTTAAAACTACATTTCGTCGATCAAATGTATGTTCTAATTCTGTTTCCTTCTATGACGTTACATTTATATACTATATATGAAGTTAAACAACTCCCCTCTACAGGGCACCTATTAACATTTTTACAATTACATTGAGAGTTATTATTCTTGTTCTGGACTGTACTACTGTCTAATTTCTTATTCTTGTTTATTTTAGTGTTATTTGAACTTACTATAGTTAGTGTTAAGTTGATCGATGTTGAAAAGGATAGTTTTACTGTATTCTTATTTATAATCTCACCTATCCTTATAAAAATTTATGGATTTATTCCAGAAAAACGAGTCGTAAATATACATCTCACAGGAATGTTGTGTTTTTGGAAAATGTGAAAAAAAATAAATAAAAACCATAGTTATTTAAACATGCTCTGTTGTTACTGGTTGACAATCATCGAGTAGAATATTTTTTGAAGACAATACTAATCAAAAGGTACTGATAGTATATGCATACATATATTGTCATAAATCATATATATATATATATATATATATATATATATATATATATATATATATATATATTAGTATTTCATGTATCCACATAAAATCTTATAAAGAGATATAATTTTTTATGTATCAATTTTCACTATTTACTTCAACGGTAGTCGATACGTAAGTAGAGCTGGGTAGTAAGCTATGAAATATATGTCTATGGCAATTAAGCTACACAGAGACTCCTGCGTTTCATTCCCGTCCATTTTAGCCTGAAGATTCCCTCCGGGGATGAAACACGGGAGCCTTTGTGTAGTTTAATTGCCATAAATATATTTTCATAGCTTACTATATATATATATATATATATATATATATATATATATATATATATATATATATATATATATATATATATATATATATGTATACTACGATGAGATTACTTTTATTTGTAGCTGGGAATGTAGTGATAGTACCGTAGGACGTTTAGAGGAGGAGATATTATGTATCTGTCTCTCTCTCTCTTTTCTGCCTGTCTCTCTCTCTATATATTTTTCTATCTCTCCCTATCTTTATATCTCTTTCGCTTCTCAGTCAAAAAGGTGGAGTAAATTATCTTTTCAAATTGGCTTTCTTTGGATAAAATGAGTCTGAATTTTGAAAACTGGAGTCGTTTTTTTTATTTAGCTTATCACTCAGTCGATCTTCGGTCGACAAGTACATTTTTAAATGTCACTGGTTTTCATAATTTTACACTACACAACGGAGAGCCTGCAATCAAGTCTGGTACAAGGATATTATCTATATCTTCAGTAAATTAAACAAACATTTTATATCATGATTATATATTGACGCGGACTATGGAATCGAATAAGTAGTCAATTATATTACAATACTATTCAAAAATGGCATCCGCTTGTTTGTCATGTTGAACTAGCGTAGCATGATAGTGACAGGTGCGAAGGATGGGCTTAGAGTTTAAGTTATTTGCGTCATTTTCACTAATACCCTAGGGAAAGGTATGGATTTTTATATCCTTCCTTTAGCTATGGATTAATTAGTAGTGTAGACTAGACCCTCCAGCCTAGTTTTGAAACTAGTTTAGGAGAAGGAAAACTCCGAAATAATAGTAATCGTTATCTGTTTATCTCGGCACTAGACTTCTTGTCACTAAACTCAATCAATGCTGGTTCAGAAAATGTGTGGTTGTGGATTGATTGTACAACCTCCGCTTCATTATAGATTACCCGCAAATATCAACTTTACAGGTGGTATTTATTGTCTAGCTTCAGCATTAAATAATTCGAAATTGTTTATATATTATTAAAGGAACGCCAGAAAATAACATTTCTTACTTTCTTTCTCCATCTACTCTACTCTTTCCTTCACCTCTATTTATTTATTTCGGTCTTTATTCCCCTCCCCCATTTCTTTTACATAGTTTTCTGTTTTTCTGTTTTTTAGTCTCATTCATTCGATCCTTGTTTTTTTACCATCGATTTTCCTCTTGTGTTCTTCTTGTTCTTCTTTTCCTCATTCTTCCTCTTCTTCTCTTTCTTCTTCTTCTTCTTTTTCTTCTTCTTCTTCTTCTCTCTCTTCTTCTTCTTCTTCTTTTGCTTCTTCTTCTTCTTCTTCTTCTTCTTCTTATCTCTCTTCTTCTTCCCCATTATCATCTACTTTATCTCTCTTACGTTTTCTCATTCATACTTTGTTTCGTTTTCTCTCCATTACATATTTCCTTTGGATAATTTTTATTATTCAGGCTACTGTTCTCATCATGGGTGTTATTCTTACAATGTTTTGACCTATGTAACCTTCGATCTTCTTCAGATGCACCTCGTCGAACTCAGGAATCTGTACGGAATTTTGAACTGAAACCTTCTATTTAATCAACGGGGGTAGCTTTTTCTCGTTCCGTCAGTCATGACCGGGTAGAAGTTTTAAGTAACTCGTAATTGTATTCCTAGTATCGCCCGCACTAAATATTGACCCTTCCACCCCTGGAAGACTGTCACTTAGAACTGTGGCTTAACGGATGTAAGTGCTAAGTAATAATCAGATCTAAGTTCCAATTTTCAGTTCGGGCGATACTACGAATGCAATTACGAATTACTTAAGACTTCTAACCGGTCATGGCTGGCAGAAGGAGAGCAAGCTACCCTCGTAGATTAAATAAAGGGTTCCGTTCGAAATTTCGTATAGATTTCAGAGTTCGACATAAAGATTCTCGAGTTCGACAAGATGCACCTGAATAAGGTCGGAGGTGACATCGGCCAAAACGTCGTGAGAATAACATTCAAGATAAGAACAGTAGTCTGAGTAATACAAATAATACAAATCCTCATCTAAAAAATTCCGAAACGTATATTTCGTTTCTAGAATTTTTCTTTTTGAATTTCTTCATTTCTTTCTTTTTTTCTCTCTCTCTCTCTCTCCCTCTCTCTCTCTTTCTATCTCTCTCTCTCTCTCTCTCTCTCTCTCTCTCTCTCTGACTTTCAATTTCACTTCATTAGTCTTTCCAATCCTTTCGTTCTGTCTTTCTTTCGTCTTATATCGTTCACTTACTCTCTATCTTTCTTTCTCTCGTTATTTATTCGTACTTTCTCTTCGTCTTGTCTTCTCGCCCTTCCATTTCTTTTTGTTTGTTTTTCCTTGAGATTTCCTTTCATTTTCTTTTCCTTCTCCACACATTTTATTCCTTGAATTCTATCGTTCTCTCTTTACTTCATTAAACCCCTCCTTTCTTTTTAACTGATTACTTATTCGCTCTTTCTCTCCGTCTTTCGTTTTCATTTTCTGTTTTTATTTACTTCTTTTTTTCGCTTATTTTTTTATGTCTTTCTTTTTCTTAATCGCGCGATTTCTTTCATTGTTTTTATTTTTTAATTTCTATTAGTTTATTCTTTCTGTATTTGTTTATTCCTGTGAGTGTTTTGCCCCTTTCTTGTTTACCCCCTCGCCTTCTTTTTTTCTTCTTTTCTTTCACTGTTTCGTTTTTTTTTGTTTTTTCTTTCTTTCCTTTCCCCATAAAAAAGCTTTTTGAATAGGTTCAATTATCAACATCGCAAGAACATCAAAATAATATAAATAAAAATCTCTCAATATATATATATATATATATATATATATATATATATATATATATAAGAAATATTTTATTTAATTATCTACATACATATATGTTTCGTTTTAATAAGACTCATCAGTGTGGCTAGATAAGGTTATACCACCGGCTGCTGAGTTCAAACGCCGGACAAAAGTCACCTTTGACTTCTATTCAACGTCTTTACTCATGTTCTTTCTTCCTTAATCTCTTCCGTTATATTTTCGTACCTTTCAGTTTTTATATTTATTTCCTGCTTTCTTTCTTTCTTTCTTTCTTTCCTTCTGTTTTTCTGTTTTTCCTTCGCTATTTCGTTCTCCTTCGTTACCTGTATCATATTCTTTGTTTCTCTTCTTTCTTCACTTTTCATTTCTTTCTTTCTGTTTTTGTGTTTTTCTCTCTTTCTTTCTTTCTCTCTTTCTCTTTCTTTACCTCCACTTTTTCGACAGAGACAGAGAGAGACGGAGAGAGAGAGAGAGAGAGAGAGAGGGGAGAGGGAGAGAGGAAGAGAAATAAAGACAGAGAGAGACGCGTAACACCACTTTCTCTTTAAAACTGATCACGGTTCTAGTAATACATTCTCGATACTCTTTATTTCCTTATCTTACTCCTTAATTTCTTTTGTCTTTCGTTTCTAATTTTTTATCATACTTCTTTCTTCTTCATATTTCTTTCTTTCCTTATATGATCATGCTTTATCCATTTTGTCGGCAAGTCTTCTCGATCGCTTTGATCTTAAAACCATTTTTTTTCTAAAGAAAAACAAATTTCAATCTGTTAATTTATCTTTTTCTTTCTTTTTCATTCGTCCAACGTTAATTTCTTTTGAAATGCCGACCAACGATTCTTCAGTTGCAGAAGAAGCAGAAGCAGCAACAATACCCACAATGGCACGAAGGCCGTTCAGCGCTGCTGCGTATATGAATTCACAGAACCGATCAATAACAGCCAGCGTCGCGAAAGGCGGCCCACACACCCTGCCCTAACCCTAACCCTAACCCGAGCACACCCAGCCTCTACAACATAGAACACAGCAGCCGAGTGGGTGACCGCTCCTTCCTAGTCGTTACGTAGCGAAAGGTGCACGAAATCGGATCAAATTGATAGGTAGATAACATCGTGGTTGCGCGCGCACATATCAAGCTGGAACAACACATCATTTGAATGCAGATCTGTGTATCCAACATTATACATTTTAATTGAAAAATATATTTTATACAATAACATTTTCAAATCACACATCGTTTGTCTCTGAAAATTCACGTTCAAACTTTTTCAAAGCAACTCTTTTTTTAGGTATATCAATCAATTAATGTAATGGCCAAACGAGACTAGAATCAATTCAATTACATAAAATAATCTGATCATTTAAAAAGAGGGGAAAAGGACCGGCATGCAACGGCTGTTTTTTTGTTAATTATATATACCTTTTACGTTTCATGTATATTCCGTTGTTATAATAAAAAAATACCGTTGATAAGTTTTAAATAAAATATCTTCTATGTAATAAAATTGTCAAGTAACATCTCGTCTGTATGTATTAATCTATGTTAAAACGTAACTTTTAAATTTACTTTTTTAAAAGTGTGTTATGATTAAAAATAAAAGAAGAAAATGACGGACATGGAACAGTTTTGTAAAAATGAGATATATCATTTCGTACCATGTGCATTTCGTCGTTAAAAGATAATAACAAGTCGATACGTTTTAAATAAAACATACCTTTTCTATAATAAAATTGCCAGGAAACATACCGTCTGTCTCTGACAATTTAAGTTCAGACAACTTTTAAATTATTTATTAATATACTTATATATATATATATATATATATATATATATATATATACGTATACTTCAAGTTAAACTTTACAAATATCCGATTTAAAAAGGGGGAATTGACCGATATATATATATATATATATATATACTTGAATATATAAAAATAAAAATATTTACAGTATATATATATATATATATATATATATATATATATATATATATATATATATATATATATCTTTCTCTTTATATATATATATATATATATATATATATATATATATATATATAATTTTAATTAAACACTATACATTGCGGACTGTTCAGCGTACCAGGATTTCATCGGTCTTGAAATGCTGGGTTTTTAGAGTAAAAACAACCTTATATTGTCATAGCGAATATTCACCACCGTTCAGTAATCGAAAGCTTCAAGAAACAAAGGTCTTCGACTACTGAACTTGAAAATATACATACACACACGTACAAAAACATGCATCCGGATACGTACATATATACAAACAGATACATACACATACACACATACACACACATTTGTATTTGTATATATATATATATATATATATATATATATATATACTAAACCTTTATGGATCTTGTTATCGTTGTTATCTTGTTTATTTTCTTGGAGCTTGACAGAAAACTGAAAAGAATATAGGATATGAAGAACACCATTGGAAAACCATTAATAGGTGGAGAACACGCGTGACAATGTTCTGGGGGCTCTACAAAGGTTTTAGGATGATTAAATATATTAGTGTATATTTGGGACAATTTACTGAGAAAACAAGAAATTATCATTTAACGATTGAATTAGAAAAGATTCGAGAAATATAATACTTATTATTTTGTCTACGAGTATGCACAACTTCGAAAGCAGAAATCGAAGCTGTTGTGCTCAGCTGACATGAGTATCAAGAAATCTGTCCAGAGTAACCAGTACATGAGAAAATTCGAATGAAACCCAAACCGAGGCTAGAGGTATCCGGCATCGGATCAAGATACGTATTAGCTATTATGAAAGGATTTGTCCCGGGCGAAGCCAGGTAACTATGGTTGATTATATAAAGAGTTACGCCGAGCGAATTTATCAGTTCACATTGAAGTTTACAGAACAGTGGAGAGCAGTTCAGTTTGAGATGAGACAGCAATCAGACAAACTGTTAAGCGAACTTCCCTCTTTCTTGTCGTGTGCCACGCCTTCTAACCGAAATAGAAGTCTGTTTATGTCAAAAAGCCTACTATAAGTCGCAAAATTAATTTAATTAATGTTTTACACCCAGCATCCAGAAAACCATAGAGATTACTTTTTATTCTATGAAGAAAACACAAGCGTCCTGTAAATACGAGAACATTGTTTTACTTAAAAAAACACGCCAATAATTTTTTGTGTTTTCTTTTATGTTGTGTGGACTGTTGATTTCCTGTATATCTTTTTATTTCTACATATGAACACCCTTGTCTAGTCGATGCCATACTTCATTACTAGACAAATCACAGTGTGGGGGTGGAGTATGGTCGCGCTTACAAAGACGACGAAGAACACCAATTTGCTGTCTCCGCCACGGCCGACTACACAACAGCTCAGATGCCATATCAGCCCACGAGTAAAGTGGAGGCTGTAACGGGTATACGACGGTGTCCGGCTTCATACCGACGAAGGGCGAACGGTTCATTTATTTATGAATTTGGAAAAAAGACAAAGAGAAATCGGAATAAAAAAGAAGGATTGAATCATACAACACACGCCACTGTTGAAAACAGCGGGAACATTAAGAAGAAAGACATCGGGTGCGGAAACAAACCCACATTACCAGATGACAACGACCAATCAAAAGTGAATTAAAGTAGAACAAGGCTGCATGATAGAGGACAAACACGTGGTGGCACCCATGTAGCTCTCTCTTTGAAAAGGTCTTCTGCTTTGATAAGTTCTTAGGATTGACTATCACTCCAGATCCAAAATGGAAGACATATATTCAAACTGTTTCCAAGGTCGCTGGAAAAATGGTTGGATTATCCTACCGCCCTAGAAAGGACCTGACCTGTTACGCAATCCCCAACCTATATAAATGCCCGATAGTCCTAAGATGTAGTAAGAGGATAGTGCTTAAAATCGATGGAAACTTGTTGTCACCTAGACTCCAGGGAACAACACCTATTATTATCAGTGAGCAATCACTGATAATGACTTGTGTATAATATTAAAAAAGACTAGGAGAAATTGAAAGAATACAAACAACAGCGCGGATGAAAAAAGCCGCAATATTGAGAAAAATCCTGGAGTGTGGAAACCAAACCACATAGCAAGGTGACACTGACCAACTACTAGTAAGTCGAAATTAAATATCATTTCGTAAACACAACTAGAAATATAGATTGGACATACTATGATGAACTACTTTCTGCATCTAAAACTAAACGGAACTTCCATTAAACAGTTTCTCCCCAAGAACTTCCCATCGGTGGAATACAATACCACGGGGCTGCTTCCCAGATAAATACAACATGACCGTTTTTTAAGTCCAATGTTAACAAATTCTTGTCGAGCCGCCTACTTAAATAATCTGACTATTTTACCTATCATTTGTAAACATCTCAAGGTGTTCCTATTTACTTGCCCACCCCAATTAATTTAAGCGAAGTTAGACACAAGGTCGTATGATGTGGAGAAAATCTAACTCCGCCAAAACGGGCTTTCTAGATTGGAACAAACATAAAAATTGTCTAAGTCTATAAGGACTTCTCTTTCACTAATCGACGACAGAATAGACAAAGTGTAGTATCAGAACAGATACTACACATTGTTACTAGCCAAAAGGACAAGGATAGGTGTTGTTCATCATGAATTGACAATCTCATTAACCCTTATTATTCTCGAGTGGCTTTCAGGCCTTGATAGGCGGTGACACATTAGTATATAAAAACGGTGGAACTAAGACTGCTTGAGTAGGTATATAAGAAAAATACTACAATTTATCCCCGTAAGAAATTACAAAAACGCAGTAGCACCAATATCGATAGTTTAAACTGAAGCAGGTCACGGATCGTCTATTATAGAATTATAACGACGTTTTTTTAAATATTTAGGCTGTTTTCGTGCCGTGGTTTGTATGGAGTCAATCCTGTCTTTGGTTTCAATTTTTAAAAATACCATTGGGTCACTCTTTATCAAGGCCAATGGAGGATAAGGGTTAATGACATAGATTGATTGTCAGCCGAAATATGACGAACAGTCAATGGTATGAGCTTTGTTTGATTACGTATGGAGCATTTTATGACAATTATTTGCTGGCATTGATAATGATTTCCACAGAAGCCCTTGCAAAGAAACTCTGCCCATGGAAATCCCGCTTCACCCTAGGAACATGGAGGAGGAAAGGAAAGTATTTTACCATTGTAGTTTCAAAACGAGTTCTTTCTGTAGATGTCGTACAAGAATGAACGAGAGATTAAAGCTCAGTCGAGCAACTTCTAAACAAATAATGATAGAGTGGACAGAGACTAGCAACGTATATTTCGTGAGAAAGAGGATGTGGGGAAGATAAGAGGTCATCTTCCACTAGGTTTCGAAGTCGATTTTGTAGTCTAATAAGGCATGACAGATTGCTCTGTGCAGCACCTGTCTAGATGTGGCAATAGCATTCAATCTCAAGACGTATCTGACTCTTATGAAAGTAGAGTTTTGTATCTGAGTTGAGGTACTTTCTGGAGTGATAGAATGATCCAACCATTTTTTCCAGCAACTTTAGCAACAAAATAGATATAGGTCTTTCACTTTTGATATGGAGTGAAAGTCAGTCCTAATAGTTTATAAAAACAAGGGTCTTACTCAAGGAGAAAGTCATTCATTTAACTGGGGCAAAACAAGGATGCGGGTGTTTATGATGAAAGAGAGCAGCTTCTCTTCTGAAGTTTTGTAAATTCAAATGCCACTTTTTTCAGTGCACCACACGTTCCAGATTCGAAGAGAGAGATAATCAGTTGGATCTTAATCGATAGCTCACTTCAGGGTGCTGCCATAGACCGGTATGGCACATGCGTAGATGTCAACAAATAGTCTCAGGATCTTCAGATTTGTGTTAAACTTTCCTAGTGCTCTCACTAGTATGGGTATTGGAGTGTTTTTGTTCATGTTCCATATTCCTTTGAACTCTCAGTTAAGCGCTGTATATTTGCTTAGTTTTCTGCCTCCTTGATCTTCACTCCATAACCTTATTTGACGACATAATCTATTAGTTTGCGGGTTTTTTCTTCTTGTTGACTATTAGCACCTCCGTTTGCTGCATTTACTTATGGTGTGGTTTACCGTTTCGTCTCTTTGTCTACAGTCGCCATTTACTCTTCTCTTTCGTCTATCTTGACTTTTATGTAGTTCGTTCGGGTCGCGTTATTTTCTGCGTACTTTGATAGCCATTCCGTTTCTCAGTTCAAGTGTCCTTTCTGCAGCGATATCCATGTAATTTAATGCACTATTTATTTGGCTCGTCTTAGAAATAGTCCAGGTAGCTGCTTCTTTCTCCATTTTGTTTTTCTCGATTTTTTCTTTCACATTTCACTGCTGTTCGTATTGGCAGTGCTAATACGCCTCTTTTGTGTTATGCATCTTGCGAGTCATTTTATCGTTTTTCCACACAATATTCAATATTTGCCAGTCTTCTTTTCCCTCCAATCAATATCAACTTCAGATGTAGTTCGTTGTGCATGGTCATTGGTTTCCTAGTCCTTACTAGATACCTCAGTTTATGTGCAGTTTATGAAGGGTCGAAAATATATGAGGGGTACTACCGAAAAAAGTATTCCTTTTAATAGATGTTCATTATTAATTTCAATGAATTTTCTTTTTCTTTTTAGATACTCAATTTTAATCTTATATTATTATTATTATTATTATTATTATTATTATTATTATTATTATTATTATTATTATTATTATTATTATTATTATTATTTGCTTGTTATGTTGTTTTGGAATTTCTGGGGACAACACAGGCACAACACTTATATCCTGACAGAAAAAAAAAACTTCATATGATACGAGATCGTTTAATTTTTACGTGGTGAATTCAGCTAACTGAGTGGTTATAAAATTAATCTTAGTCGGAGCCGTCAATATTCTCTGGTAAGCGCGACTCAGGCGATCAGCAATCACCCAAATTTCAAGTAATGCTGGAGTAAATAGCCCCTTAAGACAGAGCAGCTGGTCTTAAAACTCTTAGCGTATTTTCGGTTGTCATTCTTAAAAGGTTCTGTCCATCGTAATCACTTTGTGAGAGTTTCGAACTGAATTTTTTAATTTTATACTGCGCGATAGATTGTTCTGTCGGTACTAGAGATTATGTTTATGAACCTCCCAAAACTCATTCCAGATTATCCTACTGGACATATGGCATAGTGGTTTACATATATTTTAAGATAAATTAAATCCCAGGTTAAGGAACCTGATAACAAATTAATTGACGGTCTATATCTAAAAAACATTGCACGCGGAATGAGATCAGTCTGTCAAAGTAGATATAATACTTCGATTGGACGTTTCTAGGAGTGTAGCGACTTTGATAAGCATTATTTAGAGTTTTAATACCGAAATGTTTGTGAAAATAACAACAACAAAGCCGAGGGCAATAGTTCGAGAGTTCTTGTAGAAGAGCCCCGCGACAAATAGAAAACGAGTTTTGCTAAGAAAATACCCCCGACACTCATGCGCAGTACGCTCACATGCCTTTGACTTACTTGTGTGAGTCCTGTGCAGATATGCGTCGAGTTAAGATTAGTCAGTACAAAATGCAGAATAAACGCCACTGTGGAACGCCTCGGGGAATTGTGAACCGTCAGTTATGTTAACACCGCGATGCTGCATCCATGTGCTTGCTTTCCGAGTACTTCAATGGAATGTGCTCTGAAGGACTTGCTGCAGTTGTGCCCCCTCAATACTCCCGACCAACCCGACAATTAGAAAAATCCCACCCCTTCACTGTAGATGTCCCCAGATCCCGGGAAGCATTTTTTTTAATATCTTCTCTCTTTGAACAGCTTGTCTTTGGAATTTTCTCCCTGCTCCTTGTTTTCTCGACTGTACCAACATGCAGAAATTTAAATGTAAGGTGAATAAACATCTCGCTGCAAAACTCCTTACTTATATAGGCCTTTAAATCTTGCCTCTAATTCACAGTAGCCCCTTACATCTCAGTGAGAATGTCCATTGTTTGAGTGAATATAAGTACTGAAAAATGTGTGAGTTTATGTGGAGGCCGAAATATAAGGGAAACAACCTTTTTTTACAAATACCCAATGACATTTTGTTTTACTAAACAGTCATTACTTATTTTTTGTCGTGAATGTTTAACAGGGGAGACCATAGATTGAAGCTCAGGCGAACACCTGCCACAAAAATAACGATAAAGTAGAGAAAGACTAGCAACGTCTCTTCTGTGAGAAAGATGTTATAGGGAGGAGAAGTGCACATCGCCCACTAGATTTCGAAGTCAGTTTTGTACTCTTTGGAGGCAGGAAAGGCTGCTGTGAGCTGCACCTCCCCAGATGTGGCAACACGACTCAATCTTACGACGTTTTTGGCTCTTATATATGTAGAGGATTGCCTTTAAAGTGAGATACTTTCTGGGGCAGTAGAATGGTCACACCATTTTTCTAGGGAATTTGGCAACGGGTTTGATGTAAGTCTTCTATTTCAAGTTCAGAGTGAAGGTCAGGAAGTCATTCATTTGAATTGAAGCCAAGTGGGGATCAGAGCGTCGGTGGTGAAAAGAGATAAACTTGGTTTTGAACGCATTAAAAGTGACCAGTTACCTTTTTACACATTGCACAACGACATGAATGCATTCTCTCATTTTGAATAAGTAATAGAACGTGTTTTTACTAGAAGCTATTTTGCCTGTTTTCTTTCGTGGCAGGGGTATTTTTCTTCTACGGCAGATCCAAGTTCGAAACATAAATAAATAAAATTGCGTTAGTGAGGACATTTATCTTTGTAGTTTCTGCTATGTTAAAAATAGTATACTACACGTATGTAATAAGTTTAGAAAACTGGTCATGTATTTTTGTTAATTTAGTTCGTGATTATTGGCTTTATCTGGTCTCCACCTGTGGCTCGCGTTGCTAGCCACTAACCATATTCATATGTTCTTCTTAATTGGAATGCTAATTGTGGACGGGTTCATAGCTACAAACGACGTTGTGTTTTTTTAATCTCTGAATAAAAAATTAAGAAAAAGAAAAAGGAAGAAAGAAGAAACAGAGCAACAGATTTTGAAGAAAAGAGACAGCGACCGTGTATATTCATTGAGAAATTTTACTTAGGCAAGTAATAACGAATGATCTGCAAAACAATAAAAGGTGAATATACAGAAAGAGGGTTTACGAAATCGTGAACTTGCGGAACTTATCTTATGTGAAGCAGTGTTTTGCTAACAAGTGACACGCTTCGAGCCTCAACAGTTTTTGGCAGTCACTGTGGCTTCTGTCGTAAGGTAGACAACCGTTAACCGACGTAGACCGTAGTATTGAAAATGGAAAAATAGGCGTGAGCCCTAAGCATCTGACGGTAATGCTCACGTGATTACTAAGGTAACACTGATTGGGTATACCTTTTGTCCAATCAACGCGACGATTAAATGGTCAAGTGCCACAAAAACACCCCTCTTAAAGTCCAATCCATCCTCGCTGCGGTAAGGATTGTGGTTACGTGGTTGTGTAAGAGATACCCGGCGAACAGAGCTTTAGTGAAAATCTAGGAGGAGTCGGCATTAAGATGCGTCGTCCTCTAGTTGTCTCTGTCTTTGCATGACGTGTCAGACGCAGAACTGCAAATCAATGTAATTACAAATGGCAACGGTGCTTCTGCGCCGTAGCTGTGTGTTCTGGGCCATGCAACCACTGAGCCTTGCTTTCTGTTCTTCGGTGTCGGGGCTAAGCATCTAAAATTCTGAAGACGTTTTACTCGCTTAGCAACAGCACTGACTCATTATAAGTATCGTATACATTCTAATCTCTTTTAATGTTTATGATAGTAAGTATTTTATATTTATACAACAAAACTGACCAACTAGTTAGTTACAGCATGTGTCTCTAAAATTAAAAACGATTCTTTAACTTTTTAAGTTTGTCATGGAAAAGCTGCCGCATAGTCCCCTATTGCTTACTTTGCGTATAACCAGCTGATTTGTTTGTGAAAACAATACAAAAGACCGGTATTGTCTTGGCCTTCGGGTCTTGATTTACGCCGGTCTATTGGTCGTCTGTCCTGTGCAGTTTTAGGAGGTGCACCCTCCGAGGCTTTGCCTTCTCACCCTTTGAAAAGGCGTTAGTTTATTGCTAATCGCATGAGGCGCCCCTACCGGGGAATGCCGACAGGGCTGCCCAGGCAATTTTTAATGGCCAGAGCGCTCAAATTCTCGGGTGCTGGTTTTTCAATTCCCACTTTCCCGACCTTGTGTCACATCTTACCTTGTGGGAGGAAGATAAATAAAACAATACAATATGTAACGGGATTGTATTTTTTGGATTATTCGAATTACTGTTATCATCTAGGATGTTATTCTTACAACGTTTCGGTCGAAGTAACATCCGACCTTCTTCGAGTGCATCTTGTCGAAGTCGGGAATCTTTATGTCGTACTCGGGAATCTGTACGGAATTTGGCATGTAATCCTTTATTCAATCCACGGGTGTAGCTAGCTTTTGTTCCGTCAGCCATGACCAAGTAGAAGTCTTAAGTAATTCCCTATTATGTTCTTAGTATCGACCATACTGAGAATTGAACCTGCAACTTCCAGAAGGCTGTAACTTAGCACTCTTTTCTGTACATCACGCGTGTGAAAACATTTCGAAACATGTAACGTGTTCTCGTTTTAATAACACTATTTTCTAGACTTGTTCATATCCAAAGAAGGTGTACCTATTTTACCGAAACGTCATATGAATTAGATGATATTTACTTTAACATGGAAAGGATTTTTTTTTTTTACTAATTATTTAGAACAAATCGTCTAATGAAAGGTCAAGGGTATGACGTTATAGAAAATAGGGGGAAAATGCAAGAATAATGATGAAATAAGCGAATCAAAATGATAATAGCAAAAGAACGAATCAAGTAATAGATTTGAAGAGTAAAAATAAAAACACAATACAAATTTTTCAAAAGTATGAATCCAACGTAGATGAAAAGAAATAAATTACAAGAAAGAAGAAACGAAATTTTGAAGAGCGGAAGAAAAGTAAAACATAAAAAAAACCCAACAAAAACAGACTTTAAAAAAGAAAAGCGAAATATATAACGAGAAAGGCATTATCGTTGCTACGTCAGTGATGACGTTTTCCGACATAATGGATTCTGACGTCATTCAGCGTTCGGTTTCCCCCTATGATTTGATTGGCTGACCAGAATATCTGGGCTGCAAAAAATGTTTTATATGACGAAATAAGGACACAAACGCGCACAAATCTCTACAAGGGTAATTTTAAAAGCGTAGACACATGAGGCGAGGAATAATATAGATGAATGATACCTCAACCCACCACAAGATACCTGTGTCTGTCTCTCTCTCTCTCTCTCTTATATATATATATATATATATATATATACGAGCTTATATATACTCTTTTTCTCCCAACGCTCTCTTTCCACTCACTCTCTCTCTCTCTTTCTCTCTCTGTCCCCCTCTCTCTCTCCCTATAAATGCTCTGCGGTGTACTTTACCTATTTTACTTTATCGGAAAATATTTTTCCTTCCTATTCCTTCTATTTTCCTTCACGTTATTGGGGAAGTCGCCTAATTTCATTCTCTCTCCAACGATCTTTCTCTTTCTTACTCCTTCTCTTGTACTCCCTCTTTCCATCGTTTCTATCTCTGCAGATAAAAGAAAGCTGACTAATTCAATGAACTAACCCCCGCGTATTTTCCTTCTCCAATATATAGGCTTATTCTGTTCCCCATCTCCCCCCTCCTCCTACTACGATAACACTCTTCTTCTTCGAGTTCGTCTTCATTTTCGTTTTCTTCTTTGTCTGTCTGTCACTCTAATCTTCTATATCCGCTCTATATCTCTCTTCATACATCTCTGTAAATGTTCTGTTTTTTTTTTCACCCTTTTTTTTATTAGACGCCGCCACTCTCTATTTCTATCTCTCTCTCCTTCGTTCTATCGCACACAGTTTCTCTAAAATGTCAAATAAACTTTGTGCTTTTCATCCTTCCTTCATCCGTTACCCTATTAAAAATATTACAGTCTCCTCTTCTATCTGTTTATCTCTTTCCTTCTATCTCTAAACACATACGCACACACACACATACACACACACCTATATATATATATACATATATATATACATATATATATATATATGTATTAGAACGGATAGAAATGAGTATGTCGTAAATTTGTTTATTTCCGAATTGTAATAATTGTATATATATATATATATATATATATATATATATATATGCCAATAACTATCCTATGTTCACGCACTTCTCTCTTAATTTACCTTCTTTGCAAATGTCTTCATATGTATGTCTAACACTCCGAAAATGATCTTTCTCTGCCTCTGACAGCTTTTAACTCTACATCGCTCTCTTTCTTTCTCTCTCACCATCTCTAATATATATATATATATATATATATATATATATATATATATATATATATACGTACATATATATGTTATATATATATATATATATATATATATATATATATATATATATATATATATATATATATATATATATATATACGAATCCACTCCAAGATTCGAAACCGGAATGCCAGGTCATTTCTAATTGTTATCAGCGGTGTCGGTATGTAAATACAATCTTGCCACAACACACACACACACACACACACACACACACACACACATATATATATATATATATGTATATATATATATATATATGCGTGTGTCTGCCCGAATATTCGATATATATACGCCCTCTGTTTCTCGATCTCTTTCTTTTTTAGAAATGTGTTATGCCTCTTCTCTCCCTGTCGCTCTCTCTCTTCCCCTATCTCTCTCCCTCTCTCTCTCTCTCTCTCTCTCTATCTCTCTCTCTCTCTCTCTCTATATATATATATATACATATATATAATACATATATATGTATATATATATATTCAGATATATGTTATGCCCCTTCCTCTCTTTCCTTCTCTCTTTCTCTCACTCCCTCTCTCTCTCTCTCTCTCTCTCTCTCTCTCTCTCTCTCTATCCGTCCTTCCTCCGTTTCCATCCTATGCACCTTCCCTGTCGAAGCCGTCCAATCGCAGAAGAATTATAAATTCGAAACACGAATTCGTTTGTGCGCCCACTAAAATGTGCTTTCTTACAACATATTTTGCATATGCGCATTTCCATGCGCACGAATGTTAAGTTATGTCGGCGGGATTTGAGTGCAATGTGCACAGAAGACACGCCTTCAATAGAAGTGTCGGCGGCATGGGGGTGTAACAGTTGCTCGATTCCTGGAATCACTGCAACTCGACAAAGGTAGAAGACTTCGCAGCATCGCCCTCCTCAGGGTTTCTCCATTCTGAACCTTTCATCGATCTAAACACGCGTACACAAAAGCACATGCACTGTCACCCACAAATATACCCACACTCTGGTGAACTTAACTATTTTACTTTTATACTAGCTGTACATACCCGACGTTACCCGGGAGTGTTTTTTTTATCGTTTTGTTGTCTCCTTTATATCTTAACCATGCCGTTTGTGTTATTACCATTTCTTTTAAATAGCACTTTTGAAAATTAAATCTAATTATTACGGTACTGTTTGATCATTTAGTTATTAATTGAACAAAATTGTTTCAAAACTCTAACTTATTTTTGTTAAGGTAATGTTTATTTAACCTCTATAAAATGATAGAATGCAAATAGCTTTTCAAACTTTGTACCTTTTATAAAATAAGGATTTGCTAAGAATGTTAAAACCAGAGATGTCTTTCTATTCGACAGGTTAAGTGCTACCAAATTGCTGTTAATGTTTGAAAAGTAATGAAGTTACTCATTTTTTCTATCTATTAACAAAATATTAAAATAGCTGACTCACTTACGAAGAAACTCACATGCATTCTGGCGAATTTAAATTCGTAGTGAAATTATATTTTTAAAAAGAGTTTTTTAAAAGTTCGTTTTACTGCTTTACGCTATTGCATTTTTGATTTCAACAAATATTCGATTAATAGTAAATAACAATAATAATGTGTAAGTCACGTCAAGACGGGAACACACACAAACACAGACACACAAGTGATCGCATGATGTTATTAAAATATATATTAAACCGTGTATCGTTTTCTGTTTCATTTATTTGAATTTGTCTTTTTAAAATATTTTTCTTTTTTGTTTTGCATTCATTTCTTTCTTTCATTTTTTGAATATTTTTCTTTTTATTCTCATTCATTTATATTTACTTATTTCATTTATTTACCTTTTTATTCTCACCTTTTCTTTCTTTTTTCTTTCAGTCAATTTACTTCTCTGTCTTTTCATTTTCTGTGTACTTTTCTTTCATTCATTTTTCATTCTTTGTAATCATGTAATGTTCTTTCTTTCATTTTTATCAGATGTTTATTTTTTTCTATTACTTCGTTCGCTTCTATTTACCGTTTTTCTTCATTTAATTATTTCATTAATTTTTCATTCATTTATGTATCATGTTTTAATTTTTAAGTAAATATTCTTTTTTCTATTTTTATCAGATATTCTTTTTTTTACTTTTTCGTTCCCTTCTATTTACTGTTTTTCTTCATTTCATACCGTAATTCATTTTTCTTTCTAGTTTCCTTTCTTTTTTTCTTAGCTCCGTTTTTTTTTCGTTCCGTTTTTTCCTCCATTTTTTAAAAATCTATATTATATTTTTCATTCATTCATTTTTTAAAAATGTCTTGTTTCCTTTTTTTTACTTTTTAAATTTAATCATTGCTTATTCTTTTTTATTTATCTTTCTTTATTTTTTTACATCCATTTATTTTCCTATTTCTTCTATTTTTCTTTCTATATTTAAGTCATTTTTTGTTCTTTTCCTTCGTACTTTTATTTGATTAATTTTTCATTCATTCCTTTTTTCATCGTTTTTAATTAAATATTATTTCTTGCATTTTTTCTTATTCCTTCTATCGTGTTATTTTTCATTTTTTTATGAAGATCATTCTTTATTTTTTGCTTTCTATTTCTTGTATGTTCTTTGTTTTGTTCTTTTATTTTTCTTCCAGAATTTATTATATTTTTCTTTCGTTCATTTTTCTTAATTATTTCTGTGTTCTTTTATTCTTTAACATTTTTTCCTTCTTTGAGTTCTTTTGTCTTGTTTCTTCCATTATTTTTTTTATTTTTTAGTTCATTTAATTTTATTTTTTATTTTTCATTCATTTATCTGTCATCTCTTGTTTCCTTCTTGTTTTCCATCGTATTTTTCTTTTATTCATTTTTCTTTCTTTTAATTTACATTCTTTCTATTTTTCTATCCGTCTTATCAAATATTATTTCTTTCATTTTTCTTTACCTTATTTCTAACGTTTTTCTTCATTTCTTTTCTATCAATACTTCCTTTTTTCTTTTGTTTTTTCTTTGTTCATTTTTTTCCATTTTTTCTTCCTTTAATGTTTCCTTACTTGCTTTCATTTGCATCTTTCTTTCTTTCTTTATTTATTTCTTCCATTCTTTTTTATTTAACTTAGATTTTTTATATATTCCTTTTTATTTTCGTTTCATCTTCCATTTTTTAAATTATGTCTTTTTATTATTACATTCAATTTAACTTCCTTCATTTTCTTCCTTTTTCTCTCTTCCTTCTTTTCATTTGTCTTTACTTCATTCATGTTTTCGTCTCCTTTTCCTTCCTTTTATTTTTCATTCCTTTTTTTCTTTCTTTCTTTTTCGATCTATTAACAACAGCATTCAATACATTACTAGACGTACCCGTGATCCTTTGGATCATAACTACTATAACTTTTGTTCCACGTAGATTTCATTCGAAAATTTAAAAACGGTAATTTTTGCTTAACCCTTTCATGCATACAAATAGAAAAGTTGTTATAAATTATCATTAATTTTGATTTGACCAATTATATTTGATTATTGTGGGAGTCAGAGTCGTCAAGAAATACGTTTTGCCTACATTATTAGTCGTTACAGGCCTTTTCGAAAATCAGCACACCTTGAAGCACGTTGTTCAAGAACAAATTAGATCAAGTACGTAACATTTCTGTAAAAAATTATGTATGAAACGATTAACTAAAAATGATTAGTTTTTTTACATCCATTGTATCCGTATGGATAACATAGAAGTAAAGTAATAATTTGCTATCTACTTTACATAGGTGTTTACGGTATGTAGAACACATCATGTACATTAGCTGAAAATAGATAAAGATTCCGTCTCTAAACGTCCACAGAGACATAAAGAAACATTAGGGTGATTGGATTCACATAGAGTGAGGGTCAGCGAGAGAAATACATAGATAGCTAAGTTAATTACAAATTACGGCTAATAACAACAATCAATACATATTCTTTAAAACATAACTTAGTCACGAACATGTTGACACACCGGTTTTCATTAGATTGCCGAAGTTTAGCGACGTTGAGCTTGGTTAGTATCAGATGGGAGACTATTTGATATTACCAGGTGTTGTATGTGGGGAAACGGTGACACCTCACTGGGAAAAAACTGCAAAAACTAACGTCCACAAAATCATCTCCTCTGACTGGGATATACATGCGACTGGGAATCGCTTGTGAAATTAAATTCCTTAGAAACTTCCTCCTTTGGCGTTAGCCGGTTCAACCCGCTCAAGATAAATTCCTCTCAAGGAATCCCATAGCTAAGTCATATTCTAGTATGTATTTTGTATCCCTAAAATATAGGGAAAAGGCTTACAAACGTTGATAAACTCACATTTATTCTAAAAATAGAACATAGATAGGTAGATAAAACACAGATACAATAATGTTAAATAGTAAATAGTACGTTTGCTAGTATTCATCTGATGATTTGTTTTTTAGGACGGTGTTAACACGTACGCAGGAAACCGGGATCATGGAATCAGCGAATATACACTCAAATGTCACCTCCACCTGTGTAGCCAGAAGCGAACGTGACGTCACATAGCTCAGGGAGCGAGGGAGAGGGGTAGGTAAGTTCGTGGGAGGTTTTCGAGTGAACACCACGTCTAAAGAATGACTTAAGATTGATGATAAATTAAAGGGCTAAGGCTCTCAGATGTTCATAGTCCGGAACGTCCTACGCTGCTAGCAGAAAAGGATGGCAGCGTCAACATCTTAATCAATGGTCTTTCTTAAAATTCAAGAATATTGTTATTTTGTTCTTGTGAGACTTTTATTACAAAGCAAGAATTCGCCGCATGGAGACGATCAGAAACAAAGGACCTCAGTCACGGGAGGAGCGATTTACAAAACGAAGGATTAAATTGTGCTGTTAGTATTTGTGATTTGCATTGATAACAAACGTGTATTTTGTTTTATTGTGACTTACGAGACATTCGAACTCCCCTCGGAGGGGAGGTGAGGTATATATAACAATACAACTGTAAGGTATTTCATGTTAGTACGTAAGTAATCACCATTCATGCACATTTACGAAATAAAATCGTCCGATCATCAAAGATCGATGATTAATCTGATGTCGCTTCTGTTAACAGTTCGGAATTTACCCATTTAAAAATGTATTGTTCTCAAATTAAATTATGTCGTCTCATTGACTAAAATGGTAAAATTTTAAATAAATACATTTCAAAAAGTTAAATTCTTTTTGTTTATTTAAAGAAATGTTGCTGACAATTATATTTACAATAAGAAGACAGAGAATATATATTGTTTAAAAATTCAAATTGCTACCATTAACAATCAATAAATAAAGAAGAGACATATTCGATTTAATTATTTAAAGAATATTAAGATGGCAATGGCAATTATTTTGACATAAAAAGAAAGAGTGTTTTTACTTAATTGTATTGACCTTAAAAGACATTTATTATTTCAAAAGGAATATTATTTTTAAGGATATATTATACAGATTGATGTAAAAATCACCGTGAAATTTCCACGGGGTACCACTAGTAAGAAAGGAAACGGCGTTCTTATTCGAAAGTTAGACTTAGTCTTAAGCTTACAATTAACATATTCACTTCGCACATATTCGAAAATGATTAGGCTTTTGGCAAAGAATGCTGTTAAAACAAGTAAATTGATCAATCTTCGCTTCACGTCATTTTAAGAGATTATTTATATAAAATACTTAAGGTGATCAAAAGTAAACAAAATGAATTTGTTTTGGCATTAAAGGTATTCATCGAATAGGATAATATTTTTCTGAATAGAATACTTTGATATTATATGTATTTTACGGGGGAACAGTCCAAATTATTCTGACGTATTTTTTCCGGAAATTTCTCAGGTAACATTGCTGTTAAAGATATTTTCTTTTTTTCTCTTTTCCTATTCTTTCTTTCGTTCCTATATTTTGCTAATTTGACCTTTGTAACCCTTCCAGACAGCGTATTCTTAGAACAATTATAAGTACATCCACAAAGATAAAATTTGTTTAAAACTAATCAAATACCCGATATCCAATACATAACATACACATATGGGTCTATATTGAGAAAAGTTATCATCTAGTTCTTCTACTATTAATCGTATTCGAACATCAAACAACGGCTCCTTGAAAAATTATGAAATTCTAAAATCACGTATATAATGCAAAACAAATAATAAATGGAATACTCGTCGTTGAAATTTGCCGCAACATCTCGCCTCTTCATTGTATCGGCCCCCAGAGAACACACCACTTGTGGACATTATTACACAACCAGCTTCGTTGACATCTGAAGCACAAGATCAAGCGACACCATGTCGTTTACAAATAAAGAAGAAAAAAATATTGTCTATGAAGATTCGTGTGTAAATCGAAAATTTGAATAAAAAAAAAGCTTCGATAAACAAAACTATAAGTTTGTTTATTTTTTAAAAAAAGAGAAAATTTATCTCTGAAAATGAGTTGCTTCTCCGAAATATATATGAGATAAAAGTAAAAAAAAAAGAAAGAAATCTATCTTGCATTGTAAGGGCTTTTCTTGTCGCTTATATATATATATATATATATATATATATATATATATATATATATATATATATATATATATATATATATATATATATATATATACTAGCTGAAATACCCGGTGCTGCCCGGGTTAGTTTTACTTTAAACTTATTTTCTATATCTCTACATTCTATCTATCTATCTATCTATCTATCTATCTATCTATCTATCTATCTATCTATCTATCTATTAATGTGATATGTAGCGGGCTTAACTGCAGTTCCCGTAGTACGGTGTTAATTTTTATCTTTGTAGATGTACAAATTTAAGTTCTTAAATGAAAGGTGATGAAAACCTGTGATGACAGAGAGAAAATATACATTTGTAATATGTGCAAGTATGTTTAATGAGTTTTACACATATACAAAACGGAGAAGAAAATAGTAATCGATAGCAACGGCAAAGAACTAAAAGAAGTCAATCACCGCAAAATTATCAGTAAATTTATAACACAAATACAGGAATTTGTTAATCACAAAACAGATTAACTGACAGTTACAGCAAAAATAATATAAAAAAGAACAACAATTAAACAAAAACATGAAAAGAAAGCAAGGTTTTATTGCAAGACTTGTGGGTAAACAACATTTTTGTCTTGCCTTGTGGTGTATAAATAAACAAATTAGCAAACGCCACCACTCGCGAACAAGCAACATACAAATGGGCATGCTAAGTGTAGAAGGAACGTAACTGTGAATACAACAGTGTCCTTGCAAAGTCACCAGATTCGCAAAACTTAAAGAACGCATTCAGTGTAGTGTCAGGTGGTGATTGAACTCGTTGCTGAAGAGTCGCCTCTGTAAATTACGTTCTTTGTCCATTTTCAAGGTGAACGTTGAGATGCTGAACAGTTGGATGGCGCTAATGAATAGAGGAATTAAAGATGCGCCACATGGCCTCATTTGTATTAAGTTATCTGCCACTTTCGTAGCAGGCAACTTCGCCAAGTTCAGCTCCAATCCTCTCAAGTCCAAACACTGCTTAATCACTACCGTTGTTTACATATTTGCATATATATTTTATGGATTTAACAGAATTACAGAACACTGCATTGATGTGAGCATCACATACTTTTGACAACAAAGGGCAAAATGGTACAATCTATCTCTTCTTTAGAATGACATCCTGAGTGCATTCATGCATATAGTGATGGCCAGCAGTGAAAGATGACGGCATAATAACAATCTGTCCGATTTCATTTGCATTCCTTTCACCAGCTTCCGTAATACGCAAGTGAATATATTCATCAGCTTTGTTTTGATGTATTGTATGAAATGGAGGGGTTCAGTTTACATTTTGGCATACATGTTTACTGCAAACTGTAGGAGCAGCTTCCGAGATCTGAGGATATAATTGAAACTAACTTCGCGAACCATCAGTCTGTAAGCATAGAACTTCATAATCGACACTTTTTGCGTAGCAGAAGCTTCCCCTGTCGGTATGTCAATCTGTTTAAACTCAAATTATATCCATCTACACCTTTCCAAAACATGAGTGAATACTGCGTGGCATCAAACGCTCTGTGTGTCTCAGAAAATCTCTGCAGTTGGTGGCTACGCAGTTGCAAAACTATGTGCCGCTTCTCAGACTGCTGGCCAACAATTTGGATTACAACATCCTCAACAAGTGGAGCATTGAATCGTTCTTCATGCTCACCAGCAGGTCGCTTTTCTGCGTAAATGATAACTCGTTTGCTTACCAGTTTCTGCAACTGGTAAGTAATGTTGCCACAAACTCATGCAGCAACGTTGCAACGATGCTGGACCTGTTCTTTGTTGTCACTCATGAAGTAAATCTGCAGAAACTGAGGTTGTTCGCCTGGAAAAGGCAACAGCGATCCAGCTAAATGATACACCTGCCCTTGAACCGTAAAAGTAGGCATAACACCAGCCTCATCTATAGTCTTGACACCAAAAGATGTCAGTTTAAAGCAGCTGTTGTACTTTCGAATGTTAGAGAGAAAATGTTCGGAATCAGCATTGTCACCTTGGAAAAGATTGTACAGAAATGGTGGAAAATCCTCACACAGAGATTGTAGTCATATATTGCTATCAAAGCAGCACATGGTTCTGCTTTCCGGAACAATGTATGGAATCTGGCAAACTTGATTGACATTCTCCCCCATGGTGAGACGATGATTTACTTGGAACTGCCTTGCAGGATCGTAGTTCAGAGCAAAATTGAAAGCTCATCTCTGCCGTCTGCTGTCTGCCTGTTGCTGGGGTCTTCGACTTTCCTCACCTGTTTCACTTGGCTGGGCAGCTGATTTCTGCTGTCTGTTCTGTTGCTGGCGTCTTCGAATTTCCTCTGCTGTTTCACTCTGCCTGGCAGCTGTCGTCTGCTGTCTGTCCTGTTGATGACGATTTCGAGTTTCCCCGGATGTTTCACTGTGCCTGGCTGCTGCTGTCTGCTGTCTTTCTTGTTGCTGGCGTCTTCGACATTCTCTGACTGTTTCACTCTGTTTGGAAGCTGCCGTCTGCTGTTTGTCCTGTTTCCGGCGTCTTTGAGTTTCCTCTGCTGTGTCACTTTGCCTGGAAGCTGCTGTCTGCTGCCCGTCCTGTCGATGGCGTCTTTGAGTTTTCTCGGCCGTGTTATTTTGCCTGGCAGCGGCTGTCTGTTGCCTGTCCTGTCGATTGCGTCTTTTAGTTTCCTCGGCAGTTTCATTTTACCTGGCAGCGGCCATCTGTTTTCTATTCCGTAGCTGGCGTCCCCAAGTATCATCAGCCGATTCATTCTGCTTGGAAGCTGCCATCTGCTTTCAGTTGCGTAGCTGTCGTCTCCGAGTATCCTCGGTCGTTTCATTCTGCCTAGCACGGCCATTAGCTGTCTATTTTTTTACCAGCGTCTTTGAGTTTATTCACCAGACTCAAGTTACCTTCTTGCTGTGTTGCGTTCACGGTCTCTCGATTTCCTTTGCTCCACTTCTTCCACGGATAGGAATTTTATTTGCTGTTGTGACCTTTGGTACCCACTATGATGTTGATGCTGAGTTTCATGCTGCTGAGTTTACTACTGTTGGGTTTCAGACTTCTGGGTTTCAGGCTCAACAGTCTCATTCTCTCTGTATTTTCTCGTGCGGCGATCTCTTGCAATATTGTCACCCATGAATAATTTCATCGGAGGCATCTGCAAATATATATATATATATATATATATATATATATATATATATATATATATATATATAGAGAGAGAGAGAGAGAGAGAGAGAGAGAGAGAGAGAGAGAGAGCGAGAAAGATTGGAATTTTGGAAAACTTTCAGCTTATTAATAGAAATGACAAACCTATAAATGACAAAGCATGAAATAACAAGTACATTTAAAAAACTAATCATCCTAAAAACTCAGAAGAGCGGGTAAGTTTGAGGGGAGAAAAGAGTAAGACCAAGCGGATTATGAGCCCTACAATTGCCGAACGGATCAGAAATTGTGTAAATCACCATTATTTAATATGTATTAAAAAGGTACAAATTTCATAGAAATTGGACCTATTTGGATTTTCGGGGGACCTATTGTTTTAATTTCAGTTAGGGATTTGTGCCAATGAAGACCCTTCTAATATTATCTAATTTGCTGAAATCTTGGGAATAGACATCATTTCTGGTCATTTACCTATGGTTTAAATTTCATTTGAATCAAAGGAAAACAGTTTTAAGTGAGAGGTTTGTGCCCCTCACCCCCCCCCCCCCCGGGACCCCCAACGTTGGAGTGACTTATTTGTTATATAGTCTATGATCTGCTTCTTATCCAGTTTGAATGACATGCAAAAACGAGAGAAATCTGTCAGTAACAGTGGACGTGCATCGCAAATAGACAGACAGACAGACAGACAGACAGACAGACAGAATGGCAGACACACATTTTATTATATGAGCTTAAAACCTTTACTAAGAGGTCATGAGTCTACATGGCAATTTTCAAACAATTCTGTCGAGCAGTTTGAGTGTACATAAGACACAAAGATCACGTGTAGGGGGTATTCTCTGTTGGAACCCATTTCTTCACCGTTGAAGTGATATATTTCTGATATAGCCTATGACCTTCAATGAAAGGTCAGTAGTCTACATGCAAATTCTCAAGCAAGTATGTCCAACGGTTTTGGTGAACATAAGACAAAGATCAGGCGGACACACAGAGACAGACAGACACACACAGAGTTACTATTTTATATATATATATATATATATATATATATATATATATATATATATATATATATATATGTATATATATATATATATATATGCAGAACGGGCATAGCACGAAATATAGCATTAGTTTTAAATGTTAATGCTATTTCTTTCTTTGCGATATGGTACGTTTCTCTTTCTTAATGGCAAGGGTTGAAAAATAAATGTACCCACGTTACTAACCCTGCTGCCTAGAATACATATCCCATAATTCATAATGATAAGTTCAATAGTTTAGGATTTTACCAAATACATAAATATTATTGACGCTCATGCGCTCACAGCATTAAAAAAATAATTACTTAATATAACTAATTCGTTTCTCTAGAGTTTTTGTATCTAACTTATTTTAAAAGTTTTTCTTGGGCGGGTACAAGTTAGTGTGGGCGAACCTCCCAAATGGTAAAGTTTACCAAATAAATAATGTACCCATGTTAATCACTATGTTGCCGAGAATATATATTCCAAAATATATGTAAATCTGTTCATAAAGTAATTTATTTATATATATGCATTCTTTAAATATTAACATTTATAAAGAAATAATGTTTCCATGTTACTCACCGTGTTTTTTAGAATATATATTCCAACATTTGTAATGACACGTTCCTTAGTTTAGGATATGAAAAGTCTTTTTGGGGCGGGGCGGGTTTCAGTCAGCGCACACCGAAAATGGTAAAGTTTACAAAAAAATTAATGTGCCCATGTTATACGAACAGACGTAGGGAAGATTATGTATCACTAACTTAGATATTATGTAGAAAACTAACCGTAAGAAAACTATTTGAGTAAATAAATAAATAAACATATAGTTCAAAGATAAAGGAGCAAGAAAAAGAATTGAAAGAAAAACTTTAGATTAAAAAAATACGAAAAACCGAGCAGAATGACTAAGCTAAAATTAAATTTAAGATTTAGCTAGGAAAAAGTTCGTGTGACTTACTTAAATCCCACATAGAAAAAAACCCGTCGATGAATGAAGAGAATTATTAAGTAAATAGAATTAAATATATGAATAAATAAATAAATGTATAAATAAGTTAAAACGTAGAAGAAATTTAAAAAAGTAAACGGAATAAAAATGGAATTTTAAAACCGCGTAGAGACAAGCGCACACACATATGCATTACTAATCTAAAATGTAATTAAAGATTTACATTAAAAATTTAAAAATCAAGGGCAATAACCATATATATATATATATATATATATATATATATATATATATATATATATATATATATATATACGTATTCTTTGTTATAATTTTTTACTGGCGATAAAAAAAAACATAGCCGTTTTTTTAGTGTTTTCCACTTCTAAAGCGGTAAAGTCGCCATTTTAAGCATTAAGTCCCCATTTTTAATAGGACGTGCAAGTATGTTCATATTATACACACACACACACACACACATATATATATATATATATATATATATTCATTAATTAATTTTACGTACATATAAAAGGAATTTATTAACACGTGTTTCTTGCTATCGGCCGTTATTAGCATGGCTAACATGGGAAAGGATCGAACCTACGATATTACCGTCTGCAGTTTGGTGTTTGACCACAAGACCAAAAACACCTTGCCGAAATATGTATGATTATTTATCGCCATAAACTGACATAGTCTTTGTTATTGTTTTTACCGGGAATAAAAACATAGCCTATTTTCTTAGTATTTTTCCACTGCTTAAGCGGTAAAGAATATTGTATTGTTTTATTAAATTAATATATATATATATATATATATATATATATAAATAAGTCAGGTTCATTTTATATTCTAATAGCAGTGTTTTTTTATTCTTTTACTTTTTTCACATTTTCAAAAAACATAACATTCCTGTGAGATGTATGTTTACGAACGTTTTCTTGAGGTGGGCCAACTAAGGTTATTTTGTCAATATCAGCTCTACCCACTACAATATCATCAGTAAAATTCCTCAAAGAATATAAGTTCTCAAATTGAAAGGTTTTGAACAAAACCTACACTACGCAGTGGATCATTGTGGGGAAAAACAAAGTAAAACACACACACACACACATATATACACACACACACACACACACACACATATATATATATATATATATATATATATATATATATATATATATATATATATATATATATATATATATGAGTCGATCTGATTTTTGAAGTTAGACCTAAATCATTTCTGTACTATAATATCAGTATTTCGTCCTGAATAGCCATTTTCTTTTCTTTAGCGTTGGTCATTGTTATTAAGATAAAACATGTCTAGGATAAGCCATAATTTTATTAGCAGCCAATTTACATTAAAACAATCGCAATTTTTTATATCACTAGCAAATACAACTACGGATACTAATTACTGATAACAGTGTAATATTGCATTTGTTATCAATAAATAATGCTTATATAACATAAGATTATTTTCGCTATAGAAACAGAGAGAAAATTGTGATTCTCTGAAAGCTTGTTCGAATTTAATGCCATAACATTTCATGTCATAAAACAAATTTCCAGCTACGTTAGCTTAATGCTCCTTTGAAGCAATTTGAAAATGGCGTTGCTCGTAGTTACTTCGTTTTATTTAAATACAATGCAATATTCAATCATTGACACATACAATAACATAAACACTTTTTTGTGCCTGATCATCCATGATTAATAGAACTTAGGAGGAGGGCATTTAAAGTGACGATTCGTAATCTTTAAAAATCTTGAACTTTTCGAACGTTTTTCAAATATGACATAGGGTAAGCATTTACACAGTCTCTTGCCTGATGTGCTATTGTTAGTGGGCAGGCTGAGCCGGCTTCTTTCGAAAAAGGAAGTATCTAGGGAATATAATATTTTCATGCATATGTTCAGGTCAGAGGAAGTAACATACAGCGCCTGATATTCCCAAATGGTTGCCCATCTGTTAGTACAGTTAGAAACGTCGTTGAAATGATAAAACCTTTAAAATTAAGAAACCAGACAACTTGACGCGAGAGTTTTTCAAATAAATGAAATATGCCTTAAATCATTTTTTAATTCCAAATTTTCGGTTATATAAACCCTAATCATTGTAATACAGACACTATTTCACTTTTTTTCCTTTTCTTTATTTTTCTTCTTCATCGTCAAAATCTAACGGAGTAGCCAAAGACCGTCGATTTCTTCGGGTGTTATTAGAGAGATTGTTTGCCTTTTTAAATGTTCGATATCTGTAGTGAAAAGCGCTTGCGCGCGTGTGTACAATATGAGATGGGTGTTGCTACAGTTAGAAACGTCGTTGAAATGATACACTTTGGAAATTGAGAAACCAGACAATTTGACGTGAAGTTATTGTCAAATAAATGAACTATTTATTAAATCATTTTTAATAAAAAATTGTTATCTTATAAACTCTATTCATGGGAATACAGACAAAATCTTATATTTTTTTCCTTTCCTTTTTTTTCTTCATCGTCGAAGTTTTACGGCGTAGCCAAGGACAGCGATTGATTCGTGTCTTATTAAATAATTTTTTTTTAATGTCCGATATCTGTAGTGAAGAGCACTGGCGCGCGTGTGTACAATAATAAGATGTGTGTTACTACAGTTAGAAACGCCGTGGAAATGATAAACTTTTAAAATTTAGAAACAGGACAACTTGACGCGAGATTTTGTCAAATAAATGAAATTCTTTTTTAAATAATATTTTTTTTAGTGATTTTTTTTATCAATAATACAACTTAAAATGTTGATATTCTGTATATATAGTAAATATAAAAAATTAAGAGAAAACCCTTTGACTGCCTAATTAGCATACCTATTTTTTAAACCGTTCATAATTAATTAATGTTTAGTATTACTATTTTGCAATTGCATTAGCTTTTGTTGGATATCTATATGCAATAGTTTCGGCTATATTAACAGTAATTAATTAAAGCTATTTAATAAATAAATCGGAAAAATATCTAAACACCTTACCGGCGAGGCAGAAGCGAGAAAGGAAAGGGGGGTTGGGACGGAAAGTGCAGTTGTCTCACTCTATCCGCATTAAATCCCCCCCCCCCCAAATACTACCTTTTTAACTTGATGGAAGGAAGAAAAAAAACCAATTATTTTATTATTTAAAGTGGGGAAAATTTTCAAATATAAAATGAATTTTTCGGGCTAGCTTTTGGGTAGTTCAGTCAAGTTAAGGGTTAGTGTTAAAAACATATTAACTACCCTAACAATCTAGACACTACAAGGAAGAATCTCATTCTTAAGCGGGAGGGGAAATAATTTAGCTAAGGATGTTAATCTACAAATTTACCAAAATTTATTAAAATTATGGAATTCTCTGAGTAGAAAACATTTTGTTAAATCAACGGACCCCCTCACAATTAATTGCTGCCCGGAAAGCGGGTAGGCTTTTCTATTATATACACACACACACACACACACACACACACACATACACACATATATATATATAAATATATATATATATACATATATACATATATATATATATATATAACTTTGAGACATTTTTTTAAAAAACATCATTAAAATTTTAAACTTAAAAAAGAGGGAAAATGCCTTCAAACAATCATGCGTTAGATGCAGATTTTTAAAAAATTAAAAAATATTTTTTTCATCTTGACATTTTTTCTAATAATTTCGCTCGGTACTACGAGCCTTATCAGAGCTTTAAACAAATAAAAAGCTATTAACCTTATTTTTTTCGTAAGGGTCCTACCTGGTATTGTTGAAGTGGCGTCCGATGTTGTGTGGACTTAAAGTGTAATGTCTCTTTTAAATTTGAACTTAAATCGCGCATGGTCGCTAGCATATGTACATATATAATCACTGAAGGTGACCGACGTTTAGCCTAGTCAGTACTAAATGGATAACCATTTAGCAATACCAGGTGCTGTATGTGCTCTCTGCTTATCTCGACATTGTTTCCAGATATCCTTGACTTCTCCTTACCACTGGAATCAAACAGTGCCGACCCAGGAGATGTGTGGTTTGTGATTGCATGACCCTTGCTTCGCTATTACCCACCTAGTCACTCTTTACAAGTCCCTTAATACTCTATGTATATTCATTCCCTTTCTTGTCCTCCTTCTCTCTCTATATATATTTATTAATTAATTTTACGTATATATATATATATATATATATATATATATATATATATATATATATATATATATACAGGGTGACTAAAAATAAACAGGCCCCGTGTACACTTTATGTGATATCTCCTTTATTTATTCACCAATTGTCCTTATTTTACAGGATATGGCAGAATCAACGACCGTGAGTACACCAAGACCTCAGTGGGAGCTGGGACAAAGAATACACTGTGTTAAATTTTACTACAAGACAGGCTCGTTTAAGAAAACCCAGGACAGTTTCATGCATCAGTTCGGATGTGAAAAGGCTCCATCCAAAAGCAGAATTCAGAACTTGGTGGACCACTTCGAGAAGTATGGGACCGTGGAGAACTTCAACGCTGCCAGTGAGAACCGTCCAAGCCCCACGACACGTCTCAAGAAGCGGACAGCCGAGTTGGTCGAAAGTGTGAGAGAGTCTCTCCAGGAGAGTCCGAAACGCTCTGTGCTTAAGCGAAGTCAGTCCCTCTGTATCTCCCGTGAGACTTGCAGGAGAGTGCTGGTGAACAATATCAGGGATTACTCATACAGAATACAGACGCTGCAGACCCTTACAGCCTCAGACAAGAAGCAGAGGAGCGCTATCGCAGTCAAGATGCTCGATAAGATCGAGGAGAAACCAGGTTTCCTTAACCTCCTTTGCACCTCAGATGAAGCCCACTTCCATCTTGACGAAAAAGCGAACTCCAAGACAAATGTCTTCTGGGGGTCCTCCAGACCCAATGAAGTAGCCACCAAGCCCCTGCACTCTCCTAATGGCACGGTGTGGGCTGCAATCTCGGTCAGAGGCATCATCGGACCAATCTTCATCGAACAATCTGGCGCAGCAGTGACAGTCACAAAAGAGCGGTATGTAGAGGTGCTCAAAAGCTTCAAGAGTGAGCTCCATACCCTCTACCCGTCGCTCATGAGCAAGTTCTGGTTCCAGTAAGACGGAGCAAGTTCTCACACCTCAAATCTGTCCTGAGATTGGCTGAAAGAGAACTTCGGAGGCCGAGTGATCAGTCTCAAGACTAATTTTGAGTGGCCACCCCATAGCCCGGACCTAAGCCCCCCAGATTATTTCCTTTTGGGCTATATTAAGGACAGAATGTACGCAAGGAAACCCAGAACACTCACGGAACTCAAGGAAGCCATCAGGGAGGAGATGAGAGCCATTCCCAATTCATTCTGTAAGAACGTCATGGACAACTTCGTTCTGCGCCTCAAGAAATGCACGGAGCTAAAAGAAGTCCATCTAGAACACATGCTGTAGAACGGAGAAAAAAGACCAAATACCCTAGTGTTTTGATATGATGTTGTGAATATAATAAACTAGTTATGCCCCAAAATTCATTTCATTCGGACGAAACACTAAGAAATGGGGCCTAATTAGATTTGGGGCCCGTTTTTTTGGGTCACCCTGTATATATATACATATATATATATATATATATATATATATATATATATATATATATATATATATATATATATATATATATATATAAAGAGAGAGAGAGAAATCTATCACTGTTATCAGTGAATAGATTATACAAGATGAGTAGTAAAAAGCGACAGGAGCGAGCATCAGACAATCACGTCATGGCCTCCATTTAGTCTGGCTGCGCAAGTAATTGTGAAGCAAGTGTTGCGCAATCTCAAACCACACCTCTCCCAAGTCAGCACTGCTTGATTACAGTGGTAAGAAGTCCAGGATAACTTGCCATAGACTAGCTGTTTAGCTCTATCACAGCTCTTTAGTATAGCTAGGCAGGCAAATGCTCCAAGCCAGGATATAACCTAACCGTCTAGATGACAACCGTCCCTTTTAACTATTTAATTATCAGCTGGTAGCTGCTAAAACTAAGCGAAATCTCAAGTATAAACATTTTCAATTGGCTAAGAGCTCCATCTTTTTACACAAAAAGTAAATAAGAGTAAATAAATGCTAAACTAGTTGCAGATCTTATGTATATATATATATATATATATATATATATATATATATATGTGTGTGTGTGTATGTATACATGTGTGCATATATATATATATATATATATATGTATATGTATATAAACATTTAAATGGCCTAGATAAATGATATATTTGAGAATGGCGGAGAGGAATGATTGTGTGCGTATTGAGAAGAAAGTGAACAATACACTGGTCTAATGAACAATAAGAAATCAATATATTTCTCCTACTAGAACGCACAGAATGCATTTCGACGACGCCAAACCTTTACCGTTGTTTACCAAATGACAAACACAAAGTCTGGACGTGAGACGAGACTGCAATTTACGTTGGGTCAAACTTGTTTGCATCAAACTACTTCACTCTCTTACTTTCATTTCTTTGGCAAGCAATACATTCTTTTTACTGTAACAGAATTTCATAGTTGGTAACGATCGATTGCTCTATAAACAAACAAAAATCTAAAACTAACAAAACAATTGCATTGACAGAGTATAGAATCGACTTCGCAATCTAGTAGGGGGGGTGATATTTTCTCGTCTCTACAACCTTTTATACACAGAAGAGATGTGTTAGACTCTCTCTACTCTATCGTTAGGTTCGTGGTAGGTGCTCCACTGAGCTCGAATTCCTGATCCTCCTGTAAAACATTCACAATAAAATCTCGTCTAGTTTCAACAACAGCACGAAACTTTCCGCCACCATCTTTCTCTCTCTCTCTCTCTTTCTCTCTGTGCTAAAACCCAAACGGAACTTCCATGAACAAAGTTTCTTTTCTAGAACATCTAATTTGTGGGACACAATACCACGAGTCTACTTCCCACTACACCATGATAGTCTTAAATATTTTTCAAATCCTCTCGTTGTGACGATCATCGTTTAACTGATGATCTCTTTAAAGTTACTATCGAGTGATCCCCAGACCTTTATAAATAGTGACTGGCCAGTAAAAAAAATACAAACAAACAATAGTTCATATTCTTAATAAAATGTGTCCATTCAATCAGCTCGTTTAGCGATGGAAATGTTGTATTCAAATTAAGCGTGACGGATCAACACAAATACTATTGCAAAATTTAGCGTGACATACGAACGAACGAAATTATTATTGCAAACTTAAGTGTAATTTATTTCAAAATTTTGTAAATGAGTATTGAAAATTTTTATTACTTGGATTATTTTGACTACGGATCTCATTTTGGATCTTTTTTTTCAAAACGTTTCGGTCGATGTACTCTCCGACCTGTGAAATTCTGTATAGACTCAATAGTTTAACTTAAAGAGTCCCGTTGTCGACAAGGCGCACCTGAGGAAGGCAAGAGGTTACAACAGCTTAAACGTTGTGAGAATAACATCCAAGATTAGAAGACGAGAGCGAATAATCAAAATAATTCAAAGTAAACGTAATCGGCCAACACAAAGTGTTTCCCAACTTAAGATATTTAAACATGAAGAGTTCCATTGGTAGGATATTAATCGGCATCTTTACATATCTACATTGTAATGTAGATATGTAAAGATGGCGATTAATATTCAGCAAGAAACCAGATAACACGATGCAATATTTTGTTTCTAAATAAATAAAAACATTTATTTAAATTCAAAATTTCCAGTTTAAAAATCCTCCTCTACTGTGTAATACAGACATTAAAAAAGTTATCTTTTTTATTGTCGAGACCTTACGACGTCGCCGCCGAAGATCACAAAACAACCTGGCATCGTGTTATCTGGTTCCTCTCATTTGACGATGATTATAATGTAGTATTATTCCATTTAGAATTTACATTAGTAAATCCGTTTGGCTATATTTCTCTCTATAACTACCCCACATGAATAGACAATGATGCGAAGGATTAAGCTGGATAAGGATAATGAAATCATCAAAGATGGAAAAGCACTTCCGCCTCTTTAACCCTTTAAATTAACTAACATTGAAGATCACTAATTTTTAAAACTATATATATATATATATATATATATATATATATATATATATATATATATATATACAGTAGAGAATAGTAGTTGGCTTGAAGCATTGCTGGGTATAGTAGTAGTAGTAGTAAGTTTTTGAAATCTTACAAAACAAAATGGCTGCCAGATGTAGAACCGCAGCGAAAACAGTCTCGCAGGGAATGTAAATAAGAAGTGTTATTAAATAGATAATAATCAATAAATGATGATAAATCTAGAATATTTAAAATGAGAGATTAATTACTTTACTTTATATTAAAATTCTTAGAATACGAAAGAAAGATAAAAATAAAAAATATGAAGATAAAACACACTGAAATAAAAGTAAATAATCAAATATAAACTTAATAAAAAAAAGAAATAAAAATTATAAATATATATATATATATATATTATTAAAACTAACAGTTTATCGAGCACCATAGATTTAACCAACATTATATAAATATTTTTGAACATCAAATCATATATGTAACGTAACCTTAAAATAAAATTTAATTTACTTTCCCTGCGAGACTGTTTCGCTGCGGTTCTACATCTGGCAGCCATTTTGTTTTGTAAGATTCTCTGCACAGTCGGAGAAATTTTTCTTCTGGTTTAATTATTTTTGACAAAAGGGAAGTCTCTTTTCCCGAAATATTAAATAATGATTTTTAATCACCCGGACATCACACAAACAGCTAAAAACACTCTTGCTGTTATGTAAGATTTTAGGAAAAATAAATAATAAGTCATATTTCGTATTCGATCGATTTATTGTTTTTGTTCTTTACAACATGCATCTTACCCGGAATTTGCATTGCCCACAGCCTTTCAAAACTTACTACTATATATATATATATATATGAGAAATGAAAAAGTAAAAAACCAAGAGATACTTTTTATATATTCATTAACGTTTCGTCTTTAGTGTAAGACTTCCTCAGGATGATAATTTTATGGATAAAGTCATGCAAGTACATCGAAATATTGGGTTGACATGATGCGAGAAATCAGTCAGACTGACTTCTCGCAACCTGGACCTTAGTCCTGCGCTCTTAGTAGCCACGGCCACTACTTTTCCTTATCTACTCATGATGTCAACCTAATATTTCGATGTACTTGCATGACTTTTTTCTTTAAATTATCATCTTAACGAAGTCTTACAATAAAGTCGAAACGTTGATGAATATATAAAAAATATATCTTGGGTTTTCTTTTTTCATTTCCCATTACGTCGGATTACTCTCATCTTTCCTTTCTCATATATATATACATATATATATATATATATATATATATATATATATATATATATATATATATATATATATATATATATAAATATATGATTCACCACAAGCGGAATATCCCAACATCTAAAAGCTAATCATTCTTTTCCACGGGCTCAACTTCAAAAAGTTCTTGTAGACGACTAGATTACACAACGAATACGGCAAATGCATTTACCAGTTCTTGCCCGAAACTAAACGAATAATCAGAAATTAAAAACGGATCATAGTAAATATATGTAAACACAAGTAAGCTGTAACATTTAATGAAATATATTATTGCTCATTTGTATATATATATATATATAGTCTCGGAAGTTTCTCAACCATTGAAACTATATTAAAAAAAAAAACACTTATAGTCCCAAGTCTTCCAGTGGAAAATCACCCATGTAAGTCAATTTATTTTTTACAGTTATTATATTAGTTTATTTCTAACACTATTTTCAGGGATCATCAGTTGTTTACCATGAAAAACTGTTTCGGGAATTTAAAAACAAGACAGTATTTAATTTCATGGCTTCCCAGCAGAGTTGATCAGACCCCACTTCCCTTAAAAGACAAAACATAAACGTTCCTTATACTAAATCTACGTTTTGTTCCATATAAATGTTTTGCTAACTTATATTAGTTATTTAAGACACACACACAAAAAAAAAATTGTCTTTACCTGTGCTGTTCGTCTGTCTAATCAAATTTATCCGTTACTTACCAAAATGTTGCTGCATTTTAAAGTGTTTGGACGAATCCATGACACTATATATATATATATATATATATATATATATATATATATATATATATATATATATATAATACTTATAAATAAATATTGAATTATTAATACCAACAGACGCTAGTGTTTAAAGCTTATTGCTCTGATCAATGCAGGAAAGTAACATTTTAAGACGGTCGGGAGGCACGAACCCGGTTCACAGAATCAGCCTAAGATCTGCAACAGTCGCCATATCAACTCAGCTACCGGAAAATATCACGTAATTAAGGGAAATGAAGATATATATGTACTCAGAAGCGTGCACAGACAGAAGACTAGTCTAGAGTGCTCGACGAACGTATTCGGAACTTTGCATTATATATATTCATGTATATATATATATATATATATATATATATATATATATATATATATATATATATAAATATATATATATATATACTGTTTTATAAAAAAATGTAATTAAACAATATAATAATTAAAAATATTTATTATTATACTTATTTAGTAGCTAACGTGACGGCTGGGCCCTTTAAGAGTAATAAAAATAAGCTGCCAAACTTAAGCTAAAATGCGAGTTTCGTCGATTGGATTTTTCTAACACTATATGACGGCTTACTATATGTTCACTTGAAAAAAAACATAATACACTTTATTTCTTTTCTTTCTGCATGGCTATTACGTTGGCCCCCAACGACTGAACGGTTCAGATGCGAGTTAAAAGGTGGTATAGTCTCGCATAAAGGACTTCTAAAAATTCACGCATATCGTATTACTGGACACATATTTAATATAATTAGAGCGTTCTTAACCAAAAGAAATATCCAGGTTGTCCTCGATAGAGGTTCATCTAAACAACATGGCATAAATGCTGGTGTACGCCAGGTATCTATCCTTGGATCTCTACTGTTCCTGATTTTCATAAACGGCCTACTGATGTCATTGAGACTGAGATAGGTATATTTGCTGACGACACCACGCTCTACTATCGTCGTGTGGGCAAATCGGACGCGCATATATCCGGGGAAATGACTGAATTTTTAGAAAATGACATCCAAGCTGTAGTGGATTGGGGTCATAAATTGATAGCAACTTTAAATGCCGTAAATACAAAGCTCCTTTTCTGTTTCCAAGCCTACTACAACGTGGTTGTCTTCAATTCTAATGCAAACAAATACTTGTTGAGACGTCGTTTTGGATAATCAATTCTTCTTAAGAAATATTCTGTCCATTCTACAGTTGTTTCTAATCTTCGCCTGGTGGCGTTTATCGTCCAACCAATGATCTATTTAACCCTTAACCTCGAGTGGACTCTGTGTTTCAATAAGCGGTGACCCATTAGTATAAAAAAATAATTGAGTTATAGCTGATTTCGGCTGTTGTTTTTGGGGGGAATTTCAGTGATAAATTTTCAGTACTCTTACCGGTGGCCTTATATATATATATATATATATATATATATATATATATATATATATATATGATGTTAAATAGCCCGAAACGACGTCCTCTGTAGGGGAAAAAGCACTTTAATATATTTTTTTAAATATATAGTTATAAGCCCCTTTAAAAAGTAGAGCACTGTTTGAAATTGAAACGTTTGTTGTCTTTTTTGCGATAAGCAAGTTCCGCTCGAGTGTTGAACACTGTATACGACAGACACTACACCACCTCCCAGTTAAGTCTATCTTAATTTCAATTACTGTATGTGTCGATTTCTCGGGGCTGTTTGGTCTTGAGCGTTTGTCTCGTGATTTTAGCCTGAATCTACGAACTGCGAGTGCTTTCGATTTGATTCGTCAAATCATCTTCTTGGTTTCTTAAAAATGTTTTTACTGTTGAGTTTTTTATTATTATTATAACGGTCAGTAAATTACACCTTGAACGAAAATAAAGGTTTATGTGGTGGGGGAATTAATAGATTTATAGATGTTTAAGACCAACCCTCCAGCCTCACACACACCTATAATAAATCCATAAACCTTATTAGTTAAAGCCAAAAGAATTAAGTAAATACATAAACACAATACGAATGCATATGATAATATTAACACATAAGATAATCCTAGATGACCCTCTTCAGTGACAAAATATACCCTCCATCCATTACATAACAATTAATTCCCCCACTATATATATATATATATATATATATATATATATATATATATATATATATATGTGTGTGTGTGTGTGTGTGTGTATTGTGTGTGTGTGTGTGTATAAGTATTATATCAATATTTTATAGAAATAAATATCGGAAAAATACTAATCTATAAATAATAAACAAAATAATAATAAAAATAATAAATAAAGAAATAAAAGAATTTAACGAATTCCACCCAGAGCCTACTCAATAAATTATACCACTCAGTAATCGCTAAACTTTTAAAGCAGTAAAACAGACAACACCCATCATGAATAATTAAATCCATTTAATATCACTCAACTACGATTAAACCCCATATATTATTTCGATCCTAACCCAGTACTTATTTTAAAAGGGACACGTCAACAATTGCACCGTTTTTGCGGTATATTCAGACGCCATTTCCCTTTATTTTCGTTCAAGGTGATCCGTTAAAATACGAAACAACCGATTATAAATATGCAAATAAAACACCAAACAAAATAAATTTTAAAACACAAAACAAGAAATAAAATAAACAATAAATCCGATACATCAATTAGAACTCGTTATCACTATAAAAAAGAAACTTCAATATTACAACCTTTAAACGACGTATTCAACTTTGTATTTTCACTTGTCAGGACACCGTTATCATCCACGATCTACAAACCACATCTAACATTAAATAAAAATAAAAATAAAAATACCAAACTTCAAGAGAATAAATAAATTAAACACTTAGTAGGATAAGATAAAAACTATAAATCGTAAATAAGATAAAACTCAATCAATATCCAACCAATTTTTTTACAGAAAGACTTTCAAGGAATGTACATTTTTTTAAAAATCGATACAACGCCATTTCTCACTGTGATTTTACCTCATTCAAAACGCCAACGATTCCACTGGGGTTAAGTTTTTTTTTTTTAATCTAAAAAGTCATCTGGATGAAACCGCGATAAGTTTTCTTAAATATATTACATAGTTTTCAAATAAATTATATATATATATATATATATATATATATATATATATATATATATATATATATATATATATATATATATACAAGTGATTGCCCACTGGACAATAGATGCACATATTCTGATATTCTATATGCTTGTACTGTAACTGAACTAAATAATTCTATAATGAATCCCAGAAACCACATAAATACAGCCCCTAATCAAATTCCACAATTGAGCACTACAACTAATTTGCACCATAACTCTAGACCTAGCAATTCTAATAACCATCCTCCACCTCAGCAAACCGATAATGAGTTCCCAATGGAAGGTAACGATAACAATAATATACAATCGATCAACCAACCTAATCCACATCATGAAAATACAGTAAATAGAAATAGACCTGTGAATAGGAATATAAATGGCGCGGGAATAAGAGTAAATCCTAGGGTACACACATATATTGGGGCCACAGCAAATTTAATTAAATCCCGCATCTCCATGAATAATTACTCCTTCAATAACGATGTCGGTAACAACAAAACATCCCTGACCACTTTAGTTAAACATTTAAGATCAAATAATATTCCACACAATATAAAATGGTCCATCCTAAAAAATCAAACTCCCACAGCCCAGGATCCAGATCTTGTGGTCTATGCAATTCTTAAGCCGTAATGATAGCTACTGCAACTAAACATTTAAATCTGATAAATTCTAGAAGTGAATTAGTCTCCAAATGTCGACATGGAAGAAAATTTAAATATGCAATATGGAAACCACCACCAGTCTTGCCGTAGCTGTTTGGGCGAGCAATGAAACCGGGGGTGTCCAGTCCTAGAGATGGGTCCTTTTTAATCTTCTTTGCCTAAAGGATTTAGAATCTGAGGTTGTAAAAGTTTATACACCTAAATTTTCAGTTTCTAAATATCTTTACAATATCTTTACAATCTCTTAATTAGGAAAAATTAAACCTTAAAAATATTTACAACTTCTTAATTGAGAAAAATTAAACCCTAATTTAGATTAAACTTCTTGATTGGGCAAACTAAACCTTGATTTTAACTTCCTAATCTGATAAAATTAAATCTTAAATTAAACTATTAAATTATTAAATTCTAATTATTTTGATAACTTCGTAATTGGAAAAATTAAATCTTAATTAGGAAAAATTAAACCTTAAGTCAAGTTAAACTTTTTGATTGGGGAAAGTTAAACCTTGAATTGGAATTCCTGGGCTGATAGGATTGAATCTTATTTAATAATTCCTAACCTGATAAAATTAAATCTTAAATTAAACTATAAAATTATTGGAATTTGATGACTTCGTAATTTTTAATTTCATAAATATTCTAGATTATTTGATAGGGCTAGATTTGTGAAATCGGGTTTTACTGTAAGCTAGACTTTAAGCAATAATCTTGGATGTGAACGTGATTGCATGATCTGACCTATAGTTTCTTTTAACTTCTTAACCCCTTTCCCCTTTGACATAGAATATTCTAACTTGACCCAAACAGGGAAAATCTAATGTGGGTGCGTTGGATGGCGGGGCTGTATGTTGCTCTCTTGAGAGTCCATCAAATGGGCTTAAACAGGATGTAACACAGACATAATTTCAGTTATATTAACATCATTCAGAGATGTAGACAATTTAATATCGCCTCCTGCTCTTTAAGGATTTGTCATGTCTGGTTGTATCGCTGGTGAGAGAAGATTACTTATTTTTCGTTCTGCTAGCAAGATGAGATTGTGATTCAGTCTTTTTTTGCTCAATTCGGATTTAACGGGTTTTCTAATTAAACAACGAACTTTGATTTGACTTGGGTTGCACATTTCGGGATTTTGGAACTTTGATTGGACTTTCTATATTATTTGATTTATTTATCATTAACATTGAATATTGACACTTTTCGGGACTGGATAACTTTGTCGGCACCATCAATTACACGTATTTGGACTGCTGTTTGTAACTTGGAGTAATTGTCTTTCCTGATTATGCTTCTCAATATGTATGACTTGGATGGACTATATGGATTCAACAAAAAGTATGTTTTTGGGTTTATATGTTTTGATGTTATGTATTTTTGTGTATTGGTGTATATAATTTTATATATTTTCAAAGCGTAATTTTATTACCTGTAGTAGTATAACTGCGGTAATGCTCATCTGAAGAGAAGAATTATCTTTGAAAACTCATGAGCTAAGGACTTAAGAATACTTTGCTTGAACTTTGAATTCTAATAAAATTTGATTGACACCTTATTTTATTACTTCATTTTATATTATAATATTAATGCTCTATCCAGTATATTGAGCTTCAGTTTTTATCCGGATGTTTCACTAATTATAAGATATTAGTTGACGCTTATATCTTTTATTGGATTACTTTATATATATATATATATATATATATATATATATATATATATATATATATATATATATAAAGTTTAGTATGTGTTTGCGTTTATATATGTCTATGCATAAGATTCACTCCTAAACTAATTAACTGAGCATTATGAATTTTGGAAAGCAGCTGCTAGGCATACGCGTAGCTAATGTGCGCTATATTTAGTTTAATTTAGTTTCATGCAAAGGAGCAAACGAAGGGTGTAATCTCTTCGTGAAAATTCAGATATTTCCAATGTTTGTGAAATTTAAAACTAAATAGGTATTAGACATCAATTAATAAATATTCCGCAAATTTAAATTTATTTAGTGTATTTTAGAGAGTTTTTTATTGCGTTTTCATTACAATAAAGAATAGATCAATTAAAAAATTGATAATCAATATGTAATTATCAAAGATACCCTGACGGAAAAAATACACATGCATACATGAAATTATCTCATAATTTTATTAATATATATATATATATATATATCGATAGACACTTTACTGTATCACCGCTCTTCAGTGCGGTTAGACTATCACCCGCCTCAAGCCGAGATCGAACCTACGGCTATCTAGTTAATAGTCGCCAGCTGCTAGAACTCGATTACTTGGTAGGCGCCTTGAGGATAAAATACACGATATATCATAGAATGAAATGTCGTGGAGGCAGAATGTGTGAAAAACAAAAAAGAAACAATTAAACACGTGAATATTTTTATTTCTTTTTGTGTTTAATTGTTTTACCTTTCTGCGTTTTCACACACACACACACACACACCACGCCCCCACATATGTATATAGAGAAAGACGATCCGTGTAGATGATGTCTGAATGAGCAATTTGAAATTCTAAACTTTAAACACCCTCCAAACCTATTAAACTGTACTAGTAAAATATTACAAAAACTGTATACACAAAATAAACTTCACCTTAGGATTACAATACATAGGAAAAGTTTGAAAAAAATCTAACTCAATATAAACCTAAACTAAACAAACACCTTAAATAGAAATCTATCCTAAGCACGCGCGTGTTAAAATAAAGTCACCTATTAATTCCACACATTCGGAAAATGGTGCATCACCCCTATACCAAACAGAACAAAATAATAGGAAAAGTCAGCCGAACCTTTGTACGAGAGAAGCCCTGCAATTGGCTAATGAAAACATTAATCCAGCGAGGGAATAACAATGAATCTGAGTGATTAGCTGGATAAGCAAAACACCACGTGTATATATAAAAACACAAACATCCGGTAACACGAATTCGATGCATTTTAGTCTGACAATCTCCTACGGGGATGAAACGCTTAATTTCCATGAATATATTTTCATAAATTTATATATATATATATATATATATATATATATATATATATAGTGTGTGTGTGCGTGTGTGTGTGAGTGTGAATTCTCAATCATTTGTCTATGCTAATATATTTAGCACTTATATCTATATGTGAGTACATTCGTTTTGTACGTAAAGACTTATTATCTTAAAAGATTTTCCAAAGTGAATCGAAATACTACTTGATTTATCCAATCACCTATATGCTAATCAGTTCGATTCACCCTCCCCCCTCCAGGAGAGAGACATAGAAAATCCTCATGTGATCGGATAATGGCCGCGAAAACTAGCGTTCGATCTTCTCCATTTTGTCTTGCGTTATTATGTTTCGTGTCTTATATAACCCCTCAAACTATTAACACTGCACCATCGCCCCTCTCTCTCTTTCTATTTATCTCTTTTTCTCTCTCTTTCTCTCGCGCGTTATTATTTCCAAGAAAGGTCAAGGAATTTCTTCGACCTTGGCATATTCGTCGGATGTTTTTTTTGGCGTTCCCACCATCACATTGATAGCTGAAAACCAGTTCACTTGTAATGGGAGAGGAGCTGGCATACACAATTCATTACAGCTGTTAAAGAAGGACGCGCTTGCGCATGGCATCACTCCATAAAACCTACATAAGAATATACTGGAATGTCACTAATATTATAATACGGCTAATGCTTTTGTTCTAATGTATATGTCTACAAGCGGTTTTCACCTGGCGTTGCATGTGCGGAGATTTATTGCAAGTCAGAACGTTTCTTAAATAAAAACTAATTTCAAATATAGTCATCTTTACAATTTTTGCCTTGAAAGAAAAGTTGATAATTATATTTGCAATACGAGGTCAAATAATTAAAGAAACACTGTTAGCGCGGTGATGTTTTGAAGTAAAATTAATTTTATACATTACAAATAGTTTTTTAAAAATCTATTTTCAGTTTTTTGTCATCTATTTAAGAGACGATGATATTCTGTTAACATTTTGAAATTATATTCCGAAGGTTTAAACATTTTAAAATGCATTCCTTCTACTGAGATATTCTTTGTTCAATTTTGTTTGTTTTATGAAACTAAGAAAATATATTTTAAAAAATGAATTTCATTTGTTCGCGTTCTAATATATTTCAGTTATTTTATGGAGCTAATAAATAATTGCCCCTGGTGACTCCAGATAAAATTGAAGGAATATTTCAAGGTTTGTGGAAAGTGTGTGTGGGCGTGCATGCGATATTTTTGTAATGATAAAAGAAAACTTAGAAGGAAAATGGAGGCCCGTATCTCTTTTCTCTGTCTCTTTTTTATTTTCTTTTATTTTTGGCCCCTTTTTTATAATTTTGATCTATTTTTCCTCTCTTTGTTTCTTTTTGTCTGTTTTGTATGTTGTGTTGTATGTTGTGTTAGCGTCGCTTATCTCTGTTTTTGTTTTACATATTGTCCTTTTTTCTCACTTGAATTAGCACATAGTGTAAGTTTCTCTTCTCTCGAAATCGCGTCTGTATTTCTTTTCATGTAAATAAATAACTTCTTAATGATAATCTATTCTGCCTGCGCTGGTGTTTGTGAATTCTTTTCTGGCAGGGGCGTAGATCAAATAGATGCATGGATTTATCTGAAAGTTGAATTACTTCGCGACTAATAAGCCGGGGGTTTTCACGTGAGCCTTAATTCGCACAGCTGGTCATAGCATTCCTTATTTGGGCATGTTGGAACTTGTTTTACTTTCATAGATGCGACAATGTCTGTTCGAAGATCTGTCTATCCAGCGTGTATAATGAAAGAGAGGCACGTGATTTTAATGTGTGAGCATGTATCCGTTGAAATGGCGTAGTTATAGGGATAACAGCTCTGAAGTATACGAAGGGAGGGAGTAGAAGTTAGATAAAGATGGGCGAAATAGGTTTGCTTACTATGTGTGCGTATGTGTGACTATGCTTTTTTGTTTTTTTTTTCTTTTAAGACTGGCTACGGATGTTACAATATATATATATATATATATATATATATATATATATATATAGCTATTCCATTTTGTGTTGCACTAAAGAAGGTAATCTTGTACATTTTAAAGCAAACTACAGTATCAGCTACAGTTTACTGACGTACTGATATTGTCTGCAATATAAACAGTACGACACCTTATTTTACCAGATCAATTTAATTATGAAATGAAATGTATTGATTTTGTTTTATTTTATTTTTCCTTCTTTTATTATGGAGGTAGAAGCGAGGTGCTAGAAATTAAAGTAATAATGGCGATGTTATAGACATGTTAAAGAATCAATGACGTTGGAGGTGAAAATGGAATTGAAAAAGAACAATCGTAGCTCACGTAGAGAAATAAGAATTAAATAGGAAACGTTCTCAAACTGTAAATTCAGAAAAAAGGAAAGTAAAAACCTATAAATTAGAATGGAAAGCAGAAAAAACGTATAAATTGGTATAGAAAGCATAAAGGAAAAAAAGAAAGAACACGTTATGCAAATAGATTTGCGTCCTCTCTTATCATTCGTTGTGCAGACTTATGTACGACGGGACGGATATATATTTATTTATTTAACTAATAAATACATATTGCTCTCTATTTAAGAGTGGAATATATATATATATATATATATATATATATATATATATATAAATTTCGTCGGGTTCATAAATTTGAGATATTTTAGAGTTTTTATATACATATCTCATATGTCAAAAATAAACGATTAGGACACACAGAAAGGGAATAGGAATAACCTTTTTTTCAAGACCCACAAAGGGGAGACACCAGAATTAACAAAAATACACAATTAAAAAAGCAATTAAATTATATATATATATAAAAATATTCTAGGATATGTGTACACAGAAGCATTTATATAGCCATTTAGCATTTGGGATGATGAAGTAACCAACCACTTATAATAGATACCCAGATTTTTCTGATTTTAAAGAAAAGATATTTGTTTTAGGTACATACTGTTCCTAATACAAGAAAGGTAAGCATATATTATTTTTTATGATTACCCCCCTTTAAAAATATGCGGATATCAATTCGGTTTCAGGACAAACTCTATTTTGTGTATAGATTTTAATTTCTGGGATTTTATAAGAAAGCCTACACTGATAGAGAATAAGATGAGAAACAAAATGAGCGCCGGTAGAAAATGGGTCTTTCAGAATACCCCCCCCCCCCCGAATGCATTAGAAATATTTAATTAAATAATCTATTTTTTTTTTATTTCCCCCATTTTGATTTCCATATTTATTATTTTTCCCAACCTTTCTTTTTAGATCTTTTGCGAAAACACCCCAAATAATCAACTACTTCTTTCAGAATGACCTTCTGCTTCCTTATTGATAAAAAATGGCTGGATGCAGTGAAGTCGTTCTCGTTTTTATTTCTTTTAACATTTTAAAACTTAAAATAGGTCCCTGTTAGCAGTTTGTGTAGTTTTATAAGCTATCAGTTAGAAAAGCCTCTTTATTTCCTATGGTCAGCTCGGATTCACTCTTAGAGTCTTGCGCTTTGTCTTGCCGAAGACAAGGCCTCCGATAACGGTGTCCGAATTTGATCTGACACCATCACCATTAATAAAGGAATAATTTAATACGTAAATAACTAATTTAGAAGAGATACTATCGGTGTAAGCATAGAATATGAAATATACTTTGTATAAATGCGTTAGAGAAACAATACGAATTAAAAAATAACAGCAAGTGTCTTAAAGAAGCTGGAAGAAGGAACGAAAAAGAAAACTGTGTAAAAAGGAACTGGATAAGATTGTGATAGGATACACATGTGCCATTGTTACTATCGTTTAGTATTATTGATCTAGGCTGGTGTTGTGGAGATCTGGAGATTTGTACAACTTTATATATTACTAGCTGTACTTATCCGCCATTGACAAAAGATAGAAAGATTAAGTGTGACGAGGATTAAAAACTGTGGAAACGAAAGTAGGAATACAGAAAAAGGAAGTGACGTGTTAGAAAATCTAGATCGAAGGTAGCTGTTGTTTATCTCGAATGAGTCATCAAGAAAAACGCACGTTTGGCATACACTGACGAATATGTACATTAAATAATCTCTCTTGTCACTCTTGCCATGATGCGATCACGGCTGTAATATAAATAACCAACAATAATGTTGTTACCAGTTCTGTTTTACTTAAATAATTATAATGTAATAAAGCAAAGTTAGACTCAATATATCTATTGTTCTCTCGACATGATATTTGTTGAATTATATTCCTTTCTTTTAAAAGAAAAGTGTGTCCGATGTTCGATTTTGCGGCGGTTTACAACAAATGTAGGCCCATCTTTGATTGCGCATGTCTTAAATGTAAGGCCATCTTTGATTGGGCGTGTCTTAAATTTAAGGCCATCCTTGATGTTCTAGACACGCGCAATCAAATATGGTCCGCGGTCATGAGAGTAGAAGCTGGAACCAAGCACATTTTGTTATTTGTCGGAGATGAACACGCTCACTTAGTATAATGTATAATATAATTAAGGACGAAATGATCAAAATAAATATTACTTTCTATTCGACAGTTTAGATGCTTCCAAATTCCTTTTAAATGTCCAAAGGTCACAAAGTTATTCATTCTTTCTTTTAAACTATAACCGAAAGATTAAAGGACGGACATTACAAAGAAACGGGTTGGGATTATGGTGGATTTTATTTCATAATGAAATTATTTTTTGTATAGGATTTTTAGAGTTCGTTTTCATACTGCACGCTCTTGCATTTTTGATTTTAAAAAATATGTTTGATTAATAACAAATCAAAATAATAATGTTAAGTTACGTAGATGCGATAAAAACACACATACACAGACACACGAGAAGTGCTCATGTAACTTTATTAATATAGAGTGTGGATCTTTCGTAAAAAAATGCTTGTTCATCATAAATAAATGTGACTTTAAAAAATGTTGTTTAGCGGTAATGACAGCTTATGAAAGCTATCTTACGGTATTCACTTCCTAAGTATTTTTAGAGACGGTTAACTCCCTTACACCATTTGTGTCGTCCCTCTATAATTTTAGGGCGTATATATTAATTTATATTTATTTATAGATAAACTGATTATCCACGTACACGCGTACGTCGATAACCTTTTTATATGTAAATAAATATAAATAAAAGTGTGTATGCATAAAAGTATCAATCGTAAAATCTAAAATAAGACGTGTGGAGTTACATATATATGGAATTGTCATTACTGGTACGTCCGAGTCAACACTATCTTATTTTTACGTTTTTAGGGACGCATATGTTGGAGTTTCTCCTTCAACACGAGCGCCGCTATTTGTGTATTATGTTTTATTAGGTACACACGACGTCGAAATATAAAAGGGGAAAACGGATAATGATGGAGAAATGGTTGAATCACAAACACACACAAACACACACATACACACACACACATATATATATATATATATAATATTTATAAGTTAGTGTAAGAAAATATATTTAGACCTATACTCCTTATAATTAATTAAATATTTCCAATTGCAAGCTCAATGATATTGTATTACAAGATTCAGAGCATATATACTTTATAGTTGCATCTGAATGACAATAAAAAATCAATCAAAAACCATAACTTTCATAATAATTTTAATTTCTTTATTTTCGTATTTCGTTGAATACATGTATTTCTTCTTCTTCCCACGAACAAAACTTTGTTTTATTTGTTTATTTTTTTATTTTTTTTCCAAAATAAAAACTTTTCTTACGGACGTTTCACGGTAAGGCAAAGAGAAAATATATGGTCTTTAGTTTTACTCTGCTGATCATCAGAGCAAGGAGTTTATTTACAAGTAATAGGAAAACATAATATTACAAAAACAGGAAAACGGAAAATAGGGAAAGTTTTAGTAGAAGAAGACTTAAAGAAAATGGCAAGCCAAAATAGATGAAAAAAAACTCTTATGAAGTAAACTAGCATATTTTTTTTAATATGAACCTTAAACACTTATACAAATCACGTGCTGCATTCACGTTCTTCATATTTGATGATGGGAAACTACATCTTGCCCATTTGGCCCGGCTGTATAACAACAAGCCGGTAAAGAGATAAAAAATACAAATCCGATGACATCAGGATATATTACACACCGAGGATGCCAGGTTTTGGCGAAATATCTGTATCACTTTAAACTAACAAAAAAAAAATGCTAGTTTTAATAAAAAAAGAAAAAAAAATCGGTTTCGATTTATTATTTTTCTTTTTTTCTTTTTTATAAAAAAAATTGATATCGCATCTTAATGCTTCAAAAGATATTTATTTTACCTATTCCTTCTTATATATATATATATATATATATATATATATATATATATATATGCATGAATTCTCACAAAGACCAACGTAAGAAGGACGTAATAATACATGATATATACAAAGAGCCAAAATCACAGATGTTGTTACTAACGTAAAAGTCAACGGCAATAGTCCCAGATACAATGGAAATGCATGTATTGCTAGAACAAACAATTTATAGAGACGCGTGAGCGATGTAAATTAAATACGAATTTGCTGATATCTGTGAACGGTTGCTGAGATCAGTAGACAACGGCAATCGTTGAATAAATCTAGGAACGCCTGTAAAAAAACATCATTTAATAGATCCGGGAACGATATCTCCTATCTGTATAATTGACGTCTGACGGGAAACACGCAAGAGTTGTGAAAACTATGCTAAGGAACGCAAGTCGGACACGTCTTACAAACTTGAAGACCAACTCCAAAAAGAGGAAGAATGTCTTCTAAATTTGCATGTGAGTGAATTTAGATACACGCCTCCAGAAGTATAGGGTACATTCTCTGTTCAAAAGTATAATTCAAAGGAGATAACTCGAAAATGTTTCAAGGGAAATCATCGTTGAATATTTTCAGCCAACAGTATTATTAGACTAGTCCGGTGTTCAGTATAGCTGGAGAGAGAAACGTACAAGATTGTGGTGTATTAAGACCTTTCATTACGTTGTCAATAAATAATTGTTGAATTTCCATCAATAATTGTCCACCACTTACCAAGACCAAAATGCATTGGAGGATAAAAGTTAGTGAGATTTTAGATTGATGATGTAACAGTACTATGAAAGGTTGAGAACTATGATTAATTCACAGGACGATTCGACGGATATTTGTTGAAACATTTACGTATTCACATGAATGGATGAAAAGAGGAGTTCATTTAGTGTTGGAAATAAGACGAGTTATTGCTGAGAAGGTATTATGAGCTGAGGGGGGGGGACAAGACTTTTAAGCTCAGTCGAGCTCCTTTAATAAAAATACTGATAGCGTAGGGAAACACTAGTAACGTCTCTTGTGAAAAAAGGGTTGCAGGGAAGAGAAGAGATCATCTCCCACTAGATTGCTCAGACGATTTTGTACTCTCTCAGGGCAAAAAATGGTGCTCCCAGCGGCACCTCTCCTGATGTGGAAGCAGTACGCCATCTTGGTCCGAATCTGACTCTTCTTGTAAGGCTTACTCTCTTTCCTTCTTTCATTATTTCATTTATTTATTTCTTCATTGAAATTAATTCAGCCCTTTCTTTATTTCTCTATCTTCTCTTAATATTTCTTTCATTTATTCTGTCTTTTCCCTTTCTTCCTCTAGTCATGTCTTTCTTTCCATCAATCTATTTACTCGTGTCTATTTAGTTATCGAATAATTACATTTAATTTTCGTTCTCTCTCTTTACCTTTCTCGCTATCTTTCTCTCTCCCCTCTCTCTATCACTCTCTTTTTTTAACTTGTATCACATTTTCCTTTTTTTCGTTGTTTTTTATCCATTAAATTTTTTCAGTATTTTTATTTCTATTGTTCTTTAATTCCTTCCCCTCTTTCATTGCCTTTTTCTCCTTTCATTTTTTTCTCTTGAATTTCTCCTATTTTCTTGCATTCATTCCTTTCTTTTATTCCCTCTTTCTTTTTTAATTCTTTCCTTTTCTTTCATTCCTTTTTAATTCCATCTTTTCTTTAATTCCTTTTTCATTTTTTATTTCCTCTCCGTTTTCTATTCATTCTTTTGCATCTCATTGTTTCTTTTTATTTAATTCCTTCTGTTTCTCTTTCATTCATTTTCTTCTTTCATTTCGTTTTCTCTTTTATTTCTTATTTTTCCGTTAATTTCTTTTCTTTTCATTCCTTCCTCTATTTTATTTTCTCCTTTATTCATTCATTCTCCCTAATTTCTTTTTTCTCTTTCATTTCTTCTATTTCTTTTATTACTTTTTTAATTCATTCCTTCTTTTATTTGTTAATCCTTTCCGTTTTCCTCCATTCCTTTTTTATTCAGTTGTTGTACTTTCATTCCTTTACTTAATTCAATCTGATTTATTTAATTCCTTCTTTTGTTTCCTCTTTTTTTTATTTCTTCTTTTTCTTTGATCTTATTTTAAATTCCTTCTTTTTCGTTCGTCCCTTTTACATCTTTCATTCCTTCTTTTTTGTTTCATTAATCCTCTTTTCTTTTAAAATTCTCTTTAGTAATTTGTATATTTCTAATATTTTCTATTATTTCTTTTATTTCCCTTATTCGCTCTTTCTTCTTTCATTCTTTTTATTTTATTCCTTCTTTCCTTTAATTTGTTATTTTCTTTGGCATCCCTGTTGCTTTTATTTTATTCTCTTTTTTCCTTTGAAACTATTTAAAAGTATATTGTTAGTGAATACCTGTTTCATATTTGATTTGATTTTCCTTCTCTCTTCAATTCTGTTTCTTTGATTTCTGGATTTCTATTTTATTTCATATCTCTGTTTCTTTCATCATATCTTTCCTTCCCTGATTATCATTATCCTTCTTTCTTCTCAGTACAAAACCAACTTCATTCGTTGTTTTGGCGACCATAAAGTGCGATAGCAGACGACAAAAAAACATAATGGAGAAATTAGGAATCGCAAAGACAAAAGATGAACCAATTTCGCTTTTGAATGATTGCGAAAGTAGATATAAATGGAGAGCGAATAAAATATACGTGTGCCTCGGGCAAAATTGAAAAGCCATATTGGAATCTACCAATTCCATGTTTTGCAAACGAGAATGAGATTATTTTTAGACTCAGCGTCTATCTACGCATTAGCTTTGCCGCTGAATTCTTATTTTTAAGTATGTTCAATTGGCAGACGTACGAGGAGTTACCCGGGAAGCAAGTTTATAAAATTAAAACATCCACGAAAAAGAAAACGTCATGTTCCTTTTTTGTTTGGAAAAGAGTCCGCCTGAAGATATACAGAAAATATTCACCCTATGTTTCTGCTTAGAAGTGAATGTTAAATGCGCCCACAAATCTCTATACGGTCCGTTTATTCATCTTTTGTTACTGTCATGTTTGAAATAGAATTTTCATCGCTAAATATCTTCATTTTTATATTGAAACGTTTCCCACGTAAACACACGGGGAAACAGGTAATAACGTACATTAAAATAAACTGATACGTTATAGTCTTTTAGAGGTAAAATGTTCGATCCTTACTTCATGACTACGTGTTCCATGATTTAGGTTCCGTTTAGAGTCTGTGGTCTTTGGTGGGGGTTCAGCGCGGCTTCTTCGATTGAACTGTTTTTGTTTAAAGTTATCAAGAAGATGCGCTTTCAATTTAGAAAATACATCAATTATTGGACAAGATATGACGTTCTTTCTTTTTTTTCCAAAATGTCAAATTTGCCTTGAATACTATCTCTCTCTCTCTCTCTCTCTCTCTCTCTCTCTCTCTCTCTCTCTATATATATATATATATATATATATATATATATATATATATTTATTATGAAAAAAGAGAAGCCAAAAACTATGTGATTCATGTATTCATCAACATTTCGTCTTTATTGAAAGACTTCCTCAGGATGAAGAAAACAATGTAGAAAAATCATGCGGAATATTAATTTTGATTTGTCAGAAAGTGTCCAGACTTCGACATGGTTGTTGCCGTGAACAAGCAGAGAATGAAATCATAATTTTGGTTATAGCGTTATCAGCAGTGGCATGTCTCCTTACTTTTGGAAAGAAATCAATAAAGTGCTTAATCGTAAGAATGTGAGATCTAAAATACAAATTATTTATTGAGAAACTATACGTTACATATTCCAAGGACGTACAAGGGTTTCATTGATATGGATAGACCTTTACTGTTTAGAAAAGTACGTTACAATCTATCTCTAATCTTCGGCGACTCACGAAATGCAGACATTTTTTTAACTGTCTGTATTTCCTGAGACACCGAGGATTTGAGATGGATTGTAACAATATTTTCTATAGGGGTGGGGGATACGAAAGAATGATGTAACTGTGAAATTAAATTAAAATGAGCACTCACTCCCTGCCATTTAAAGTTAATATGGTTCGATGCTGGATGTATGTAGCTGTGCGCGTATATAATTATAGTATTTAAATTTTGTGATGTTTTGTAGAGGGGATTTTGGTTTCCTACATTACAACTGAAGTGCGGAAACAGTATTTCTATTTGTTTGTATAATATGCTAATCATACTACACATGACCCACCAATAACTATAAGTACGGAGATGTTTCTAGTTGGAGTTATTTGTAAGTCATTTATTAACTGCATTTAATGAATAAAACACCAGTAGAAACTGATGGGTTGGTCATTTTATATTTTTACTGCCTCCGGAGAAGTAGATATCGACGAAACTTTATACTGAAAAAAAAAAATCTAAAACACAATTTCAGAAGTTTTAAACTATACAGGTAAGTATAAACGTAAATTATATTGCGTTTGGTAGCACTTATTTGTTGTAACATTAAAAAAGAAGTGAAAATTTAAAAAAAATGCCGCTGACAGTTTTATCGATTAAAAAAGTTTTAAAAATAATACCGAAATCTACTTAATTGTGAATAATTTACGTGACTGTAATAGGATTAAACAAAACGATTGTCTCTTTTCTATTAAACCAAAATGGGCATTTTAAAATGAGGTTAAGTCAAAAATGAAAACAAATAAAATATCTAGAATTGCTAAACTGCATTAGTGGCAAAGTTTTTTAGGATGTAAACTATACCGGTGTGATGTTAAACATTTACTGTAAATGAAAAAAAATGGTATTCTAGTCTTTGTAAATATTGTGGATGTTCACACGTAACCGCCTGGATATTATTCGAGCATTGATTTAAATATAACATTGTTTCGACGTCCACTCCTTCAAAGAGAGTAAAACATCCTAAATGGACGATCCATGAGTTGCTATTGGTGTCTTATTCATTAATAACAGTTCAAAAATGACTTAAAACTAACACTAAGTCCGACTGGCAACACTTCCAGACTTACAGTTATTTGTAGTGTAGTGGTTTTCATGTGGAGTATGGTTAACATAATATACAAAAAGATAGGAATACTTTTTCCACACTTCATTTTAGTGTAGGGGAAAAATCCCCCTCATCCAACAACAAACATTAAAACACAAAACAAAAATGCTATAATAATTTCTAGGCGATTACGTGTGAACATTCGCAATATTTACGGAGACTGAAATACCATTTATATACTTCATTGTGAATAATTTACGTGACTGAAATAGGATTTAACAAAACGACGATTGTTTATTTGCTATTGAACCAAATGAGCATTTTTTATCCCCATTCATATTAGATTATTATTCATATTATTAAAAATAATGATTAATCAAAATTGATCTTTTAAAAACGTGGAAAAAACTTACGATGTATTTATTATTGTCGTCATCTTGTCAGAATGCATCATGCCTGTCTGTCAGTTCGTTTTTAACTATTTCTTTGTATTGTTATGTTGTAATGGAATGGAGTAAGAATAGAAGTATACTATTCTGTTATTCTGTAATTTACCGGTGAGTTGTGAAAGTTCTGTTTCATGTAAAGAAATCACACGGTGTTGTGTGTTGAAGGATTAGTAGTAACATTAGAGCGAGTAAAAGGGCGGGCTACCTCCCCTTTGTAAGTTATTTTTGTGAGAGTAAGTTTTCTTGGATTAAATGTAATAATTAGAAAATAGATTTGTAATAACTTTATATGTTGTAAGAACACATAGGAGGCACCGGGTAGTTTGCCGAGCGAAACAGTTTAGTCTGTCATGCAGTTGATTATTTGGTTAGTGTCGTTAGAAGTGAAAAACATTCTACATTATATATATATATATATATATATATATATAATTCAATTAATTTTAAATTGTTCACTGTTTCTGGAGACGTTTGTTGATCCGAAACAAACGTGTAAAATCTCTCGTTTCCTGTAGATGTATTCCTGTATTTAAATTTGTCTTTTTTTCGTTTTTCTTTTTCACACATCTTGCATTTCACGGCAGTTCATCTTCTGATATGTTGTGCATTTTAACCTCACAAACACACGCACACACACACATAATCCATCGATATTCAGTACTGATGTAATAGATAGCTTGCCTCAGAGGGCTATCATTGCCGGAATGGATTCTGTTCCTTCCCTCAAGGAAGTAGAGGAGCTATATGGCAGTTGATATGCAGAGCATCTGGTAGCGATGGTATGCATATATTAGTCCTTCTATGTAGTGGAAGACTATTGGTAATGCAAAATTAATGGTTTTACAGACATGTTTATTCCATTATGGTCTTTTGTGTACAAGGGCAAAGGGAGAAAAGATGAGTGCGACAATTATCGAGGCATCTCTTTTGAATCGAACAGGAAAGGTATTTACCAGAATGCTGTTGAATAGCCTGAATGCCTAGATCTGTCTTTTCATGCTTCCTGAGAGTCCGTGTGGCTTTCGAAGAAATAGGAGTGCCACTAATATGATCTTTACGTCACGTCAAATGCAGAAAAAGTGCATTGAACATCGTCTAGACATATATCAGGTATGTTTTTTTATCTAACAAAAGCGTTCGATACATTTAATCGAGTTGAGCTGTGGGAGGTTTTGGGTAAGTTGGGATGTCCTCCTAACTTTGTCAGATTTCTTCATGAGCTGCATGGCAACATAAAAGCACGCGTCAACTGCAATGGTTGTCTCTCTTAACCCGTTGCAGTTGACAATCGTGTTAAACAGGGTGATATACCTGCACCTACTTTGTTTTCCATCTATTTTGTTATAACTCTGTCATTGGTTTTCACTAACTGTAACAAAGATGTTCATCTTCAACTTCGCACATCGGGTCGACTGTATAACTCACAGCGTTTTAAGACTTTGTCAAAGACATTCTCTATTGTTGTTCAAAGTTTTCTCTATGCAGATGATGTGGATATCGTAGCTCACATGCAGCATGATATGCAGGATATCATGAATCGCGTTGCATGGGCGTGTAAAAGCATGTGTCTCACAATACGCCTGACAAAGACAAATGCTATATTTGCCCCGACCCCTGGCAACCCGTATCGGGAATCGGATATATTTGCTGAAGGACACAGACTGTCTGTAGTGAATCGTTTTATGTATCTGGGTAGTGAAACGGGTCGTTGTATGCTGATATAGATGGACGTATTGAACAGGCTGGTGTGTCTTTTAGCCATTTGGAAAAGCGTGTGTGTGCACTACGTGATAAAAGGCTGGAAACTAGAATCTCTGTATATGAGGCCTGTGTTGTATCAACTTTCTCATATGCTTGTGAGACAGAAACCACTTGAAGGGCTCATATTCGCCTGCTAAAGCGTTTCCAGCAGAATTGCCTTAGGAACTTGCTTAACATCCGTTAGGGTATTTTTATCCCTGCCACCAAAGTGTTAGAACGAGCTGCTGTTCCAGGCATCGAGTCTCGTATAAGTAAACGCAGACTTCGTTGGGCTGGCCATCATATTCGTCCAAGCAGGTTATTTATGGGCAACTATCTGGGAATACTCACTCACAGCACAAACTTCGTAAGCGATTCAAAGATGTTCTCAAAAACGATTTGAAGTGCTTTGGAATTGATGTTGAGGATGATAGAGGTGGCTGTAGATAAGTCAAGATAGAGGAAATCGATTTTTGAAGGTAACAAGCTTTTTGAAAGAATAGGATGAAACACCAGCAGCAGGAGAGAGCAGTGAAGAAGAGATTGGAGTCACACATCCAACACATAGAAGAAATATGGAACACCTAAGATGCCAAGCTTGCAATTTTGTAACTATAACGCATGACGGTTTGTTGAATCACTATTGAGTGCATGTTTTGCAAAATCGCAGAGGAAAAAGTGGCTTCATTTATGGCATTCCTCTCAGATCATTACAACACCATACACTTCGATACGCCAAAAGTGGTCATATTCGAAATCGAATAGACAGCCGCCATATATAGACAGCCGTCTATGTGTTATTGTTTATATCTATGGACGTATACGTTTAGTACTACCATTTACAGTGCTCTACTTTTTTACGACGAGCTTCAAATATAAATATTTGTTATTGTTTATATCTATGGACGTATACGTTTCGTCTCTTTTCAATCGAGACTCATCAGCATAGAAGTATGACTATTCGCTACCGGTCACACGATTCGAAACCCTGGATTACAAATATTTGTTATTGTTTATATTTATGGGCGTATACGTTTCGTCTCTTTTCAATCGAGACTCATCAGCATAGAAGTATGACTATTCACTACCGGTCACACGATTCGAAACCTTGGATTACAAGTATTTTTCAACCCAAATCCAACGTCGCTAACCGATCGGCCAATTCTGAATAGCTTATAAACAATGATAATTTAAACACATACATATATATATATTGATTTCGTCATCACTCTTGCAAACATAATACAGAGGTATATCTCTTGGATTTTCAATGTGTGTCACTAATCATTAGGAAAGGCGAAAATCGTGTCCGTGTTCAGGAAAACCAACCCACATTATTAAAACATTTATATATGCAGATTCATTAAGAAATAAGTTACTGTTCACTTTCATATTTAATACTGACAAAGCTAGTAAAAATATGTGTATTTCTTCTAAAAATATGATTTTCCTCTCTCAGTTAATAAGAAATCAAAATTTCAGACTAAAAGTGAAAATTGTTAAGCGAAGATGGGAGAGAGATAGAAAGAAACAGAGAGAAAGATTACTTAAATATATCTATGGCAATTAAGCTGATAATCACCGACAAGAATGAAACATACGCTTCTTTGTGGCTTTATTGACGTAGATATATTTTCAAACTACTACTACTACTACTATTACTACTACTACTGGAAATCTATATGCAATATATTATGTAATCTTATAATGTTTGTGTATATACATGAAATAATAATAATATATATATGTATATATTATTTGTATATATATATATATATATATATATATATATGTGTGTGTGTGTATGTGTGTGTGTGTAATTATAATGGCAATAAGCAAAGAACAAACTAAATATAACATTAAAAAATAACACTGGTTCATGCTGATTTTATTTCATAATTTCGTTGAATTTACGAAACCTTGTCAAAAAAAGCATTGTATTGAACATAATCAGGAATATATACAAAAAACTGAAAAAGAAAAGCCTAAAGGCTAAGTTGTTAAGAGGTAAGTGAGTATCGTTGGCAAAGTTTCGGTGTGGGTTTACATATGATTGGTTTCTAGATGTGTGGTGAGTAGGTATGTAGAAAAAAGAAATATGTATTAGAGGTTAAGGAAAAAGAGTAAGGTGGAATGTCATGGTGGGTTATACAGTAGTTTGTGAAATTCTAAGATCTTGCCTATAATGTAACATAGATTGTTGACAAACCTACTCGCGTACCCAGTTTCCTTGATCTTTTTCTGACAACTCGACCTGAACTGAGCTTATCAACCTTTTCACCTCCACTGGGATCTTTAGTTTACTCAGTTGTCTCAATTAAGATCAAAACAAAGTGCAGCAAGACCTATGACGCCCCTCTCGATCGCACATTGTATAAATACTCAATGGCTGACTCATACAGCTTGACTCGTGTGTATCAGAAGTACCCCTGCACTCCATGTTTTAAAAGAATGTGTACTCTATCGCATCCGACTTACCTGATTAGTTACTCGTTGGTATTGAAAGCTTTATATCCCAAACCAATAAATTCCAACTGAAACAAAACTGCCACCCGCGTTACGCCCCACAATGCTCCGCCGCCATTGCACGCAGAAACCACTAGTTTAATTGCTTTCAACAAAATAGCTGTTCTAAAACTAAAGTCGCCTTTAGGACTGCGAAAAGCCACCGCAAAAAGGTTATAGAAAATGGGAGAAAATCAGATGCACAACCTGTTAAATCTAGAGTAGTTGAGCAGAGGCTTGGTTCCCACGAGTTTTACCGAATAACAAACGGGGCCCTTAACAGATGCATGACTTCTATCCTAAGCATTATCAATGGTTCTAGAATGATTCCCCTAGCATACAACAAAGCCAAGCTTTTTGCAAATAACTTTGCATCAAACTCAACCTTTTGCAATCAGGGTCGCTTTTCTACTGAAGTTCCCTCTTAGACTGAAGATACTCTGTGCGACATCCATTTATCTGTCCGGGATGTTTCCAAACTTATTAAGAAGCTTGATGCTAGCAAAACAATTGCCTCTGACAATATTCCAATCATAGTATTTAAAAAACTGCAACCAGAACTAGCTCATATTCTTACAAAGCTGTTCAAACGTTGCTTAAAGGAGACATGCTTCACAACACCTTGGAAAACCTCGTCAGGCTTCCCAGTATTTAAAAATACTGGAGATCGGTCTTCTGCATCTCAGTACAGGACAATTAGTTTCATGTTCGTAATGAGTAAGTTTCTTGAATCTGTGATAAATAAAGAAGTTGGCAATCACCCATCAAAATCTCCCTACTCAGTGACAAGCAATATGGTTTTCGTTCTGCGAAATCAACAGCTGATGTGATGACAGTCACATCAGACATGATCAGTGAATCTAATGACGGAGGCTTGTTTCTAGAGCGATAGCTCTTGAAATATCAAAAACCTTTGATAGGGGTTGGCATGATGCTGTACTTTACAAACTTGCTAGCTATGGAATATCTGGAAATGTCCTCTTAACCATCAACACCTTTCTCTGTGATAGGTCTATAAAAGCAATCGTTGATGGGCAGAAGTCTGAAGCACATAGAATCAACACCGGTGTGCCTCAGGATCTATTCTGGACTTAACTCTCTTCCTGATCTTCATCAATTATTACCCAAATAACATTCTAAGATCATTCGTCTACATTAATGCAGATGACACACCCATCTACGACAACATTTCGAAGAGCATTACTGGTCAAGATCTTTCTGATTCTCTCTCTTCCGACGTTAATTACGTGGCAAAATGGGGGAAAAGTTGCTTGTTACTTTTAATGCGTCCAAAACTAAGCTCATCTCCTTTCAGCACTAACGCTCTGCTATCCACATGGACCCAATTGAAATTAATGGCTCTCGTCTTAAGGAAGCTTTCTGCCTTGACTAGCTTCTGGGAAAGACCTTCACTTCTGCCCTGAAATTGTAAGGCTTACATCCAATCCGTTGTCAAAGTTGCTGGAAATATGGTTCGATCATTCTACCGCTCCAGAAGGTATCTCTCCCTTGACGCAATCCTCTACCTGTATAAGAGCCAAATACGCCCTGAGATGGAGTACTGTTGTCACATCTCGGGAGGTGCTGCTCATAACTTATCCTGCCTTGACAGAGTACAAAACCGACTTCGAAATCTAGTATGTGATGTCCTATTCTCCTCCCTACTACCTCTTTCTCAGAATACACGTTGCTAGTCTTTATCTACTCTATCGCTATTTTCATGGCAGGTGCTCGGCTGAGCTCCATCTATGGTCCCACAATGTAAAGCATTCACAACAAAACTCGTCTAGCAACAACTACTGAAGATACTTTTCCATTGTCTCTCTCTGTGCCTAAAGGTAAACGAAAATTCCATGAGCAAAATTTATTTCCTATGACTATCAGTCTGTGGAGCTCAATACCGCTGGGCTGCTTCCCAGCTGACTACAAAATTGGCGTTTTTTAGTCCAATGTAAACAAATTCTTGTTAAGTCGCCCTCCTAAATAACCAAATTCAGCCAAACTGCCACTACAGTTACTAATCAATACGTTCGTGCCTCACCGTTTACCTGGCACCCTTATTCTCGCGTGCCCATTGGACCTTGATAATAGCGACTCTTTAGTTAAAAAAAGAAAAATAAGGAATGGTGAACCTTCTCCAAGTGATGTTACTTCAAGTAACAACACTTAGCTGGACACTTTACGAGACCAGATTATTTCTTGTATTGGAATCCGGTAAAACCTAGAGACTACAATAAAGATATGTTATATGTTATAACATAGTTTACTCGTTAATTGGAGAGAAGAAAATTAATGTTCTTCACTTCTTTACTAATTCAACATTTAGGAGGTAACTTTATTAAAACGTTCGTACATCTATGTATCTCATATAGAGATCAGGTGTTAGCTCCAGGAAGGGGGTCCCATGATTTCTGAGAACATACACTGAAGTAAAAATAATAAGGTTAGTTATGATAGATATAATATCGCCGGAAATGTGGATTAAATTGTAAACTGCTTATGTCTTGTATTTTGCGGTTAGTTATGTCTTTCTGAGTTGGCAAAAAATCTTTTTTTGTATTTGGAGAATAAAATATAATTCATTGACACGTAAAACGGAATAGAAGGAAGCACAAGTCGGAAATACATTTTTAAAAGTTAATGAAACGAGAGAAGGAAAAAAATCAAAAGCAAAAAGTTAAAATGAAAGTCGGTAAAAAGAAAAATGTAAGGCAATAGAATTGAGGTTGGAGGGAAGAAGAGAAAATGTTTACAGAATTGCAGAAGATGGTCTAAAATAGATGAAATAAGAACGGATCTATTTTTTAGATGCGCCCATTCAATTTGCGAGATTAGGGATGAAACTGCTATTTGAAACAGTGACGCGTTGGCTTGTTATCAACAAAGAAAAATATCTACACTGTACGCATCTTTTTTATATACGTATCTTTGCGTCTAACCATGATCTTTCAATTCTGTGTATATGTTCTCCGATGTTGAGATCGAAGACATTTTTGCTGATGATTTACAGAAAAATGACGAAAATTAAGTTGGTTGAAATTAGCATTAGCTGTCCATTCGTCGGAATAGATTACTGAGCCTTCATCGACTTCTCGTTAAATAATGAGCTGAAATGTCGCACGGTCTCTTTTTGAACAATAGAGTTAGGGCTTAGGGTTAGGGGTTACGGTTAAGGTTAGAGTTAGGGTTAGGGGTTAGAGTAAGGATCCCAAACTATATATCTACATATTCTTTCGAAACCAATTGTACTGTGTTGCAATATGAGGTGTAGATTGCATATCAAAATATATTCATGAGACGTAGATTGCAATATATGGTTATATATCATAGCAAAGTAGATTCATGATACGTAGATAACAAGCCAAAGCGGCACTTTTGAAACAATAATGACAGACAGACAAAATTGATATTCTTACGTTAAACGTATGTCAAATTTAAGCGAAACAGACCAACGAACATGCTCTTTTCAATGTAAGCGTAACAGGCCAACCAAAATTCTATTGTATAATTAAGCATGACAGACTAACGGAAATTCTATTTCAAACATAAGCGTAACACACCGACGGAAATGGTATTTCAATCTTTACTTTGACAGACCAACAAAACTTCTGACTAAAGAAAAAATCTATTTCCAACTTAAGTGTGGCAGCCGAACAAAAATGTAAGTGTACACTTTAGCGTGACAAACCAACGAAAATTCTGTTCCAGATTTTTGTGTTAGAGACCGACGATAAAGCTATTTGATGAACTTTTTCGTTCAGTGCCTTCCACTATCCCTACCCTAATCGTTAACCCTTACCCAAACCCAAACCCTAACCCTATATTATGAACTTTTCCGTTTAGTACCTTCCACTATCCCTACCCTAATCGTTAACCCTAACCCTAACCCTAACCCTATTTTATGAACTTTTCAATTCAGTACCGTCCACTATCCCTACCCTAATCCTTACCCCTAACACTAACCCTATTTTATGAACTTTTCCGTTCAGTGCCTTCCACTATCCCTACCCTAATCCTTACCCCTACCCCTAACCTTAACGCTAACTCTAACCCTATTTCATGAACTTTTCCGTTTAGTGCCTTCCACTATCCCTACCCTAATCCTTACCCCTAAACCTTGCTACCCTAACTCTAACTCACCCGAAACCAAACCCTAGTTCCTAAAAGAGGAAGTACTGCCTTGAAGGATAGTCTCTTGATAACAAAACAGATACAATACTACCTCCTCAATGGATGAGGTAATGCATGGGAGGATGACGAACGAATTTATACTATATTGTAAGGCAGGGAAGAGGGGACGGCCTTAGATGATTGGTATCATGACGAGCGAACATATTCTAAACTGCCCCCTCTCTAAAGGAGGGGGTACTGCTTTGGAAAATGGTATCATGACCAATGAACGAGTAGATAGTACGTGAAAAACTTAACGTGGTGGGCATTACACGAAAAATACCTTAATTTAAGCGTGATAAACAAGCGGAAGTTCTAATCCAAACCTAAGCACATTAGACCTACAACATGCAATTTCAAAGTACGGCATGACAGACAAACGAACATGCGATTAAAAATTATAAGTTGAGAGATTAATAAACAGACAGAGGATCGTATAGCTATGCGTGGACGCGTCTGAAAATTGAATAAAGGGAAAAATAAAAACGGAAACATTTCTGTGACGTAATAACAAAGTATAAGTATAAAATATGATATTACTCAAGAAATGAAGAGCATGTGTAGATTCAGTCTCTTTTGAATTAAAAAAAATGACGTCAGGTTATTTTTAGAATGCAAATTTGTGGGTCTTTTATTAGAAGGTTGTTGCGTACAAGAAATATCGATTTTTAAGAAATCGGAATAGGAACTGAACAGGCAATGATCAATAGTAGTGGTGGAGACAGCCAGGTGGAAACTACAAAATAGTTTTCCTTTATAGCCATTTAACAAGATACAGTCTATCGTCTATCCCCTTCTCTCTCTATCTCGATTTCTCTTTCTTTCTCTCTCTCGGGATACCGAATATTGACTCGGCGTTGCGGGTTCGAGTTTTGTCACGGCTACCGCGTCACTTTTAATAGGGTCCTTAGGAAATGTAGGAATTCGTATATCCTCCCTCCAGACATAAATCAACTAAGAGAGTAAACTAGATTATCAAACCTTAGTTATGTAACTACTAAACTCTGAAATAACAACAGTTTTCTTTTTGTCTTACAAACGAATCACCACGTATCAAGGACGGCAGGCCACTCGAGGATAACGGTTCTGAAATCCGATATGCAACTGGTCTTTATTAATGCCGGTTCAGGAGAGATCTGATCGGTGATTGCGCAACAAATGTTGTACGGTAGACTTATAGCTGAACGAACGCCTTTATATATATATATATATATATATATATATATATATATATATATATATATATATATATATATATATATATATATGGTCCTCTTCTTGAGTAGAGCTCTCATAAGGAAATCGCCAACTGCCACTAGCTTTTAAGGCATTGCTCATTGGGTAAATACAATTCGTTCTTTCCGGCACTGGACAATGTTTATATTGAGTTTACATTGAAGTATCGCTTACATTCAGCAGATGTTAGATGATCGTGCAGGGGTTAGAAGCGCCGACTTTCAGCTTGACAGTTGCCTTTCGATCCCGGCTTGAGGCACTTGCTTGTCTAGCTGCACTGAAGAGCTGTGATACAGCGAAACATCCCTATGTGGATGACTATATATATATATATATATATATATATATATATTATCATTAGTATATATATATATATGTGTGTGTGTGGGGGTGTGAAGTTCTGTTTGATCGAGTCGCTGAACACTGTTTATAACAGCCTTATAGATATGTCCGCTTGCATAAACATAAATATACTTTAATTTTCTTCGTTTCACAATGGTTGTTAGGTTAGCCGCATGATTCTAGGCGAATTTTAAAAGGTGGACTTGAGTATGTGGTTCTTATCGTGCGACCGGCAGAACAATCAACCTCCACACTTATTCCCAAAAATAAGATTAAACACATGTGTATGTGGATAAGAATTTCAAAACGTATTCATTATAATATCGTTTATAGCAGCTTCATTGCTAGGACGGGTCGTTAAAGAAAAGTATAATTAGGCTGTAAACGTAATGTGAAGTTCCATCCGACCGAGTCACTGAACAATGTTTATATCAGCCTTATAGATATGTTCACTAGCAAAAACATAAATATCCCCTTATTCTCTTTGTTTAACCGTGGTTGCTAAGTTGTACGCATGATTTCAGACAAAAATTAAAATCTGGACTTCGGTCTGAGGTTCGAATCGTGTGACTTAATTTAATTTTGTTTTACGCAGTGAAAATCTAGATATCTGAACTGAGATATGTGAAATTTTAATACATCAATTTATAAATATTCTGGAAATTTCAGTTGATTCGAAGTATTTTAAAAGGGTTAAAATATGGATACACCAACCCATTTTAAAATTCAAATATATCAGATTTGAATTGAATTTGATCCAGGGTCATTAGACACGAATGAAGCAGAATTTCCTGAATTTCAATTTCTTCTTATGATTTCTCAGCTTAAGTCTTCAATTGACAACATTTTCTAGAATAAATAATCATCTTATGGATTTTGATAAGAATTTGAATATGGATTCTAGAAATTATTGGAATGTAATATTGAAACTGGAGGGCGTACAAAGAAGGATGACAAAACTAATAAGTAAAGTAAATGAGTGCAGTTACAGGGAGAGATTGGATAAATTGGGATTGACTATTTTGCTGGAGAGAAGAATGAGAGGTGATATGATTGAGACTTTCAAGATTTTAATGGCATTTTAACTATGGTGGACATTTTTTAGTATTACTTCTAGATCTGAAAAATTATTGTTAAGGCAGTTTTCAAAAACTAGATCTGTTAACCAGTTAAGTTTTTTTGCTCACAGAGTAATATGTTTTTGGAATAAGTTGCCAGATCAGATTAAGAGCAGCAATAGCGTGGATCAGTTCAAGATAAAATTGGATGAATTCAAAGAAGGTAGTAGGAGGGAAAAATTGAGGGGGCATATTTGGGAATTGTCAAATGAAATATTTGACAGAATTTGATTTGATATTGATACTGTACTAAAAGTTTAATTTTTTAACAGTTGAATTGAGAAAATAGTAAAAGAAGAGATGCCCAAGGAGGCATAACAAACAAATAATAATTTGTTTTAATAAGGGACATAAAAGAGATGCAATACTGTTCTCGTTTGGAAATGAATTCTACCTGTCTCGTAAACTTCTCTCTCTGTCTGCAGGGTTCTTGAATGATTCTGTATTCAGGATTTAACATTATTAACTAAGATATAGTGAAGGCTTATGTGAATACTAATATTGGTATGCTGATTAAGTCTGATTTAGAGATAAGAGCAATAATTATTACTCCCATGAGCCTTCATTATACCTTAGTTAATAATGTTATATCCTGAATACAGACACATTCAAGAACCCTGCAGAGTTATTGCCCTTAGACCGATTGACAAGCTGCCAGGACCGGACCCGGTTAAATCTTAATTTAAATTTCTTTTGGATTGATTTAAAGTCCTTTAATTCAGGCCTTGAATTTGAATTTAATGTGTGTATTTTAACCTTTTTATTTTTTTATTAAGTATAATCCTTAACCCCTTTTTTTTCCTTAACATTCTCTAGAAGACACATAATAAACCCTCAAAACAGTAACGGCCAAATATACGCCCCTTATAAACATTGACTCACAGGATTTGTATAGAAATATTTTTTTTATTTTTTAAATATTTTTAAATCGTAAAAGTTGCAGGGACCTCCTTTGAATTTGTATTAGGTTCTTTGAAAGAGTTTATATGATTTCTAAACCTGTCCTTGAAACTACACCCGACACCCAATGTAATTTCTAATACTGTTTTCTTCTATGACGTTACATTTATACACTATATCTGAAGTTAAACATCTCCCCTCTAAAGAGCACTCATTGATATGTTTACAGTTATATTGGAAGTTATTATTCTGGTTCTGGACTGCACTATTTCTGTTAACTTTTGTGTTATTTAAACTTACTATAGTTGATGTTAAGTTTATCGATGTTGAAATATTTATAATTTTACCTAGTCTACTATCCCTAGAAATGTTTTTCTCGATACTTTGGTAGAATTGTTTGGGTATGTTAGTTAGAATGTTTAAGCCATGAGGAGATGTGAACCAGAAGGAGTTTCTACGTCTATTTTTCTTTCTAGTGATATTCTCTATCGGTGGTGAGTTTGTTGATCCTCTATTTTAAGTGTAGTATTAGGTGCAGATCTCGCGGATTATTTGTATTCATTCTATTTTTGATTTGTCTGGAATTTCACATAACACTGTTGTAATATATTACTTGAGGTGTGTTCCTATTGTATTATTATGATTTACCGAGCTTGCTTTCATATCGTTTATTTTCCCAGTATTCCAGATCTTGCAAATGCTTCATAATAATATTTTTTATTCTTATTGAATAATGGTTCATTAGATGATAGTATTGATACTTTCTTAAAAATACTAGGGATCATAGATTTCTTAATGGATCCCGGGTAAGGTGAGTTAAAATCTACATAATAGAGAGTATGGTTGGGTTTATGATATTGTTCACATGTTCTATTGTTTAGGTCTAGTGTGATGTCTAGGAAGTAAACTATCTAATGGTGTATGTCTATTATTATCTTAAGGTCCAGAATCTAAAAATGTTATGTTTATCGTTTTTAATATCTTCTAAACTTCTATTGACATAGTTGACGAAGAATAGTGCGTCATCTCTGTATAAACCGCCCCTTATAGTGGGAGATCCTTATGGAGAATCAGAGTTATTATAGCTAGTTTTATAATGTCTATTTCTGGTCTAGTTATATTTGTTTCTATTTGTTCCATATCAAGAGCTTTATTTAGAAAGATGGGGGAAATAGAAGGGTAATATGAGTCTATGTCTAACATGATAAAATTCCCGTTAATCCTTTGGGATAGTTTCCCAAACAAATTTATGATTTCAACTGAAGATGACCACACATTTTGAGTTATCTTTGGATTTGATGGTGGGTATGATTCTATCCAATATCCTTTTGCTAATTGTTCCAATGTCCGATATACAAGGGACATTAATCTGATAGTGGGGTTATTATTAAAATCATCTTTCTGATCTTCTAACATAAATCTGGGACATTTAGGAGTATATATCTGCTGTTATCATCTATATTGATTTTAGAGCATGTTTCTAAGGCTGCAGAATTGATTTTACTGAGGTCATTTACATAAACTATTTTATAGTTTTTCAGTATAATGAGATTATTATACGTTTCAAAACTCATGCTATAGAGGTTCATTGTGTTATCAGCTGGTACTATTAAGTTAGGGCCATTTTTTATTTTTCTATAAGTTTGGTTTATCTTTCTAATTATAGGGTTAGAAAATTGATACCTCTTTTAAAATTTAAAATTACCTATCATGTCGAACATTTCCTGCTCAAATTTTTCGAGGATGACCTGGGCTGATGGACATTTTCGCGTTTTTCATGTTATAAAATTTAATGTACGCTGTTCCCGAATCGTCTAATGGCGTATCAAATTCCTGGGGTCCATTATACGTGTATCTGGTTGTTTTTTTGTTTGTTCACCTTCTTCGGAAAAATGATGATGGATTATCTTCCAACGTATTCTTTTGATGAAAGAGTTCACTGCCTGTATTATGTCTTTAGTGAAGGATTTATGGCTTAGAATAGCTATATTCTTAGGTGAAAATGTAATTTCGTCCTTGGTGAACATAGTTGAGCGAGATAAAAGGACGAGTGATCAGCTCAATACGAGGAGCAGTAATATTAATTATGACAATATATGTATTAGCATATACAATCAGTGACTTTTAATTACCAGTCTCTTTAAAGATTCAGCTCGATGATTGTCAATCAGTAACAACAGAGCATATATATAAGTCAGGTACATTTTATATTCCAATAACCATGTTGTTTTTGTATTTTTTCACATTTCCAAAAAATGTTATATGTATTTTTTATGGTCCGTTTCTTTTGCCATGAGTCAAATAACATTTTGATGTCAATATCGTCTCTGCAACACCACAAAATCATCAGAAATATCTACAAAAGAATAACAAATTCTTGGATTAAAATGTCTTTAAAAAAGACATATATATATATATATATATATATATATATATACATATATATATATATAACAAGACAAACATTATTTAAATTTATATATATATATATATATATAGGTCTATATGAATTATATATATATATATATATATATATGTATATATATATATTTATTTTATACGTAAATAAAAGTTATCCATGGTCACGTGTTTATCTGTTTCCACCGATGATCAGCATGCAAAAATAAATTAGAATAAATTAAATAAGATGGGGCGAAGTAACTCTCATCACTTGGGAAGTGAGTCAAAAACAAGATCGTATTCACACGCTGCCACTATCGACAAACAACAGCAACAAAGCATTACGTATATACATGCATGTATATTTGTAAAAATATATATATATATATATATATACATATATATATATATATATACGCAGATTAAAAATTAATTTAAATTATATATATATATATATATATATATATATATATATATATATATATATATATATATATATACTTTTTCATGGTAAACAACTGATGATCCCTTAAATAATGTTAGAAGCAAACTAATATAATAACTGTAAAAACTAAATTGACTTACATGAGTGATTTTTGACTGAACGACCTGGGACTTAAGGTTTTTAAAATTTTTGTTTTAAATTAAAAAAATTTTTTTTTAATCTTTAATGGTTGAGAAACTTCCGAGACTATATATATATATATATATATATATATATATATATATATATATATATATATATATATATATATATATATACACTATGGAGATAAGTGTCCCCTCCAAAATCAGAAACTATCGAAACAGATCACTTCAATCGACTACTACTTTAAATAGTGTTTCTAAGAAACAATTAAACTTATTTTAAAAACCTAAATATAATAGATCATTTTTAGTCCCCCCTCTAAGCCTCTCGCAAATAATTGCATAAAATAGAGGGTAGCAAACTATATTCCCACTAACAATTAAGTCCTCCCAAGAAAACTCAATACACCGCCTAGCGCAGCCTACCTATTATTTCACAAAGAACACCAGTTTCAGAATTCGAAAACCAACCAATCATCGATCACTAAACAACATTCATAATAACGCAGAACGCTTTGATATTTTATAACTTTGACTTTATTCAATAAAATATACATTAAGTAATTACAAATTTTCTTCAAACCTAATTTATACACGTAAAAAAAAATATCCTCATACTACTCTTCCTACACTCTCGCGCCCGTAATGATTACAAGGTAGGTTTATTTTACGGTTTCATTTTTATTTAAATAAGCTTATATTACAAAAACAAATTAACACTTCGCTTAAAAGCAAAACAAAAACAAAACTTAAGATTAAAAATATTAAAAAACTCTACGTTTTCTTTATTTAGAAAAAAACAATATTATTTTTTTTTTTCACATTAAACTAACCCTAAACTAATCCTAGTTTCGTTCGGCAAAAGTCTGTTTGCTTCAGTTCGGTACAAATTCTGTAAAAGCACCTCAATCTTTTATTCCGGGATAAAACAAAAAAATGCACCAACGTCGCAGTCTACAAGGATTTGCTTTCGATGACCGAGCAGAGAATATAATGACAGGTCGAACAAATATCCCGGCCCGACAAAAGTACCTTTTTTCATAATCAGTCAGTTATGGAAATATCCTTCTACACTGTAGCAATTTATATTATTGTTCCACTCAAAGGTAAACATTTTCGTGGGTACATAAACCCGCTAGTATATATATATATATATATATATATATATATATATATATATATATATAGTTCACAATGAAGATAGAAAATGCACACAGACATATATATTTATGCTAGACTTATACACTGATAACGATCGGTGATACCATGAAGTTGCAGTAAACTCATAAGCTGAGTGCATTTCCTCATCTAACTAAATAAATGCGAAAGTCAACTCATCACACTAACGGTATTTCAAATCAATTCAACTTTACACAATAGACGCATAATATGTGTTCACCTGCTCATGTATATGCGATATCAATCGTAAGGTTACCTAATTCCATATTGGTTTTGATAAAGGACATTTTATTAGTTAACTATTATTTGTTATTGTTTTTTATTCAAATATTGTGTTGATTTTAATATAAACATAGTTCTTTTTCGCAATATTGTTTTATTTCCTAGACGAATATTTATTAATTGTATTCAAATGTTTCTTTTTTAGACCGACATACTTGATTTTGAACATGACATGATTTATTTATTAATTGCACATAAAAAGGAAATTTGATTTCGTTTTTTCGTGAAGTGTGGAGAAATGAATCTAAAATAAACATTTGTTTAGTTAGTATCTTCAACTGCACTTTTACATAACTATTTTTACGTATTTTACCTAAAAATTGGTTCGCCTAATGATGCACTATTGTCATAAAATGCCCGTCTTTTCTTTACTTAACCGCTAATCGATTCAATATTTGACATTTGCTCATAATATGTACTTTATTTACATAAATTGTCGTTGAAAATTGAAGAACATTTTGATTTTATTATTATTTGTTTGTCGGCATCTCTCTTTACAATTCAACTTTTAAAAATATTACAAAGAACATTTACACTGTTGATGATGATGATGATGATGATGATGATGATGATGATGATGATCATCATCATCATCATCTTGTTTTTTTGTACCTTGTTTGTCCCTGGCCAAGCGTGGCCACGTAGGATCCAGTTGGCTGTCGAGGTCGTCTTTCCACCGGGTTTTGGCCTTTTCCTAAATCTTTTCCTCGGGGTCAATTCTGTCGCTCTAGTTGTCCACCTCTTGTCTGTAGATCTCGAAAGGTGGCCTGTTCATCTATTGTTTACTCAAGTTTGCTGTCTATTTATATAATAGCAATATACATATCAAATTCCGTTCAATATTTCATCCGATAATTCCCAACAATGCCATACTAATTCATTTATTTTACTAGCATTTCTGAATTCATTTCATTCCATCTCATTATATTCTACGCTATTCTCAAACTGGAAAGTAAAACACAGAAAGGAAAAACGTATAAATCGTTATAGAAATGAAAATGGAATAAAATGAAAGAAAGAAAATGTTATGAAATAGATTTGCACTCTTCCTTTCTCTTATTCGTCGGACAAATTTTTGTGTGTCAAGACGGAGATATATTTACAAATAAATACACGATGCTCTTTATTATAGAGTGACAGATGCATACTTGTTTGCGATTTACATATCGTTAAAAAACGTGTGTCTCGCTTGAAATAATAGTTCTAACTATTCTACCTGACCAATAGACGAAATATGATTGTAAGCTTTAAATGTGTCCTGAACCCTAAACTCAAAATCCTATTTTAAATTAATGTTCTTTATATCTAGTCATTTTAGTTTTCAATTTTTATTTGCGTGCATATTTTTTTTACAATTAATACAAAAAAAGAAATAACATTTTAGTTGCAAGGGAGACAGCTCTTTTTATATTCTTCAAGCTGGTCGAATTTCTGTAGTTGTAGTGGTCACGTGGCTGCCGAAATTTCTCATGTTCTCTACTCTCTGTTGTTGTAGACGTCTTTTTTTAAAATTCCTTTTACTAGTGCTGCATATACTCACCTTCCAAGATAAGGTCTAATGTTTCGCATGTCGCGATCAAATAAAACACATGTTCGTTATCGAATCAAAACCGATATATGATAACAACACAATCAAATCATACCTCGGGTCTCCGGCGTTCAGCTACAGCACTCTTCCTGCGACTTAGAAATCTAGAATTAAAGTTCCACAGCAACACGAAGAAAAGAAGAATATTCCGAATGTTGAGACTGGCAATTTATTTAGCTGTTGGCGTTACATTCTCTTCGTCTGTCGGAGAAGGGGAGTCCTTCCGGTGCAACGAACGCGTGGGGTCTTTTGCCCTTAGCTTATAATCGGTTCTAAAGTCATTTTTACACATATAGTGCGCTGCAAAGCTCCACAATAAACTCACTACTTCTCTCGCCTACTCTCTCATTGTGTGATGTGGCATCACGTCTGTTACAAGCATACACAGGCCGAGAGGATATATGAGTGCATAAGCTGACACCCTGCCCATGATTTTCTGTATACATGTTAACGTTGTCTTGCGAAATTAAATTATCAGATATGTACTAGCGAACGTACCCCCTACTATTTTACTCGCGCATTTCTCGTAAATGTTATTAAAATGAACACCACCAATTCTTTAAGTTTTATGTTTTCTTTATAGTCTATATCTATACACATAAAACAACCCCTACCACTAACACCTTTTTGTTGGAAATGGAAGAAGCAGCTATCCAAATCCAACCGATATCTCTGGTGATTCCGTTGATTGGGAAAGTTATCCACTGCTCATTCGTCACGTAAGACTAACGGCGTCCTGTATCTGTGACGTCATTGGCGGGACACGTTGCTCTTACGACTTCTGCTTGGAAAATTTACCTCTACTCAATTTTTAACCTTACGTATAAATTTACCATGCTAACCATATATTTATACCACCAGCATCCTGTGTGACCGCAAGATCAGTGACGATCTAAAGTCGAAGATCTACCAAACTGTTGTGAAAGCCGCCGCTTCGTACAACTCCGATTACTTACTAACAACGAGGAAGGCGGAGCGAAGATTTGCCGTTATGGAAACCAAAATACTCTGTTAGATTGTATAAATTGCACTGCTTGACTACATCTGCAATGACGACATCCGAAAGTGCTACGGCATTGCACCGATTTAGGGTAAGATAAGGGAATAGCAGTGAAGATGGTTTGGGCATGTGCTGAGGAATACCAACGACACCGTTCTGAAACTTGCTTTTGCATTAGAAGTCGCCGGGGAGGGGGCGATCGAGAGAAAGATCGATGATAAGATGAGAAGACGCCATGCACTAAGTTCTCTGTAAAACCGGCCTTCACCCGGACCAAGCCTGTGATTGTGCAAAGTGGAAACAAAAATCGCTCGAGATTTACGCAAAATAAAAATAACAATCATAACCCTATATTTATAAACCCGCAACTAAATATTATATCATTATTCCCCTTGTTGAGTTTGATTTTTTCGGTTATAATTGAAAATGTTTCCATATTACCAGTTGCCCGAGCGGGATTACATAATTAAAAACAAAACTGTAGCGACGTACATTAATATAGTACCACTAACATAGTACAATAGTAACAAATCCTAATTAGCTAGTCACAAGCAAAGTGTGATATGTCAGTGTAGATGCTATTTAGGTAAAACTTTTAAAATTTTCATAATATAACTTTATATGTAAAATTTTAATATTCCAGATTTGCATATGATATTTGGATGCAATATAGAAAAATGAACCAGTTTCAATGAATTTATGATTTGGTACTTCAAAGATCGGCGACGATTATGTTTGATATGTCGTAAACATCTATTTAGGATATCAGGTCACTTCATTTTTATCGACCGTTTACGAAGGTCTCGTCTCAGACGTTATTTTGTGATGAAATCTTGATTAAACGCAACTTGTCAAAATCTATTTAGAGATAAACTGAAAATAGAGCTTTTCTTTTCACTGGTTATGACATACATGGCAGTTACCGTCGTAAGATGAAGATCGATTCGAATGATTTATATGTTTAGCGGCTTATCGATACTTCATTGGCCATTTGAAGCCAATATATAATCACTCTCATCTCGACCACGTCGTCGGGATGATTCTCTTATCACCGACTCGATGTACCAAGGTTGTGTGAGACGAGCCGGTTTACAAGGAGGTCATATTTACTTGCCTCCTCACGAAGTACGAGCTAGACACAAGGTCGTTATTTTAGTGTGGAAAATGTCCAGCTCTCCCTAAAAAAGCAGTCTGGATTAAGATAAAAGTAAAAATTGCCACAGTCTAGAAGGATTTCTTTTTCACCGACCGAGGACAGAAAAGATGAAGTGTAGTGTCAGAACAGATACGACACTTTGTTTCTAGCTAAAAGGCCGAGGATACAAGGAGTCAACTAAGATACAACTAAAATCGCAGGTCTAAACTAGGGCCGTTAAGCATGGAGAGTTCCGTGCTTCTGTGTTAGCCCTGATAACCTCTTGATGTCTCCGGAAAAAAAACCTGGTGGTGTAAAACGATTTGATGTGAGTGCGCCCACACCCCCGGACAATAAGTAACAACTCCGGCTGATCCTGCACAAATTTATTTATAATAAAAGTAATAGTTATTATACATTACCGTTGAGCTATTACGATACGAGGTTTAGTATTAAATATTATATCAACAGTTCATGAATTCCAAAGTTGATATTTACCTGCCTCACACCGTAGACATACTTGACATCACGTCAGGGTCACCATTTGTAATTGAAGAGGGTGTTGGTCCCTTCCTTACATTTATCGCACGAAATGAATTGAACGAAGAACAACCGAGTAACAGGCAACAAAAAAGGGGTTTATTTAACAGAGGGTTACCTATACCGTTTGGTATAGGTAGAAGAGAGTGGGACAGTGTCCGTCTGAGGAAGAGGAAGAATATAATAGTTCTTAGGGCCGCCCGTGGATTTCTTCATGTGAAGATGGTAGTAGTCGTCGAGTGAGGCGACGGCGGCAGTGGTAGGAGAGAGAGCGTTTCCTCGTTCCTCGCTGGTGGGCTCTCGGCGATGTGTCCAAGCTGGTGCCAGGAGGTCGTCTCTGCGAGCCCGATTGAATGGCGAAAGAGAATGATTTTTCGTTTACACCGGTTTTTATAATCAGAAGGGCATATAACTCTGGTGTCACTTTTCAGCGCCACCTGTCGGTGAATAAGCGACACCTAACGGCCAACCGGTGCAGTTATGTGTAAAGGAGGAGGTAACTGCTATATAACCCCCTTGCTTAGGCTGAAAGCCGACAGGAAATAAAAGGAAGTGTAGCAGTGGGAAATAAAAATACAAAATTTGTCAATTAACAAATGTTTAAAAAGTTTTTTTTTGTTTGTTTTTGCTTTGCAAGGAAAAGAATGTTCTTTTACTTTTCGGTGAAAAGTCGTTTTGTTTTTGCTTTTTGAAAAATTGTTCTTTACTTTTCGGTGAAAAGTTGTTTGGCAAAAAATTGATGTTTGAAAAAATGTTTTTTTTACAAAAGCAGAGAAAAACATTTTTTTATGTTTTTTTCCAATAAAAAAGTGTTTTATTTGTGTTTTTTTGTGTTTTTTTGTGTCTGAAAATAGTATGATAGAGTACAAAGGATCAAAAAAGCAAATTCTCTCTATATATAGTCTTACACAGCTTTTTCGGCCAATGTACTCGCCGACCACTGTGTGTGGTAGTGATGTGATTGTCTTTAGAATTTGTATTTCTCTTTTCTGTTGGCAGAGTTGGTGTATGCAATGTGTAAGTAGGGGGAATATGTGGCTCAGGTGTTTCTGCATTAAGAAAAGCTCTTTTCGCCCTGTCGATGGATACGGTGTCATTTTGCCACCAATGTCAAGGGTGAAAAGTTTGTCAGTGCGTGAAAGCACGCGATAAGGACCAGAATAAGGAGGAGTAAGAGGGGCTTTCACAATGTGTTCCCTACTAGATTAGAGGCTCTATTTTGGACCCTGACCAAATGGGGGAGACTAGTGGTTGGTGCACTAACACAAACATGGCAACTATACTCTATGCATAGGCGAATTTTGGCTTTGTAGAGATATAGAATACTGGTAAGTGGAAGAGGTTTACTAACCTGGTAGAGGGAGCCCACCTTCTTTGCAACAGACTTGGTAGTATTCTATATGTATTTGTAGCGCTTCTCATCTCGTATTTTATCATTCAGTGAGCCCAGAAAAGTCCAGTATATAGCCCAAATAACCAACTATCAATTCTCCTCTTCGCGTGTCGTCCCTCTGCTTTTCTTGTTGCCGTATCCATGAACATACAATATCCATCATTGCCTGCCTTGCTTCGTTATCGCTCATGTCCTCTTTCTTACTCTTTCTCTCCGTACCTTTCTCTCTATCTCTCTTTTTCTGTCCGTCTCTTCCTCGATCTCCCCCGTCTTCCCTTACAACAAAAGCTGACAGGTTTAAATATAACCGTTCGTTCTCTCGACTTGTTACATCACCTGTAGGTCACGTCTGCGTCAAGTTATGGTTTTCGCGATAAAAATTATTACAATTATATAAGTTTTGCGTGCATTATTATCTCACTATGATATTTCTTTCCGTTAAGAACTATTCGGTAGTCTATCGGATTTCTATGGGGGAGAGAGCGTTCGCTCTTCATGGCGTTACACTAACAGTTATTGCTAAGCTAAAACAGTCGCTCACACGTTCTCTGTTTATGCACTGACACGTAATCAATTGTGATGCTTACTTTAACCATCCCCTTCCTCCTCTCTTTCTATATTGACCAAGAAAGACAGCAAGGAGAAGAGTAGTAATACAGTTTTAATCGTAGCTAGAGTGAGAAAAGAGTAAAAAAGAAAGATAGAGAAAAAGTAAGAGAGAGAGAGAGAGAAAGAGTTAAATTAAGTGAACAGAAATAGACAACATTTTACTGGCTATGCAAACTCACCTTTGCTGACTCAAACAACCAAATCTTATTTCAATGGCCGACCCAACGTGTCAAGTATTTTTTTATGAATTATAATAATCTGGATATACATTGTTGTAAGGGAAGTTCGATGTTCTAATTTACAGAACTAGTTTTTTTTTTATTAATCCTAATTTTTATTTGTTTCTTTTTTGTTTTGTTTTCGAATAAAACTTACAATCTGTTGTTGTTGCAGCTTCTGTTGCTGTTGTTGTTGTTGTTTAGCGAATCGGACTTCTGCAGCGATCCCACGAAGATCGTGCCTCAGGATTGTCTAGTCTGCATGACGTTCTTCTCGTTGGTTGCAGCTATTCGTTAACATACAGGACTGCAGCTTTGTACTCCCGACAACAAGAGTATCAAAGCACAGCGGTTGTATGCGAAGTCGAGGAAGGTTGGATCTATAATACACATTGCGTAGCACTGAACAAACGTGGCCACTTTCTCTCCATTGATTTTGCTTGACACGTCTTTACTTGCCACACGCAAAGGCATAGGCGACAAGATGACGACGGATCCTGATGCCGATTCCTTCTGGATTTCCACCAGATCTTTGTTAGCCGGATAGCTCTGACACCATCGCCTCTCCTACCATGGCGATAAAGGGTTGGACGTTGATAAACCTTACTTGTTATTGGTGGTATTGTGTGGAACTTCCTGATTAAACTACTTTATTGAGTGTTGATAATTCGTGCAAGGCCTCATAAAAGGAAACACATGCAAAAAATAGTTTTATCTTGATGTGAACAGCACGAAACAGCATCACGTTGACACTGCATTCATACGTCATTTCAGAGACTGGTACGTTTACTGTGTTTGCTTACGTTTACCTTCTTACAAAAACTAAATCTGTCCTCACTTGAGTAGCGAAGGGTGCGAGGGGACAACATCATCATGAGGAATTAAATCTACCTCTAAAAGAGTCTTTTACCCCAACACATAGTCGCTGTCATCGCGGTCACTTGCAGAAGACGCACCACTGTCACTTTCGTCTTAACGAGAAAGTCGACATTCTCTATCCGTGTTTCTGCTCTTTCAAACAGCCTTCCAGATGAGATCGTGATGATGCTTACCATATCCAGGTTTAAAGTCGTTTGGAGAAACATGTAGACCGTATATAAATGCAATATCTTCTGGCTGTCTTTTTACGTCTCTTGCTGCACTTTGCGTTTTTTTACAATAAAATTGATTGATTGCCATATCAACATACCTTTATCACGGGAATACCTCGTATATGTCTGAAGCTATTTTAAAAATAATTGTTGAATGTAGAACTTTTCAAAATATTAGATTTCTGAAATGTTCAAAGACAAAAAATATCTACGAATCTAAAACCGGAACTAAATACTATGAAGCTGTTCAAATATATGGGGCGATCATCAATGAAGAGATTTTCAAGATCTGAATCGCTCATTAAAAGGTAATACAATAGTACATAAAGAGAAGTATTGGAATACTTTTTGTCAGTCAGCCTTGCAATCCGTTCATTCCTTATCAGAGTCTTGAGGTTTTAACCGCTTCGGTAAACTATTTGAAGTCCAGGATATTTAACGCTGATAGTATGGTCTCTTTCAGATTCGGTTTGGTTGTATAACTGAAACATCATGAAGGTAGTTAAGTATCCTTGGTAGAGGGCGGGGCCATAATATTTTTTAAGTTCGGCACGTTCTTGAGTGATAGTACAGGAGGCTAAACTTAGGGGTAGCTTCTTGAAAGGCTTCTTCATTAGCATTCGCTAAATGTCGGGGTATTTTCAAATGCTATCCTGCGCATTGATGTGTGTCCTTTGAAGTATTTCCGGCATGGATGACTAAATACGTCACTGCCTTGCTAATGATTCGGCTTTAGGTTCGAATATATTGTCTTTGAATTTATTAGCATCAGTTAAAAGACCTTGTTTTGAAGTCATTCTACATTCCTCTCCCTTTTTGTTATGATGCAACTTAATTATCTTTCGTTGTTTTAGATCCTTACATCAAGTGGCTTCATGCTTCGTCTGATGGGACTTCCATAAAAAACACAATAATAACAGCTACAGGATTTACTAAACCAAAGCCGATATGGATAGATGATTACGAAACCATAGCTTTCAGTCTCTTTTTTCAGTTACGAATATAAGATAGCCGAACTCATATTAAATGTGAAACTATTTAAGATTAACGACGCGCTAGATTCTATTAAATCTTTAGTCATATCATAACACGTATCCCTAGTTCTAATCTAACTCCTTATGGAATTTTCTACCTCTTTGCTCACTCTAGTTTTACGTGGAAATTTAATTTTTAACATTATTGTTATATACTTTCAATCGTTAATTGTGAAACCATTTTTATTATCGACGCGATAGATTCTATTTAATATTTCATTTCGGGGACGATGACACTATTCTATGACAATAGTTCTTCGGAAGAATTTACATGAAACATGCGAATAATTTACCATTCATATGTCTGTTAAATTGCTTAGGATTTTAAATAGCTTTTCTATAGATTCGTCGTTTTTCTCTCTGTTTCTCATAGTTTTATTTAATGGAATCGACCGCATTTTATTTTTATCAGTTTCAAGTTTGATAACTCCCAACCCCATTTATGCATGTGCGTCATGAATTCTGACAGCTTAGCTACGGAGGAAAATAACGGACATTATCAATGTATAGACACTGAACACGGTTTCACAAAAATGTCTAAGACTTTCTATTTTTCACTCCATGTTCTAATGTCTGGCGAGAATTTCATGGATAAAGCTTCCTTGCAAGAACTTCCCATCTGTGGAACACATGCTGCGGGACATCTTCTCTGTTGATTACAACTTGGTCTTCTTCAAGTCCAATGTTAACAGATAATCGTTAAAAAACACCCCATAAATAATAAGTTCATACCATTGATGAATGTCAGTGCTCCCATAGTTTTCCTCATTTTCAGCTACCAATCATTTCAGTTTCATTAACACTTATTCTCGAGTGGCTCTTGGCCTTTTGTAAGCAGTGACTCAATATTAAAAAAGCAAATACAAATAATCGCAATTTGATTAAGGGGCAAACTGTCGAATAGCACTTCCGCTATGCGTTTAGTTGATTCAATTTGTACTCTACGTGTAGACAACGTCAGCTTTTTTTCATCTTTTTTTCTTTCTTCTTCTTTTTCTTCTTCTTGTTCTTTTTGTTCTTCTCGTTCTTCTTTTTTCTTTTCATTCTTCTTCTTCTTCGTCTTGTTATTATTAGTAGTAGTAGTATCGTTGTTTATTCAATTAGAAGTCATTATCAGTGATTGTTCATTGGCAATAATCAGCAGTGTTCCCTGGAGTTCGAGTGACACCAAGTCTCCCTATATCGTTCTCTGACTCTTTCAATAAGTGTTGCAAGTCATTTTACGTCACTGCAACAGTCGTTTGCTATTGATTTCTCGCTGTTAACGACCATTGGTCTTCTCTGGAGTTGTAGTGACAATACACATACCGCAGATTCCAGTACTCTCCGGACTCTTCCGATGTATGCTTGTGCCATCGCATGCATATGTGCTTTTGGGGATGTGGGTCATTTATAGTATTTCTGTCAGTTTCATTTCCTTCGGGTTTGTTGATTAAATTATTATTATTATTATTATTATTATTATTATTATTATTATTATTATTATTATTATTATTATTATTATTATTATTATTATTATTATTAGTCATAGATGGTATCTGAATGAGGAAGAATTAAAAGCTAACAACGATGTAGTCTATTTAAAATATTCAATTAAGCGAACAATCAGCGGCCGGTTTATTGCGTCTTAAGTTTGTAGGATTTTTTAATGACCATTTCCTTATCAAATTAGCCATGAGTAACGTCGTCCTTTATTGCCACCCGTATGCTTCGCCTATCTTGCACATTGCCTTAACGAAGATGTTTTTAAAAACCTCTATATTATATATGTAACGTGATCGCGCTCGATTTATTATTCAGCTCCTACTTCAGTAACGAACATAAGATGGCCGAACTCACATTGCTTGTAAAACCATTTAAGATTGACGACGCGCTAGATTCTATTTAAGCTGTCAAGTCATATGATGACACGTAGCGCCAGTTCTAATCTTTAACTTCTAACGGAATTGTCCACTTCTTTGCTTATTCTAACTTCATGTGCAAAATACTTAAGTGATTCTGGTAGAGAACGGTTACATTGTTACTTGCCGAATTTGATCAGATTCTGAAATAAAGGATATAGAAGACGACACACAAGACTGAAATAAAAGGATAATATATGTATCAAACAAATACAGGACATATCTTGCGAAATTTATTGTATTTTGCGACTTGAAATAAATTTAAGTATGAAATATGTTATTTGACGTCGGTTTAGACGGCTCTTTTGTAATGTGTCAGATACAAATGAAGTGAAGGTACTTGTATATAAACAGGTTAGTTATCACATTCAAAAGAAAGGAGCAGCGTTTCTCGACGTCTTCTGTCGTAAGAAAACAGCTTAAAAAGACGATGGGCAAAAGATTTTTGCATCAAGCCCGCAAAAAATAATGTGTCTGTTGAGTGGTCAAGGTGGATTACCTTGACAAATCAAATGTCTATATTTGATAAATCAATGGAGCTAATTCATCGTCATGATGAACAAAGGAAGATAATTATTTAAGAAAAAAAGAGCAAATAACCCTGTTTTATACTATTGTTTTAACAGTATTTTAACACACCCACATCCAATCGTTGACTGTGAAACACTTTTAGATTGAAGATGCGTGAGACTCTATTGAATATTTCATTTCGGGGAAGCTGACATTATTTTATGACAATGATTTCGCCGAGCAATTTACATGAAACGTGCAAATAATTTACCATTAATATGCCTGTCAAATTGCTAGCTTTTCTATAGATTGGCCGTTTTTCTCTCTGTCTCTAATAGTTTTATTTAATGGAATCGATCGCATTCTATTTTTATGAATAACTTTTTTTTTATCCCGTATTCATATCCTGTTTCATGTTTCTTTCTTTCTTTTGTTTCTTTCAATCTTTTTAATCTCTTTCTATTATGTATTCCTTCCATTCCTTTCTATACTTAATCTATCTCGATTTGTCTTTCTATTTTGTCGCTTTTACTGTTTTTGTCTTTTTTCCTTCTCTTCTTTCTTTTTTTCACTTATCTCATCTGTTTTTATTTCCTTTACTTCGTCGCTTTCTTTCTACCCTTCTTTTATTTTCACGTATTCTTTGTTTTAGTCTTTCTTTTTAGTTTTATTTCTCTTTTATACTTTTTTTCTTTCTCTATTTTGACTTATAATATCATTGTTTTTGTTGTATTTTTGGATTATTCGGACTACGGTTATATCCTGGATGCTTTTTATACAAAGTTCTGGTCGATGTACCTTCCGCAGGGACCCATGACGCAATGGATACAAGTGGTTAGTAATAACCAATTCTAAGTGACATTCTTCTATGGTTTGTTTTGATAGACATTATCTTTGAGATAATCACACAGGTAAAAGTGTGGATGCCTAAGGTCAGATGAGTTTAAAGTCCAATCAGGATCACACCTCACCACTACTGATGAGACGGTCACTACTCTTCATGCATATAATTGAACAGCGATAAAACAAACCATGTTGGATATTCATGATTGAAACTTGGTGAAGTCAGGCTGAAGTTAATTTGTAGCAAACTGGTTGCATTGCAGGAAGGATCGTGAATTTAATATACGATTCCAGTCTTTTTTAGCGAATTCCTCTCGTCTCCAAACCGAGATCCACACCAGTATCATCCTCTGTAATTTGGGACGTTAGGGTTAAGGTTTAGGGTTAAAGTTAAGATTAAGGAGTGATTCCATAAAATTATCACGACCCAATGGGTTGCATATTTTGGGAGTCACCCTGTATCTGAAAATAGCAGCTCTGTAATTAGGCAAGAACCACTAGCAATCATTTTTGTAAATCAATATTTAACTTTTTCTACCTAATTTTGTTTGTTATTCACTTATTCGTTTGACACTGACCGAAGTAGTGAGCCATTTAATGAGTAATTTTAAAGTCGTGCATTGAAATTCTAAAACCATTTTTCTTCATTGCGTCTATTTTTTCTTTCATGTTTACTGTTTTTTTGATTTCTTCATTTTTATTGTAAACAAGCGACAATTAGCTTTTTGACCTCACACCTTTTTATGTAGTAATCAATACGTTAGACACTGACCTAACTATAGAGCCAATTAAAATATAATGAATCAAATACAAAAAAGCGAATGTTTGCAACAATAATAATGACAGATATAATTTTTCTGTTTATTCAATTAAAAAAAATCTTTTTTTATATATATTACACATTTTTTGCTGGCATATTTGCTTTAATATTGTGTTGCCAGTTGCTTTGTTTGCCCAGTCGCAAATCGTTAATAACTAACAGAGACGCGCGGAGAAAGGACAGAGTCGATGCAACCGAACTAAACTGTTGGTTCCATAACCAGTTTATTTTCCGCAAAGAATCTCTTTAAAAAGATTGTAACAATTAACTAGAACGTAAGTAAGCCGTTTGTTACGTAACGTCGCCATTTTTTAAAAAAACACAAAAAAGAGTATTTATTTATATATTTATTTAAAATTTATTTAAATTTTCACTTTGAAAGAATATCAAGAACAAGTAACACGTTCGTTTCGCAGCATCGCCATTGTTGAAAAACTAAACAAAAAATATAATTTTCTTCTTGTGAATGGTGTCATGATAAAAACGCCGGTTTCAAGCCAGCCACTTAACCAGTTTAAGGGGCAGCCTTTTTTTTTATCAGCTAGCCTTGTAATTCCTTTCTTTCCTATTTCACTTTTCAATAACCTACATTTTGGTTAGACTGTTGAGAATCCAGGGGATTAAATGCTGGTAGTATGGTCGTATCCAGGTTTGGTTTGTCTGATAACTGACAGATAATAAAGGTAGTTACGTATCCTTGGTAGAGGGCGAGTTATTAGTGATTTTCTGGTAGGTACTTTCCCGGGTGATAGTACAGGAATAAGAACTCATGGAATAGGTCTTTGTGAGACTTTTCCATCGGGGTATTCTGAAGGACTACGTTGCACATAGATATGTTTTCTTTTTAGGTATTTGGGGCGTGGATTACTGGGTCAGTCACTATCATGCTAATATTTCGTCTGTGGGTTCAATTATTTTGCCTCTGAATTGATCACCGTCAGATAAAAGACTACCTTGTTTAAATATGATTCTACCTTTCTCTCCCTTTGTAGTATTATGCGACTTAATCATGTTTCGTTATACCTCCTAAAACTATTAAAATACCTCAACGAAACCATAATTTAGGGAATTAATTGATGCCTAATAACATTTCGTAAATATTTTAAGAATATGTAAATTTTCACGAAGGGCTCCAATCTCCTCTTTTCACCCTTTTCATAAAGCTCAATTTAACTGAATAAACTTTACATGACACCTCCGTACGCCTAGCAGCTGTGTTCAAAATTTATAATGATCTGTTAAATAGTTTAGTGGTGAATAATATACACAAGATATATATATATATATATATAAATATATATATATATATATATATATATATATATATATATATATATATGAATGAACATCTGCACATACCTAACTTTATATAAATAGAGATATTTTCCTCTTTCTTCTTCCCTTTACTCGCCCACTCTGTCTTTCCTTGTCTCTGTTTCCTGTCTCTTTAGCTTTGTGGGCGTTCGCTTAGCCAGTTTGCCATGTCCACAAGCATAATTATAGACAATCCGACACATCTTACTTCGGCGTAGTAAGTTTCTGCCCAAAACACTTACACAAAGGTGGAGACGATTCGATTAACAATTAAGACAGTTTCAATAACTTACTCAAATCATATGACTTATTTTTCCTCCATCTCCATTTTTATTCGCAATAAATTATCGTTAAATTTGAATGAAATTCGCCTGACGGTTGTGAACGCCATTTATATCAATTTGTACTTGAGTGCAGACGTTCGTGATCACTCGAATATCGATTAGTCAATGTAAACGCATCTAACACAAACGTTTCTAAGGAGCGTACTGTGTTCTGTATGAAAATATAAAACATTCAACTTAAAATTCATATTTCAAGCATTATTGAATAAGGAATTATTAACAGTGCTATACAAAATATGTCTCTTACTAAGTTTGTTCCCGGTTTTTAGGAGTACTTGTATTAGACCATGAAAATCGTGACAATTTAGCTAAAACTCACTAAGCAAAAAAAAACATATCTTATATTTCTACTTACCGATTGTGTATAAGCATTTTATACAAACGTTGTCTTTTTTGTGAACACAGGTTCTTTATCGTCTGTAGATAAAACACTCGGATGCTGATGTTATTTTAAAAGAAAGTTTTATTTAAACAAGAGACAATCAAATAACACACTTGTGGTCGCTGATAGAGAGAGAAAGAGAGAAAGATAGAAAGACAGATAGATAGCCGTATATATCGTGTGCCTCGTTAACCTAGCTCTATTGTACGCGAACGCCGCCACACCCACTGGGGTCCCTCAGGGAACGGTCACGTTTTGCTTTCGGTTAATTAAGTCGTCAGCTAAAATAAAATAAAAAACAGAAAACCCCACGAAAGTCACGTGGTTTCACCGACTTCCGCTTTCAGGTCACCTCTGACCTTTAAGGTGTCACTCAAACCCTTCCATCCAAACACGGCCGTCGCTATGTAACACGTATCGCTCTGGATATAGTATGCTATAGATGACGTAAATTGGAAATAAATTTTTAAGAACATACTTCATTTCAAAACAGATGTTTATATTGAAACATAATTACATTTTGAAGATGTATCCGCTACGCTATGAGCAGACAAATAACAAACGAGACACTGGCTTTCCTTTATATATTAGATATTTCATCGTCTCTGTTCCCCTTCCTTTATTGAATATGGGTTGAGGATATTATGTATGTATACCATAGGATATGGGAACAAACACGAGGGATGAAAAATATTTAAAACATCCGGAAACGTTGTTAAACCCCAATGTTTTTGTATTATTTATATTATTCGGACTACTGTTCTCCCCTTTAATTTCATTCTTACAACGTTTCGGCCGATGTAATCTTCGACCTTCTTCAGGTGCGTCACGTCGAACTCGGGAATGTTTATGTCGAAGTCGGGAATCTGTACGGAATTTCGAACGGAACCATTTATTTAATCCAGGGGGTAGTTTACTTTATATATTTTCGTTCCGTCAGCCATGGCACTGTAGAAGTTTTAAATAATTTGTAGAGGCATTCTTAGCATCGCCCGTAATGAGGATTGAACTTTAACCTACCAGAGGATTGTCACTTAATACTGATTAATACTTAGCACTTTTATTTGTTGCGTATGGGTCCTTGCGGATAAAGCTTTTGGCTGACATTTTTAATAACTTTAACTATCGTTGTTATTAAGAAGCGGGAGATGACTGTAACAAAAGAAAAAAAGAAACAGCGAGACGAAACTATCCCCTGAGTTATAACTTACGGCGTGCCAATAAAACAAAACTTTAGCTGTGTATTACAAAATGCTAGTCAGAGATATTTTGTTACGGTCTGGAATCAAAGAATTGGCCCAGCATCGAGCTACACATGTACACAGGCATGGAAAAAGTAAATAGACAACTGTTTATCATTAATACTGCTGTCACCAGGTGCTGATGATTATTTCCCTTTGCTGATGAATTGCCAAATCACTCTGCTTACAGTGGAAAGTTGCATCCTGAGGTTTGCGGCGATTTGACGCTGATTAAGTCAACCTTCAGATTTACCTATAATATAGCTCCTCTGAAACTCTGAAAACTCTAATGCTTCTTTGGCCGTGTCATACTTAAATAATGATGTAGCACAACAAAATGTCAATTAGTATCACCTATCGATATTTACAACTTGTACTGCTGCTTTGTATGTTTGAATTATTTCTTTCATGTCTATGTATATTTAAAAGAGTATTATTTATCTCAATATGCAAAAGGTAAGACACACAGTCAGGTGAGGTTTTGAAAAGGCAGCTTAGCCGATTAATAATAAACTCATCTCTTCTCAAAGGAGAAGGTAACGCCTCGAAGGGTGTGCCTCATCGGACTGAACTGAACCATACCTAAGCTTAACAATAGCAAAGGCATTGTTAGACTTAGTGTTGAAGACGTATCCTCGACTTGGTATGAACAGGTAATAAAAGTAAAGTAGTCGACCATAGTCGAAGGCGACCCGACAAGATATGAAGCCACTTGATGTAAAGAGCTAATAATATACTTCGTTATGGTAAAACTAGCCAACGATAAGTGTTAGAGAGATAGATTTCGACCCAGTAAAAAGCAATTCTCCTCCCTTTGTCAGAAACATCGCCCATGGAATGTAAGGACTAAAGGACAAAATAAGGGAAACGAGAGTTACGAAGCTTCCGAAATACGCCACTTGCCCTTGATCCTCATCTTATAATGATGTCAGTGAGCATGAAGTAACCTTTTTATTAAGTCTTTGGTATGACGCGATAGAGGTTTGAACCCTGTCTCACGATCTATTAGCAAACACTCTTACTATTATGCCACATGGATCTACAAGAGTAGAATTCATGAGTAAAATGGCTATCGAATCTAAGACCAGTAGCTCGTAGTTTGTTTTTATTCCCGCCTAAATTTGTTTTGTAAAACGGTGATAATTAGCTTTTTTGACACGAAATATTGTTTTCTATGAGTCGACCCGTTTTACATCGACCTAAACATTCCGCTAGTTTAAGTAGAATAAAACAGGTGAAAAGAAAAATGGAAGTTTGCAATAATAACCAAAAACATATTTAGTTTTGTTTCATCATTTATTTATTTTCACGCTGACGTTGCTTTGATACTTGTGTTACCAATTAGTCCGTCTCACGATTCTGTCTATTCGAAATAATAATCATTCTCATAGAAGTCTGCAGTCAATTTACACCAAATGGACGAGTGTAATTAAGCAGAAATGATTTGTAAAGAAATAATTACAGCTTTTCACCTTTTGCGTGTCTACTTCTTTTTAATTCGTTTATTTTTCATTTCATTTTTATTTATTTTTTATTTTTTGTTGTTGATGGTAATCAGAAACGAAATATGTTCTTTTTTTGTCATTGCCCATTATTCCGTTAGTCAGTTAATCCATTATGTCTTTAATCCGGTATTCACTCTGTTAATTATTCTGTTAATCTAAATATTTAACTTCCTCCCACGGCGGGAAGATGTAACGGAAAGGTTGAAATGCTTGGTTTGAAACCAGCGCTCAAGATGAATAGATCTCTGTTCGTACAAACCATACTTTAGGCGATTAGCAATAGACTAACCCATTCTCGAATGGGCTAGAAAGTAAACTCTGGGAAGGTGGATTTTCTAGAACTGCACAGGACAATACATTACAACCACAGAGAACTAGGCACGCCAAAGACTATGCCAGTCTGATTTTGGTTAATCTATTATTCCGTTATTTCGTTAATATGTTATTTCATTATTTCGTTATTCCGTTAATCTGACTGAATTATTCCGTTGTTCTGTTAATCTGTTAGTCCATTATTTCGTTATTCTGTTAATCATCAATCCGTTAGTCCGGCTAATCCATTATTTCGTTATTCTGTTAGTCCATTATTCGATAATTGCGTTAATCTGTTAGTTCATTATTTCTTTAATTTTGTTAATCATTTAATATATAAGTCCGTTAACCCCTTAATCCATTATTCTGCAACAACATTTTTCGAGGGTTAACTCTATATTGTTACCCACGTGACTGAATTGCTTCCAAATGTCTAAATTTTAATCGTAGAATTTGCTAAAAATGAAAGAAAAGTGCAGATCAATCCGATCGATATTTTTGCTAGCCTTGGAGTGTGGTATCATGACGAACAAAGATATGCTACACTACTTCCAAAAAACAGAAGGTAATGATCTCATGACAAGAGAGAAGATACTACACTACAAGCCAGATAAAAGAAGGGAGTAATACCTAATAGGATGGTATCATGACAACAGAACAGATACACATTACCCTCCTCTCCCCAACAATAGAAAGCAATGCCTTAGAAGATGATATAATGACGAACAAACATATACTGCTCTACCCCCGCTTTTAATTGAGCATTGGCAGATAGTAAATTAATCTCATGACATACTATAGTAAACTGAATTGAGCATTATTAATAGAAATATATGCCTTGTTGACACGTTGTCGCAGTAGTGGTCGTGGTAGTGGCAGTAGTGTTAATTTTCTTTTTCAGCGACTGTAATAGATATTAATAAGAACAGCACACAATCTGCATTTTAATATTCTTATTTAATTTATTTGTTCAAAATTGCACTCGGCATCTTTCCATGTACGGTAATATTAAATATTCCTTCCAGGTCCCTTGTAGGAGTGCAATAGTATCTGCGAAAAAAAGGCTGCCCAAGTGTATATATATATATATATATATATATATATATATATATATATATATATATATATATATATATATATATATATATTAGGAAGATCAGATTAGCTTATGTGTCACAAGTCACTTGAGATAACCTGTAACGTCATTGCTTTTGAATACGCTAACTTCATTTCTAGTGTGAATTTTCAATTCTACGTAATCTAATTAACAGTGGAAACTTCCACTTAATACTTAACTAGCGAATCGCACAGAATATTACTAAGGTAACAACAGGTTTACTGCTTTGTTTCATATTTAACATACGCCCGCTAGTACTTATTTAGATATTTACATTCGTAGAAGAGACGTTAACACGTATACATAAAATACAGGTGATACGGAGGGTCAGGGAGCTGGCATTTGGGGCTATTATCTTCTGTGAGAACACAAGCTAGAAAACTTGACGTCACACGCCCCGCTGCTAGCAAAGAGACTGGCAACGTGATCAGTACAGGTCGATGAGACGTCTTGTCGTATAGCAAGAGTTTCGCAATTAACAACTGCAGCTCTTTTTTTTTCTTTATCTAGTCTATAGTTTCATTAGGTTGAGATTAGATTGTTTGCATCAGAAAAACAATGTGATTGCAAAGCCAGTTAAATTTACAAAAATAAATATCACAAAATCCAAAATTAGTCTCTTTATGCTCTTCTCACTCCTTCTCTCTCTCTCCCTCTCTCTCTCTCTCTGTCTCTCTCTCTCTCTCTATATATATATATATATATATATATATATCTTTTTATCTCTTTAAAAGTTTGCTTATAATAGACTAACTGTTCTAATCGAGTTTTATAGATTGTTTCATTACTTTTAACTGTTAAAAAACAGCAAGAGTGATAGAAAGCGTATGAAATAAGAATGAGGGATCAACCAACGTGGAGTGAAAGATAGTTATAATGATAGACAAACACGTAGTAAAAGATGGATAACTTGGTTAGTTAATTGTAAATTACGACTAATTAAAAGAATGAAACTGTAAGTTATCCAAACATGACTCAATCGCTAA
>OY744522.1:108220793-108253293 GCA_963556195.1 Sepiola atlantica
ATTTTAACGGGAAATCAGGAAAACGGCTTTTTTTTTTCAATCAAGTAAAAATCTAACCAAGAACAAAATATATTTTGCTGACAGAATCAATTTTTGAAGCAGTCAACTTTTGTTCACAATTTCTTAATGCACGCGTTCTACAATCCTTTGCCATCTAATTCAATCTTTCTTAAATAAAACTTTGCATGCTATACTAATACATCTATTCGAAATCCTTTGTATATATAAAAGTCAATGTTTGTTTGTGTGTTATAGAAATCGATATGTTAACAGAACATTAAAATAAGTTTTAATAAGGGTGAAATTTTTCACAGAATCTAAAGATACCTTCGATTACATCTGGAGTCACTAGGCGCAATTACCGGTTAGGTCTATAAAATAACTGGAATATATCAGAAAGCAAATGAACGAGATTTAATATTGATATTTAAAATAGGATACAGACACAGGATTCGCAGAGTAAAAGAGCAGGGTATCACTAAGTAACTTTGTGATATAAAAATAAACACGAAGATCCAAAGTGATTTACTCGTGTGTCCTATTGTTATGTGATGTATTACCGAAGATAGAGATCATGAGTGAAGGGCCCTATGCCGGACTAGCGCAGGTAAAACATACAAATAAAACAATGTGGTATTGATCCATAAAATAATCTACAGATATAAAAGTCGCAGAGTACATAATCTAGACATGGCTAAGTAATGTTTAAGTAATATAAAACAAGGAAATCTAAAATGTTAACCAAGCTGTCCTATTGTAATGTATGTACTAAATATCGAGCAAGTATAATTTTTGTTATTGAAGAATAACAGGAAATAGAGTTCAGTCGGGGTCAGGTAGTATAAATAGATGTCAGCTCAATTTTTTGTGTACCAGAAGCAGACGTGACGTCACATGGCTGAAAGAGGTAAGAATCGATTGGAAGTCGCGAAGTGAACCGGACAGATATAGATGACTTAGGATCGACGATAAACTAAGGTGCCTAATATTCGTAGCTCTGGATGCCCCTATCCGCCGCTGGCAGAAGAGTAGGTAACGCCAACATCTCAATAAAAGATCCTTTCTTCAAATTGATGATTTCCTCGTTTCTTCACGCTGTTGAGAAACAGTAATTGCATGTGCCTCGGTCACGAAGGAGTGTTTACCATGATGTAGGAAATAATTGTGCTGTAATGATTTTTGATTGTCTTGATAACAACCCATGTATCTTGTTTGGTTGTGACTTGTGAGACATTTGAACCTTCCTTCGAAGGAGAGGTAACGTAATATATGTACTGAGGATAGCGATCGTAGTGGTTTGACTATTTCTAGACTGGCGCAAGTACGAACGAAAAATAATAGAATATGAGGTTGATCTTTATAATAGGATACAGACATAAAAGTAGCAGAGTACCCTAGCGGTTCCCAAAAGGATATCATCACATAGCGATGTGATATAAAATGTATAAAAGACTAACTAGTAAGTTACGAGCGTAATTTGGTGCATGTGCAAAAATTACAAAAAAGCAGATAACGATAAAAAGTGCAATGAGCATTATTCCTCTCCGGCTCAACACCAATCGAACATTGAATGCACGCTCCTCGCGGTGTCGCTGCAGTTCGAGCCAAGATTAACGAAGATTAACTTAAAAAAGCAATGAAATTTAAAAAATGTATAACAAGCTAAACTACTCGTGCTCCGTTGGGTCAAAACAACTACCACTATTAGTTCTGTTTTCATTTCATTGTTAAATTTACGAACTCTGATTTCTAGGGACGTGCAATTCAACAAAATGAATAAGCCTGATTAATTTTTAAGGCATCTAGTGCTTAAAGCTTTCAAGACATTTCATTGTTAAATTTACGAACTCTGATTTCTAGGGACATGCAATTTAACAAAATGACTAAGCCTGATTAATTTTTAAGGCATCTAGTGCTTAAAGCTTTCAAGACATTTCATTGTTAAATTTACGAACTCTGATTTCTAGGGACGTGCAATTCAACAAAATGAATAAGCCTGATTAATTTTTAAGGCATCTAGTGCTTAAAGCTTTCAAGACATTTCATTGTTAAATTTACGAACCCTGATTTCCAGGGACGTGCAATTTAACAAAATGAATAAGCCTGATTCATTTTTAAGACATCTAGTGCTTAAAGCTTTCAAGACATTTCATTGTTAAATTTACGAACCCTGATTTCTAGGGACGTGCAATTTAACAAAATGAATAAGCCTGATTAATTTTTAAGGCATCTAGTGCTTAAAGCTTTCAAGACATTTCATTGTTAAATTTACGAACCCTGATTTCTAGGGACGTGCAATTTTAAAAAATGAATAAGCCTGATTAATTTTTAAGGCATCTAGTGCTTAAAGCTTTCAAGACATTTCATTGTTAAATTTACGAACCCTGATTTCTAGGGACGTGCAATTTAACAAAATGAATAAGCCTGATTAATTTTTAAGGCATCTAGTGCTTACAGCTTTCAAGACATTTCATTGTTAAATTTACGAACTCTGATTTCTAGGGACGTGCAATTTAACAAAATGAATAAGCCTGATTAATTTTTAAGACATCTAGTGCTTAAAGCTTTCAAGACATTTCATTGTTAAATTTACGAACCCTGATTTCTAGGGACGTGCAATTTAACAAAATGAATAAGCCTGATTAATTTTTAAGGCATCTAGTGCTTAAAGCTTTCAAGACATTTCATTGTTAAATTTACGAACTCTGATTTCTAGGGACGTGCAATTTAACAAAATGAATAAGCCTGATTAATTTTTAAGGCATCTAGTGCTTAAAGCTTTCAAGACATTTCATTGTTTCATTGCATTAAAATTTAAGATCCTAATCTGCCTTTATCTGTCTTCATTTTGCTTTTATTTGTATCTTCGTCAAAGTGTTCATTTAGTTTCGACTATGGTAATGATAAGACACATTTCGTTTTTGTAATAAAATGTCAGGAAAGGGGGTAAAGTTATATCAGTGACCTAAAAGATATAAGATTTTCTTTAAAAAATAAAATGAATAGTTTATATCAATATGAATGTATTAATTAACTAGCTTACTTTACCAGCTCGCTACCGATTCGCACAGTTCGCAAGTAGTAACCAAAATCTTAAATAATAGACATGTCATTAATTGGTTTCTTGTAAACACGCGACAAAACCTTTCGCATTTATTTATATAAATATATAAACGTTAACATTTATTCATATAAATAGATAACTATTTTGGCAATTTTTATACACATTTTTATCTTTTAAATATAAATGAAATTAATAGAAAGAAGAAATCAGTTCGCCTGTGCGATGATGCGTTGGCGTCGCGAGAGAGACAGAGTAGAGGAAGGAGAGAACAGTCACCTACTCCCTCTCTTTATGAACTCCTATGCGTCAGTATATATTTCTTTCTAGTTAGCTAAAATATATTAGTTTCTTGTAAATGACCTTCTTACAACAGGGTCGGCACGACATCCTTTGAAAATAAATGAGCATATTTTAAGCAAAGGTTATCGCAATTTATCCTTTTTTCATTAAATCAGTTTAATTAACTATTGTGTATATCGACAAAACTATTGCAGATATATAGGAGAAAAAAGACTATATGAATTATAATGAATAGCACGAAACATTAATTCATTATTTAAAAACAGTTATGCAAATTATGATATCAATTTCGATCTTAGAGTATTTCGTCAGTACTATATATGCCGTATTTCAAGGTATTGTGTTGTACTATCGATTTAAATAACAGTAACAACTTTGATGAAAAGGTAAGAGTGATTAATGAAACACCCCTTTCAATTTATTCATAATTCTCTGATTTTAGTAGAGTTTTTCACTCAAGGTATTCACTTTTTGGTTAAAAATCAGACATTTTCATATTCATTAGCCCTCATTAGATATATCTATTAAGAAATTCTTTTTGGATAACAAAAATAATAATAAGTGTATTTTCTTCTATGGTACCAAAGATATGTAATTTATATATATATATATATATATATATATATATATATATATATATATATATATACATGAGAGAGAAAGAAAGCGCGAGAGAGAGAGGGAGGAGAATTAGAAATATGTCTGCGTTGAGAAGTAAAACAAACACAAGTGAGTTATATATATATATATATATATATATATATATATATATATATATATATATATATATATATATATATATATATAATTCCCGAAACAGTTTTTCATGGTAAACAACTGATGATCCCTTAAAATAGTGTTAGAAACTAACTAATATAATAACTGTAATAAATTGACATACATGAGTGATTTTCCACTGGAAGACTTGAGACTATAAGTTTTTTTTTTATATATATTTTTTTTATATAGTTTTAATGGTTGAGAAACTTCCGAGACTATATATATATTATAGCAAATCTTACTTCATTGGGCAAGACTTCAACACTGTAATGTAATGTGTGTGACCGTGTTTTCTAATATATTTCGAGGAAGACCTCTTTATCAAATAGAGGGGTGTTTCAAATCTCTAAAACACGTGCGGAATGGTAATTTCTTTGTATGCTTATAACGCAGTAAATATTACTATCCGTAGCAAATGGAATAAAACTATAACTAAATGCTTTATTTATTTTCCCCCTCAATATTTCATATTTGACTTAACTGATGAAGTGTTATATTTGTTTGAATAAAATTAACTATTTAAATATATATTTTTTGTGGAGGGGGGTAGTGGTAATAACATATAGGGGTATATTACACACCATGCTTCAAGCAAACTGCCTCTCCTCAATATATATATATATATATATATATATATATATATAGAGAGAGAGAGAGAGAGAGAGAGATCTAAATATTTAATCTTTTTCCAGACTTTTTTCAACTATTCTCATGTAAAATCAAGTTATATACTGTCGAAAAATCAGACGGTAACTCAGTGTCGTTAGCCGAAGAGTGAGGTTGCGAAAAAAATAAATATCTCTTTCACGACCCTCTCCTTAGGTCTAGCAACTATCGTAACGAATTGCCGACATTAAATTCTCTAGTAATGAGGAAGGCTTTTTATAACAGTTGAACGTCTTCTTCAACTGGTATAAATTCCCTGTAATAAACGTCCTTCGTCTTAGATGTTTAAAAGAACATCCTCAGTCGCCAGCAGTCACACCCCGATAAGTCTGCCGTTCTTCTTATTTTCTACAATACTAATGTTGTACGTAAAAGAGTTACAACGACCATTTTTCTATCAAAGTATAATGATATATCGTTAGTGTTTTGTTGTAGCGAACGAGTAGTGCTAGTGAGAGGGTGGGTGAGCTCGGTAGTTTATTTAAGTTGATCTAATGAATTCGCCAGTCAGTTGTTTTCTGTCGATCCAAATTCGGACCGGTTAATGCAACAATTTAGAGTTTTCGTCTACGCAATGGGCGCATGGCAATATCAATATTGCCATGCCCCCATACGAGACGTGGTTTCCAGCTAGGTAGTATTTATTTAGCGAACCGATATATTTCCTCCGATTCGTCTGCAAGTATCCTTACGTGTGTCTCTACGTAATTCATCCGGATGTTATTCCCTAGACCAGCTAAGACGTCTCTGCGTCAATGAGCCGGATAAATAATTCTGGTCAGTTCTTATCTCTTGTAATTCAGACAAGGATATTTAATAGCACTATGGCTGTTATATAGTAATCTCTGCTTACGAAAAAGTCGGTCATGTGTGTTCTGTCTCCAAGATGGACCGTTTGCTGGTTGAGTTGAGAAATAACAAGTCATATGGTTACGATCTTTTTATTATTATTATTCCAGACTCAGAAAACATTGCATGGACCGTGATATTAACTGTACATTTTTTATGTGGGTGACTTTCTCGTACTCATAATATGTCTTAGCATATAACAGGTTCACTTCTCGTGTTTGTATAATCTAGCATATTGGACTTTTTCAAACATTTTATTTTACAGTGTTGCTTTTAATCGACTATTGATGTTTCACCTTTTCTGGTGGGTAGCTCACTCCTACCAGAAGTTTTACACGTGGTAGGCGATACTGCACTTAAACAGAATTGCTACATTTCCTGACATTAATTAGCATGCGCACACGCACTCCCCTGCTTCCAACGTGTCTTATACGCTTACCTGCCTCGTTCGGCGTCGTTACTTATCTCTTACTTATTCTGACATATCGTCATAGAATTCACATTCTTGCACAGTTATCACTCGTCACCTGTGTACAGCTGTTGAAACGGTAGGTAGCATTTTGAAAGGTTGTGCGGTACGCAGACTGCGATAGAGAAAAAGATGAGAACATGAATTCGCTTCCTTGCTGCTTGCTACTCAGGTAATGAGAGAATGCGGAAAAACACTTCCTGTTAGAATATGGTTATAATGATATGTCTATGTCGATGTGAACAATAATATAACATTGACCTTTGATGTATCGAGACATCTCTTAACATAAGGCACAAGGCCAAGGTTAATATAGAACGTCAAATAGCTGAACTCTACTTATCCATATCAGCTTACCTTACAATTGCTTCATACTTTGAATCCTCGGATATTATTAAACGAACTATATATGCTTCTTCAATGGTGATAACATTCTTTGAATATTTTAAACTTTTTAAATTGTTTATATTTTTATAATTTTATATCTTTAAATGTTTGCATTACAGTAAATACTACAGACTTATCCGTCGAATTTCCTCCGATGATAAGACTATATCTTTGAAAATCCATGGATTGAGGAAAGAAACAAAGTTTTTTTTATATAACCCTTGTTTGAAAAATGATGATTTAATAAATATTGTATTTTATCCAATTTTTATTTTCATCACTTATTTACTTATATCATTGCTCTATCTCATATATCGAGCATCGACTATTCAAGATAGGATATAATTTAAAGATATAATTTTTATCTTGGTTGTCTCACTTTACACACACACACACACACACACACACATACACACACACACACACATATATATATATATATGTGTGTGTGTGTAAGAGAGATGTAAAAAAGATACAAAGAGATACCCCGTGAGCCGTTGGGTCAGTATTTGTTACATATATTATTAAATATCTTTCTACTCTCCCCTCTCTTTTAATTTCTTTCTTTCTTATCTTCCCCTCTCTCGTATTCCTCCTTCTTATTCCTCTCTCCCATACGCACATATACACACACACATAACTATATATATATATATATATATATATATATATATATATATATATATATATATTTCTATAATACTTTTTTGATAATAATCATTAGTTTTTTATCCACTTCTTAAACCCTCTCTCCTTTTCTTCTCTCCTCCCCTTTTCCCATGTCTTCTTACGCTCTCTTCCCCGCTCTCTTTCGCATCTCGCTACTTTTTTCGCCTTGTGTGCCGTTATCCGGTGTGCAGAGGGACAAGATAGCGACAAGCAAGATTACGAAGAAAATAACAATATTCACATCTTCAATGATATACTTGACCCCAAGAGGGTCTTAATGGTTCGCTTACGTGACCCGTCAACCTTCGGATCATTGATCATCTAGATAAAACGTCATCATATCTACACGATTAGATATACATACTCTCTTCGCTTCTCTCTCTTTGTTTTAGAGAATGACGTTCTCCCTTTGTGACGTCATTCACTGTGAACGGTTATCACCTATCTCGCTCTTGTTTTAATTAATAACGTCAATTTTTGTGACGTTTTACACTGTGACGTTTTACACTGATTAAATCGATGACGCTGTATAACGATGACACCATCCACTTTACAGGGAGAAACTAACAAACAAGCATCGCTCTACGCTCCTCCCTCTTTTCAGCTCTCTATTCTTTTCTCTCGTTTTCTCTTATTCACCCCCCTCTCCCTCTCTCTCTCATATCTATCTATATATAACTCAATGTATGTATGCGTGATTGTTGTGTGTTCACTATAGAAAGAAAGGTTAGATAATCTACATAAAATCTAAAGGTGCATTTTATGTATAATTCACCGGATAAGACACTGTACGTGTTCTCAAATCCTTAAGTGAACGCTAATGGTGTTATGAAGACATAACCCCATTTAAACTTACAAATGAAATCTATTAATAATGGACATTATGGATCTGTCTTTCTGTCTGTCTTAACTCCATCAGAGTTATATTACTATTTACTTAGTCTGCCAGCTTCTTTATATACTATTACAAAAACCGCCGTAAACACTATGCGCATTTCTCAATTCACATAATTAATTGCTTTTAAACTTCTAATAAATAATTATTCGCAAATATACTCTCATGATTGTTTTCTCCAGATTTCCACATGTATTTACGCTATTTTGCTCGCTAATAATCTTACTTATAAATTATGATTATTTCTTTTATTATTTATATATATATACATACATGAAATGAGTTACGTAGTTAATCTATCTATTGAAAAACTGATTGAACAGCCAGCGTTACTCCATTGAATTGGTTACCTCCCTCTGATTATTTAGTATGGACGCAAGGCAGGCGCGTTATTTAAAATGTAAACAAAACACTGGCATTTACCGTGTTACTTTTACTCTGATTTTTTTTATTAAAACGTTCTGAGTTTGTTTATTTTCTTAATCTTATTAGCCATTATGTTTTGCCACACAAATTCACTGAATCAAATTGTTTAATTAAAATAATAATTGATTTAAAAATTACTATTTAAAAACACACACATTATAATCAATTTAGTTTAGCTAAACTTTTCGAGAGCATTTAAAAAACTATTCGTGTTTACTGTATTTGATTTTGTAATATTTTCATTATAGGTTCACCTTTTCTTCCGATTTGAAAAACATCTAATATTATCATTTTTTCACGACCTCAACTGTGTTTATGATTTCGTGTTTACCTTTTATGCTGTTAAGCTTTTATTTACAAACTGTTTTTATTATTCCATGTTTTATTCATTAAATTAAAAGATGTGATTTTTTTTCTTTTTTGTCAACAAAAAAACTAACACATTGTACTGAAAAACTATATAACTGATTTTAGAATCAAATTGTTTAATTAAAAGAAGGTCATTAAACAAACACACACACATCATAATGAATTTAATTTAGGTAAACTTTCTTTCCGATAGCATTTACATAACTAATCGTGTTGACTGTATTTGATTTTTGATGCTTTTTTACTGTAGGACCCGCGCTAACTTTGACCCCGTCGTTAGGGTCAGGGTCAAAGTTGGGGTTAGAGTTAGGGGTTAGACTTAGGGTTAGAGTCATAGTCAGAGTTAGCGCGGGTCTTACAGTAAAAGAGTACCGATTTCTTTATTGTTTTATTTTAGGTATACCTTTTTCCGATTTGAAAAATACTGTTCGCTGTATTTATTTTTTAAATTGATGATTTTAACAATTTTATTGAATCAAATTGTTTAATTAAAATAATAATTGATTTAAAAAACACACACACATTCTAATGAATTTAATTTAGGTAAACTTCTTTTCGAGAGCATTTAAATAACTAATCGTGTTCGCTGTATTTAATTTTTACTGTTTTTTTTTTAATTTAAAATATTTATATGTATGAAGGGAGGATAAAAAATTGGGGGCGGGGCGGTGAAAAAATTTATTTTCTTAACTAAAAATATTTCTATGTATGGGGGAGGTTAAAATAACAAATTTGAGGGGGGTCAACATTTTTTTCTTCTTTTTTTAAACTAAAAATACTTCTATTTATAAGGGATGGTAAAACAAAAATCGGGGTGGGGTCGAAATTTGTTTTTCTTTATTTCAAGTAAAAATATTCTTGGTCATTAACAAAGAAAATCAATGTCTAACCACCCAAGAAATATGACTAGGGCTCTTTCGGTTTACGCGTGAACGTTCATTTCTGACGCGGCAGCCTAGCAAAAATATGCAACCGGAGGGAGCATATATTTGCTAGTTTAAATAATGTATATAACATTTTCTGGAGAAGACCATTGAAATGGCCATGAATCTCTAAATGCCCTCTTGACTTAAAGGAGCTATGGAGGCTTAACCTCCTTTAAAACTTCAAATATATCCTATTCTTATGAAATTTATATCATATGTATAAAATTATCCGGGGAAGACAATGGAAGTGGTCTCGAATAGCTACGTTACTCTCATCTGCCGAATATTTACGTGCTCTGTCATTTAGGTGACCCATTGAGACAGACCCCCCTTAAAACTTTAAATACATATATCAGAGTTTAATGAAATTTAAACATGTATAAGACACTAATTCAGAGAGTTTTCCAAAATTTCAGCTTCTTCCGACTATATTAGAGGCGAGACGGGAGGAGGTGGCCGTAAAAACAAAGAATAAAAAAGGTGTTATGAGCATAGTAAAAAAGTTCATAGTAGTGATCCTCATTCAATCACGAGCCATGTCAAGTCTTCCTGCTAGTATATATATATATATATATATATATATATATATATATATATATATATATATATATATATATATATATATATATGTTTGTATAACAGAAGATCAGAACAACATCGCTACGGTTTGTTACAAATCCTTACAAAGGGGACCCCTGAAACCTTTTAGTCGGAACTCTCTTCAGCCTATGTTTACGCCGGTCTTTCCGGAAGATGAATGTTCACCTCCAACAAGACAGGCATAAAGAGAGGATGAAGAGAGTTCCGATATAAAGGCATCAAGAGGTTCCCTTTGTTAATATTTGAAACTGACGGTACCGATGTTGTTCTGATCTTCTGTAATACAAGTATTAATGAATAAATATTACGCTCTTATTTTTGATTTTTCTAATTAATCAATCACTCTGCTGGGATTCTCTCCCACTAACCTTACACACACACACACACACACACACACACACACACACACACACACACACACACATATATATATATATATATATATATATATGTATATATGTATGTATATATATATATATATATATATATAATTATTATTATTACATGTATCCACAAAAAATGTTATAAGGCGATATTATCTTTTATATATCAATTTTCAGTATTTACTACAACAGTGCTCAATACGTGAGTAGAGCTAGGAAGTAAGTTAGGAAAATATATTTATGGCAATTAAGCTACAAAGAGGCTTCTGCGTGTGTAGCTTAATTGCCAGTAATATATTTTCATTACTTACGTACTATATATATATATACATATATATATAATATATATATATATATATATATATATATATATATATATTTCTTACTAAAATACTTTATTTGTATTAGTTTTTTATCCGTTCTTTCATCCTATTTTTCTTTCTTCTCTCCCTTTTCCCTTCCCCTTGTCTCTTCCGCACTTCTCTTTATTTTTCTCCGTTATCTCTTCCCTTATCTCACTCTTGTTTCCTCTCACAGAGTTTTACTAGTATATAGATGGGCCGAGAAGTACATATAAAGCCAGTAATATAATAGTGGGCGGCATATATTTAAACTTTTAACGAAAACAACCAATTAACGTTCAATTCACGATCCTCTTCACGCAATTGATGTCGCTTGTGTTCATTCAATTAACTGTCTTCAAGAATGATTGGACAACAAAAAGAAAGCGCACACCAGTAACGAAAACAAAACACCTCGTCACGAATAATGGGCGACCAATAGTCGCTCAAGGTGTTAAGTAAGACGTTGTATAGTATTGAAGAAGAAAAAGCTATGTATCACTTTGTTCACTGAAAGTGATACAGGTGTATTTTGCTTTCAATTCGGGACTCAATTTTATTTAACCCTGATAAGAATACAAATGTGGAAACATGCAAATAGGGACAGAAAAGAAAATGCGGAGGAAAAATAATATTAAAAACTACAAGGTGTTGCAGCTAAATCTGTCACTTGACAAAAAGAAAACAAAATAGACAATAAAACAAAAGTTGTATATGCAGAGACCCGACAGTTTATTTACCAAAAGTTAGAGTTACATACTACATTAGTTTTTAGTGTAACCAAGCATCTAAAGGCGGGCGCAAGATGAGTCATACGATGTGGCAATCCTGACTTGTCTATAGCGGCGAACGCCTCCACGATGACAACCTTCAGAGAGACAACTGTGCTGTAGGCGTGCTTGTTGGTATTGACCTCGATCACACCCTAGAAGAAATAGGTTGGCAAGTGAGGTTGGCGGCCACAAGTTCGGCGACCAGTGCTGATGAAAATTGTGAAGCAGCCACGATTGGGTCGTCTTGCTTTTGTGGACAGAAGCAGAGTTCTGTTTGAAAACGTAGGGGCTTCCGGCGGCAATTTCATCCATCCAGGGCTTCACCGGGTTCCTAAGAACTTCTAGTAGATATTGGCGGGGACTCTTAGTGTCAGATTTTGCTGCAAAACCCTGTAACTATACCGACCTGTTGTGTGCCAGGATACATTACGTTAAAATTTGTTCTGTACATATTTCTATTGCCTATAAACCCTCCTTTCTGTTAGGTTCAGTATTTAAGTTAAAAAAAAAGCAAATAAGAAACGATAACACTTTCTAAATGAATAAGAGTTAGTCCTTTAACTGATTTAACGATGCGTAAAAATAAGCCGAGAATCGGAACATTTCCACGTGAATTTAAAATTAAGTAAGAGAGGGGAACATACCATTAGAAGTAAAGAATACAATTGCAAATTTACCAGACCACGGCTGACAGAACAAGAGCAAGCTACTCTTCGTGGATAAAATAAACGGTGGTGTCGTTCGAAATTTCATACATATTCACGAGTTCGCCATGAAGATTCCCGAGTTCAACAAAGCGAACCTGCATGTCATATTTAAGTGTAAAATAGCATTTTCTTTCGTCTGTTCGGCTTACATATGGAATAGCATTTTCTATGGCACAACGCAGCGATTGAATGAATGAACCTAGTGAATATACATCCTTCCTTTAAAGCGGCAAATCTTCTGTATAAAGTATTTTCAGAGGGGATATCTATGGTTTAGCTCATTACAGTCGAAGATACGCCATCGACAATCAGTTCGATTGCGTTTGGTCAGCTGAAGTATCAGTTGGTCCTTCACAATCGGGTGAGGTATGGCCCTGTTGAGTTCTAGAATGTGCATCCTCCCAAGCTTTACCATCTCTTTTTGAGAAGGGGTTGGTTTACTATCAATCACCCGAGGCACCCCTAACAGGGAATACTGACGAAGCTGCTTGTGCTATTTTTGTGGGTGCAACCCATCGGGTGCGCTGGCCATTCCACTCCTCCACATTTCGGCCATGTGCTGCATATTTCTGCGGTGAGGAGAGAGTGTATATCGAGGTTATGTCCGTAAATCGGCGACACTTAAACCAGGTATATTATTTTTGTCGGTCTGTTCGCTTTTAAGTATGAAATATAATTTTCATCGCGAAACGCGCATATTGAATGCACACATCTGGGCTCTTTTCAAGAAGTAATAAATAGAAAAATAAGTTATGCAAAACTAAGCTCCTCACTCATGCGCAGTACGCGCCCGCGTCTTTGCCCTATTTCTGTGAGTACTATCTAGACATGCGTCAGGTGTTACCGTTATTTTACGGTAATAGTTTAGGGTTAGGTTTTAGGCTTAATGTTACAGTTAGGTTAGACTTAGGGTTAGTTTAGGGTTAGGCTGTAGAAAATGCAGAATAAATGCAACTGTGGAACGCATCGCAGAATGCTGAACAGGTATTTAGGTGGAGATAGAAGTATAAGGGAAATGATCTTTGTATTCCAATACTTAATGACAGGAATATATCCAATCCTGTTGACTAAGTAATCAATATTTCTTTTACTGCTACCAACATTTTGATTTTTGGAGGGGTATTGGGGGCGGTCTTCTACAAAAGGTATGAATATTCAATCTTATTCTTAGAAAAGGTTCCGTCCATCAGTCGATGAAATAGTAAAGTTTCATCGCTGAACATACATATTTAGCATACGCATCTGAATAATAAACTTTCCCTTTCTATACGAACTTGGTAAAGTGGAACTCATCTGTTTTAGTTTTTAAGCTCTTGATAAATAGTTATTTTTTATTATTTTTATTCCTCATGTCAATTTGATGCGGTATTATCTTCTCTCTCTCTCTCTCTCTCTCTCTCTCTCTCTCTCTCTCTCTCTCTCTCAAAAAGAATCCTCTTATTTGGTCAAATCGCATTTAGTCGGGAGGATTCAAATGGGAAGAAAAACATGACTTCGTTTTGTTAAAACAAATAAAATAAAACATGCAAGAATTGTATCGATTTATTGGCGCGCCCGATGCACTCAATAATACACTTGCTCACAGAGAGAAAAATAAAACGGATCGTCTTAAGCTGCGTTCATTCATTATACGCGATTTGCGATGAAAATGCTGTTTCAAACGGACCGACCGACGGGCCGACAGAGCCACTTACAGAGATACGAGGATGCATCTAAGAATAATGTTTAAGCGTGAAAAAAAAATCCAAACTTCGTCGTGTCAGATCGACCAACGAACAAAAAAACTCATAGAGATGTTTGGGCGTATCTCAAATAAGATGCTTCCAATCACTTACCAAATTTAGCGATTAAAATGTTATTTCAAACGACGGACAAAAGCGTGACAGACTGCTTGCATTAATATAAAAGAAGATTCCGCCATACAATCTGTGCGTATAGGGGTAACCTTGTTATTGCAAACAGTTAATTGAAAATGATCTTTCAAAGTTAAGCATGACAGACTGACGAATTTTTATTTCAAACATAAGCCTGGCAGACCGTTGCAAATTATATTTCAAACTTAAACGTGACAGATCGACGCAAATTTAATTTTCAACTTAAGTGTGACAAACTGCTGAAAATGATATTTTAAAGTTAAGCATAACAGACTGTCGAAAATGTTATTTCAAAATTAAGCGTTGAAAATGATATTTCTAAATTAGGTCTGACAGATTAACAAAAAAACATGATAGACTGTTGAAAAATAGACCTAACAGACCGACGTAAATTGTATTTATGTTTCGAATTTTTTTAAATAAGGATTAATAATTTTGATTATTTCGATTATTTGGACTATTACTCTCATGTTGGTTGTTATTTTCAGAACAGTTCGGACGATGTAATCTCTGACCTTCTTCCAGTGCATTTTTAGGTTCAAAATCCTTGTCGATTCGCGAATTCGATATGAAGATTAACGAGTTAGGAAAAATGCACTTGAAGGAGGGCAGAACAAACACTGTCCAAATCGTTGTGAAAAGTACAACTAATATAAGTAGTTCGAATGATTCAAATAATACAGAACATTTATTTAAAACTTAAAGGTGACAGAACTGCCGATCGACCGATTAGATTTTTTTAGCACAACTAAAATACTATGTGTCAAGAAATGTCTGATTTTAGCGACGACAGAGTATCATCATCATGATCATCATAGTCATCATGATCATCATCGATTTAACGTCTGTTTTACATGCTGGCAGGGTTGGACGGCTTTTATAAATTGTCTTCCAAACTAGCCCATTTTGGCCTGATATATTTCTCTTTCTCTCAAATCCATCCTCATCATTTCCTTCCATGTTTTCCTTAGCCAACAGATCCTGCTACTTCAACTGGTCTACATCTACTAACCCGAGAACTGTCATCCATTCTTTCGATATGATCAAACCAACGAAGGATCCTGTTTGGCACACATCTCCATATACTGTCTAAATGTAATCTTCCTCTGAGATCATCATATCTAAGCTTGTCTTTAAGACTAACATTACACATCCATTGTATAAGTCTCATATAATTTTTACTTCATGCAATATGTACCTTAAACCCCCTTTGGCCAGGTTTCACTTCCATACATCATCACACTACATACACATACCTGATAGACTCTTCTCTTGCTCTATAATGGTAACGCATTGCTGCTTAGCAATAGCAGAAGTTCACATAACTTACTTCATCCACTCATATTTCTTTTCAATAACCCTAACACTAGCTACTCGCTGTGCTTTACTTGCATTACCAAGGTAACACAACATCTGAACAATAGCCTCGCTATTCAAATATACTTGCTCCACATCTGCCTTTTCATCCGTCTCCATTGACTTACACTTTTTACACACAAACTGGTTAGCATCTCTCAACCTATCTGTAATACGACTGCACTTCTTATGTACCCAATACTTACAAGTACCACAACACATTGAGTTGTTTCCGACTCCGTTTCCACAAACTGAGCAGGGAAACCCATCTATTTTTGAAAGATTTCAAACACTAGAACCACTAACCATTCTTTTTGATCTTGGTAACATTTATAGCGTGGACCCAGCCTTTCTCCTTACACATTTACCTTTACTTTCCATAGTATTTCTCAAAAATCTTTAACTTAACATGTAGACCTTCCATTGTTTCATATATATTACTGATGGAGATTCGGTCTATGTATGTTTGAGGCCGAAACTATACTATTATTTCTATTAATAATTGTACTATTTTACTATATTTTAATGTTCTATTCAGTTTAAAATACTATTTCAGACTAAGGTACTATCTTTAAAAGTTCAATTCAGGGCAGCTGGGGCAGTGAAGTATCTGTTCTGTTGTCATGATACTATTGTTCCAGCCATTACCTCCTCTTATTTGGAGGATATAGTTAGACAGGTATCTATTCTGTTGTCATTAAATCCTCCTCAAAATTACCTTTTTGGGGGGGTGGGCGTTAGTTAAGAATTTGTTCTGTTGTTATATACACTCCTCCCAGCCATTACCTCCTCTTTTGGAAGAGGTAGTTTAGAATATATTTTGTTGTCATGAGATCATCCTCCCAGATTATACCTCCTCCTTTGGGTATCAGTGTAACATATGCTCGTTCGTCATGATACCATCCTCCTAGGCTATGCGATTAAATAATATCTATTCAATCCGACACGTGATCGACCGACCGACGGAAAATTTTCTCGTAAAGATGGACGCACATAACGAACTGATTACTAAAAGTAAATGTCTCGATTTAATTTACAATTTGCAAATTAAGTTTTACTAAGAAGCAGACGACTGGATTAAGTTCATACCGTATGCGCATGCGTGGAAAATACAATTGTATGCAAATTAGGCTGTGTGTTTTCTTTTTCGCCAGGGATTTTAATTATACTGAAAGCTTTTTTACTGAGGCTGATAAGTTGTTTTTCTTTCATACTGATTTTAGCGTAAAACAGACGAACTATCATCGATTAAAGAATCGCAAATTTAGAAACGCCTGAGACAGTTTTTAGAGATTAAGATTAAGCATACTTTTATTTCTTCACATTTCTAAAACGTGAACACAGCTTAAGTAGCTGTGAAGCTCAGTTTAGAATAAGGTTCCATATTTATTTTTCTTTTAACACAACATGATCGACTATCATTTGGCATAATAGTTAAGGTGTTCGCTAATGGGCCGAGCGACCAAGGTTCTATTCTCGGTCGGGTCAAAGCAAACACTCAAATGAGGTACTTGATGCCCCTCGCTAAACACTCAGTATTAAAAGGTGACGATCAAGGATAATTAGAGTAATCTTGGGAAAGAAATGGTGCCCTCCCCTACATCTCGAAGTAGCTGTTTTTTATGAAAAAAGAAGCGTTCGGGTCACCCTCGACTATAGTTGACACTTTACTCTTGTTACTAATAATCCCTATTTACTTGCCCCCTCGTGAGGGCAGAGTTCGACACAAGGTTTTTTTTTACTGAGACAATTAATTTATTGATTTTATTCTGTTTATGAGTAAATCAACTCTTTTAGAACTATGTAAAGGTAAAACGCAATATTTATTTTATATAATTCATTGATTGACTTTTTATTTTTATTTTTTGGTTATATTTTTTGGTTTTGCAACAGAATACCTAGTATATGCAATCAATTGCACACCTTTTTTTCCCAGAAGTGTAGCAACCCTAACACTATTTATAAATATTGAATTCAATATGCAATATTTACTGTCCTGCTTTTCTTTTTATTTTTGTTATGGCTGTTATACGTATAGTCCCCATTCTCACTTAGGGACAATCCGAAAAACAGTGAGATGTTCATGTTACGATAGGTTTGAGATTAACTTTGCATTTTATTGAGTTATTTAAGTTTTTTTATTTTGGAGGCGGTTTAACGTATACTACTACCCATCATCCATAGAATTGTATATACATTTTTGTAAATGAAATAATCAAAACATCTGGGAATATTTTAAGTAGGTTAATCCTTAGAGTAAATGTTGTATTTTGGTGAAAGGAACTAGTTTAGAGAATAGTCCAAGTGAACGACAGCCGACCCCGACTCCAATCCCACCCTAACTTGTTGCGCCTTGTGTCATAGTTCTTTTTGCAATCAAGACATCTTGTACAAAAGCATAAATAACTTTAATTTCCATTTCTTTCCTTGTTTCAATCTATTTTCTTAAACGCTTATATTCGAAAAGGAAATATCGGCTCGTTTTCTTTCCCTATCCATTTTGAATCGTATTATAAAATTAGAATACTTAAAAATTTCAATCTGTACGTTTGTGTAGCAACGCACGTGCTGGTGTCTTCCTCTTTAACACGCGGTTGTCATATTAAATATGTTACATTATTGATGATAACACGAAGACGGAATAAAAAGAAAAACATAACAATAGTGAAGAAACGGTTAAATTAGCATATATATAATTAATTCTCGCAGAGAATGTTTGTCAAAGACAAACATAAGAAAGGCATAATTTAAGATAACACGTAAAAGTGAGTGGAAATAACAAACATACTTACTAACGAAATTCTTCCCATTAAAAGTCCCAAAACAACCAGAATAACCATGTTATGCCAGGGGAAACACATATTAAAGAATACACGCGATATGTAATTTAGATAGGAATTATTTTGGTATTACTTGGGAACTATTCTGAAAGGAAATTCTCTGACCAGCAGAAAAGTGTCATGCTGGGATTACGAGCTGTCCGATTGTCCCGTCTAAACTGAAACCAAAAGCCAGATCTGACGAAACGGTATATGCGGTGTAAACCCCATGTCTAAATGTGGAGATAGGCGAAACACGTGCAACTAGAAAAGAGGGAAACTCTAGTACGAGTTATCGATGTCCTTCTTAATTGAAGAGGACATTATTTTATTGTTAGTATTATCAAGGAGAGATAACTTAGATATGGTTTAAGGGGAATAACTCCTGGATATACTGAGTCGACAGTATCAGTAATTTCCAATTCCCGATCTTAACCCTTAACGTATTCCCTTTAACTTTTTTTAATAACCCGTCCAAAATTAATCAGTTTTTTTATTTGCTTAATTATCAATTTTATATTTAATTAAGTTAATTTGAGAATATTTTTTATGAAATTATTGATATTTTGGAAGTTTTATGTGTTTGAAATGTATCTTGTTAATATCATCCCGAGTATTCTCGGTATAGGTAATACACACACACATACACACACACACACACATATATATATATATATATATATATATATATATATATATATATAGAGAGAGAGAGAGAGAGAGAGAGAGAGAGGCAGAGAGAGAGAGACAGAGAGAGAGAATTGAAGGACAAAAAGTTAATTTGTTTTATTAAAAATTATGACAAAAACTGTTTCATTTACGTTTTTCCTATTTTTTGTGAAGTGAAATTTAACTTTCAAATGAAATCATTTACATTCATTAGAAGAAATAAAAGTTATCATTTTCTCAAAATTCGTTTCAAATTGAAATTTTAACACAAAACTATGGTTAAATTATTGAAAATGTATTCCTTCATATATATATATATATATATATATATATATATATATATATATATATATATATATATATATATATATTGAAAATAGCAACTAAAACACATCACGATGGCTAAATAATAAGGAACTAAAAGTACTCGGACTCATAATAAATGGGAAATTATCGGCAAACTAAACGTCACGGTCTAGTAAATTTAGTTTAAGTGATAGAACGGAAATATTTGAAATTGTAAAAACACGTTCAGAATGCCTCGAGAAACCAGGGAAGAGGTTAATAGCTCACCAATGTTTCCACTCCGCTCGTTCACAAAATCATTGTATCTGATTATGAATCAAAACTTCTTTATTTATCGAGTTTAGTTTTAGTTTGCAATCGGCCATTTTAACAATTGATTCCAACTTTAGATCGTTTCACTGTACATTATACATTTGTTAAATCAAATAATAAATAGTCACTGGCCGTCATTAAAAAAAAATTATTTAATTTCCATATATTCCTGTAGTACGTGCTATTCAGGAAAATATGACCTTTTCGTTACCTTCTTCTCACCGTTAGAAGGTGTGACACAAAGTCGGAAGGTGGGAATTTAAAATCCAGCTCATATAATAAAGTGAATTCTGGCCTAAAAAATGCCGTAGCAGCTCCTCAACGTTCCGCGATAGGGGCACCTCGTGCAATTAGCAATAAAATAACTTTTTTTTTCAAATAGCGAGAAGGTAAAACTTAATAGGGTGAACCTTCTAGTACTGAAAAGAACCCACACTTTAACCCTACATAAGCGAGACCACGAGCTTCTGAATGGATAAGACTATGTCGGGCTGATTGTCGAGGACGTACCTTCGACTAATTTGCCAACTTTTAGTCTAGCACCCATACATAGCTGCGTCTTTTCCTGAAAATTACTAAGATATATCGCGGTTCAGTCTTTTTTACTGGTTACCGTGAGGAACTGAATCTGTTTGACCAATCACAGTTTCGTATCTCTCACCACCCCCTTCATACTGTAACAGATACCGTAACAGATGCGTGTGAGAAATGAGCTTTGGAGTTCCTATTTACTCAACTCCACACGAGGGCAAAGTTAGACACAAAGTCAGTTTTTAATGTGAAGGAAAACTTACTCCCTAAAAGGAGTCACTCTAGATTCGGACAAAAATAAAAAAAATTCCCTCAGTCCAGAAGGATATGTCCCCCACTGATCGAAAACAGAAAAGATAAAATGTAGAATCAGAACGGATACTTCTTTTTGATTTTCGTCAACAAGCTAAAAGTAAATAGCTTTTAAGTTCTGTAAAAATGAAAAAGAAATCTTTGAGAAAAGATCTGAACATTAGAACTTTACCCATAAAATGTTGAAAAAAAAAGCTTACATCGGTTTCCATTTATATTTAAATTGGATAATTCCATGAGATTGTTGCTTGCATGCTCTGAAATTGAATAAACAAATTAGTAGTCGAATCAGCATTGTCTCTTCTCTTCTGGTCTTACTGGAAGCAGAGTTCCATTCTTTTAATATAGGTTTTATTTGCTAGCGTTTGTTGCAGATATGTGTGTTGTTAGTTTTCTTAGAGATTTATTTACTTTTATGGTATTTTGAATTTTTTGGCTGCTTACACTATATTATTACGCAGTTGCAAAACTACAGATCCCAACAAATGCCCGGCGTCGTCACATATCAGAAGCCTTGTTGTTGACACGTAGTAATCGTAGATGTAGTGGCGACGGTGTGCTGAGTAGATCTGTCTCTCTTTCTTTTGTGTGTTGTTTGCAGCACATGTAAAAGTTATCGTGGTAACAGCAGTATAATAGGTCTGTCTCTCCCTATCTCTTCTTCAATGCGTGTAGATCGACAGCAGCAGCAAACATAGTTTCATATCGTTGTACTAACTAAAACGAAAACATATGTAATGCTCTAGATATTAATATTATTGTTCTGACATTTTATTACACAGTATTACTACACATCATTTTCTTTACAGATTACTATTAATACACAATATTACCTTTACATATTAGTATTAGGCTATACCCAGTATTGTGTCTACTCTTCCAGTCAATTGCCGTAGTAGTTCAGTACACAAGTGGCTCAAATAGACGATCATATTTGCCAGGCACTTTGTCTCTTCAGTCACTACCGGTTCATGACGTCACTTCCGTGAACATGTTAACTTAATTTCTAGGTTTAAAAATTCCTTGAGATGATCTAATTTCGAAATGGAGCTTTCCTTTCTATGGTATTCACACATCTTAACACAATATTGTCACAGTATGCTTAATGCAGAATAATCCTTTTAATATATAATAATTTTAATAATTAAAATATGGGGATCATAGTTGTGTCCAAATTCCAGTAATTTATCATTGTTCTAGAGTCGCTTGCTAGTGGTTAGAAGCAAGTCTAGTATATCATATCTCTACAAAACCACTATTCGCCCGTGCATAGAGGAGTGTTGCCACATTTGAGCTGGTGCACTAACCACTTGTCTCCTCCTCTTGGACAGCATCCCAAAAAGAGTTTCTCAACTAATACTCCTACACTGCCTAACAAGATCCAGCCCCTGTTCCATCGTCACAATGTTGCATCCATGCACTTGTCTTGCACAAACTTGTAGCACTTGTGCCCCTTCAACGCAAATACCGCCGTCCAACCCGGAAAAGCAGCAAAATCACACTCCTTCACTGTACAGGTCACCATATTCCAGAAGGCTTTCTACTTTAATAGCTGCTTTCCTCGGAATGCTTGCCTTTGATAGTCCCTTCCTGCTCTCTGTTTCCCCGGCTGCATCAACATACTGAAATGTAAATGTTATGTGAACAAATATTTCACTGAACAACTTCTCACTTAGGATTCTCCTACAAATATTGGGGTTTAATTCTGAGTAGCCCCTTACGTCCAAGTGGCAGTGTGTCTTGCTTGAGGTGAATTGAAGTTTTAATTTTAATTTTTTTTTGGTAAGTGTTTAAGGAATTCGTAATGAATTAATGAATTTCGCTAGGACTCACTATATGCTTGTGGGCTCTTAGAATGCCTTCTGTTAGTTCTGATAATGATAATTGTCTGCTGTTGTTTTTATAGTTTATTTCTGATTTAAAGTTGGGTTTATATTTTTCTGTATTAATGTGTGCAGTTCAAGAATGGACTTTGTTTCTTTTTCACTTCTTTTCTTGTTTCGATCTTATTTCTTCGACGTTCAATTGTGAACAAATACATTATCGACTCGTTTCCTTCCCAGATCCATTTTTAATCGCATTATAAATATAGCAATTCCTGGTGCCCACTCTTAAATACCTGCCCCATCTGCCTCCTATAATTCCCTACTTAATCAATTTTACCGATTGCAAATCTAAACGACTTTTATTCAGTTTCCAATCGGTCATTCTTGATCTTCGTCGATGTTTCCATCTTTTTATTTCCATTTTTCATCATCATTTGAATTCTTCTTCATCTTCTGCTTCTTCATCGCCTACTTTTGTGCTTTTTTTACATCTTCTTTTACTTTTTAATCTTCTTTTTCTTCTCCTCCTTCTTCTTCTTCTTATTATTATTATACTTCTTTTTTATTCTCCTTCTTCGACCTTTTCTTCTGTATCTCCTACTACTACTTCTTTTTCTACTTCTTCTCCTTCTTCTTAAATATCATTATCTGCTTTTTTGCCCTCTTTTTTCTTCCTCCTCTTATTTTACTACTTCTTTTTTTCTTCCGTATTCTCTACTTCTTTCTGTACTGCTTTTCTTCTTCATCATCATCTCTGCTTTATCTTCTTCCTATTCGTCTACTTCTACCTCCTCCCCTTCTTCCTCTTCTTTTCTTCTTGTTTTTCTTTTCTTAATCTTCTTCTTCTTCTTCCTCTTTATCTTCTTCCTACCCTCTTTTTTCTTCGTCTTGTTCTATTTCTTATTGTTCTTATTATGTATTTTTTAAATTTTCTCTTTCTCATTCATCTTCTTTTTCTTTGTATACTTCTTCCCCTTTTCCTTCTACGACTAATCCTTATTCTTTCTCCGCTTCCTGTTGTTGTTGTTTTTGTTCTTCTTCTTTTCCTTTGTCTTCTATTTCACCTTCTCCTCCTATTACAATTTCTGTTTCATTTCCATCCATAATCCTTCTTTCAGCCAGGGTTTCCATTATCGATCTTTTCTTACAATACTATTTTTGATTAATATTATTTATAACCAGACTGTGTGATTCTTCAAATACAGTGACTTTCAATCAGTTTACCGCGAGTGGATCGTAGGTGTGCCGCAAACATTTTTGAAGGTTATTAAATAAATCATTTTCGAAAAAAAAAAAAAGAACGATGAATGTACGTGTCAAAACTAAAACCTCTCTAAACGTAACATACGTTTTCCATTGTTATACGAAGTTTATCTGGAATGTAATAAGGCTTGTATCATAAAATAATTATTTCCATCCCACAAAAGAGAGAATATGTTTTACCCTTTCAAATAATCAGGTCCTTTTGGGTCTAATGCATTTTCCCATACTTCTCTGTCACGCTTCTGTATATTGTTATAAGAATTATTCTGGAATGCCGATGAGATCCGTTTCTGTCCGTCGACTTCCTGCCATGACGCAACTTCCTGTACACGTCAGCATAACCTCTAACTTAACCTCTAATGGAATTTTTTACTTTTTTTCTTACTTATATTCACTCCAAAAATAACACATTACCACTAACACATTACCATTGTACAGCGAGATGCTTGTTCACCTTACATTTAAAGTTCTGCATGTTGGTACAGAGAGTAAGGAGTGAATTCCAATGGCAAGCAGTTCGAAGAAAACAGCTATTAGTGCAGAAAGCTTTCCAGCATATAGGGATCTCTAAAGTGAAGAGTGAGATTTTGCTGCATGTCGGGTTAGTCGGGGTTACTTACGTTGAGAAGACACAAGTTAAGCAAGTTCGTTGGAGCACATTCCATTGAAGTACTTTTAAAACAAGCACAGGGATGCAACATTGTGGTGATTAAAAAGGGTCTAGAGCTTGGAAGATATGGTGGGACCTATTTAATTTAATCTAACCTCGTCCAGAAATGCTCGTTCGTAACCCCTCCCCTCCCGATCAAACATCGCTACACATGGGATCATGGTTCTAGTGTCCGTAATTCCAGTAATTTCCAATTTATCATGATAGCTGGTATTATTTCAAAACGGGTCCCCTTGATTATATTCTTCAGCTCTTGGAAACCGAAAAAAAATCACACGGAACGAGATCAAGTGAGTAGGTAGGTTGTTCCAGAAACAGATTGTTCGTCTATGTTATCAACCGTTGGATTCTCAGGTGGTTGTAAGGAGGGGATGCATTATTGTGGTGAAGAAGAAGGGGTGTATACAAAAAGCAAGTGAACAAAAATGCAGTGGTTGTTGAAAGCTAAGTTTATGTTTATATATATGATTTTATAATGTTATACGAAAGCACAATCTAATTATCCCTCTTTCCCCAATAGCATATAGATCATGCAATTTTAAATCCATGTAATAAGATAATTTAAATGTTATGGAAGGGGAGGATTACTAAAAACAGGAAATAACAGTAGTTTACAAGCAAAATATTAAAAAAATGTAACTGGCTTTTTAAACTGGCTTCAAATAATCTAAATCAATCTCATGCAATGGAGTCAAATTTCAACAAAACATAGCACCTATTTTTTTATATCGCTTGAAAGTGAATATTCAAATATTACAAAAAATGCAATAAAAATAGTTTTGTGCGAAGCGCGCAGTGTTTTTCCTTAATAATAGTAAATCAGAAAAAAATCGTACACATCGTAAGTCTCGCGTAGCTATGACGTCACAAGCGTCTTTCCTGGTCTGGGTGGTAAGAAAGATATGAAGGTGACATCTTATAAGTGGTAATTTACAATGGCATTGGTTACTGCCACGTGGTGTCAATTAAAGATGGGTGGGACAGAAGAAGGTAACAAAAACAAAAGCAGGGGCAATGCAATACAGTCAAAATGTTCGCAATAAGATTTAAGGCTATATCTGTCAAAAGTTCGACCCTGCAAAGACATTTTTCTAAATACAAAATCGAACTCAGATATCTAATTAGATGTATTATATATTGTTTTATTATATATTCTTCAATATATTTATTTTCTCTAAACCCCGAGTTCGTGTTTTCATTCCGGCCCCTTTACAGGGTAAAACCACTTTCTCGCTTCTGTATTTCATCTCGTCTTTCCATCCTTCCTTCCAGTCGCCCTTTCCATCCTTCTTTCCATCATTCCTTGCTTTCCTTTTGTTTTCAATCCTCCCTTTCTATTCTTACGTCCTCACTTCATTTCCATCCTTCCTTTTCATTCTTCCATTACTTCTGTCCATTCTGTCCCTCCTTTCAATCCTCCTTTTCTATTTTTCCGTATTCCCTTATTTTCCTACCTTCCTTTACATCCTTGTTGTCAACCCTTCTCCTGATCCTTCCTTCCAAGCATCTCTTTCCACCTTCCTTTCCACCATTTCTTTATTTACTTCCATGTTTCTATTCTATCATTCTTTCGATCCTTCCTTTCAATCCTCCGTTTCCATCCACCCTTCTACACTTTCTGTGCATCCTTTCTTTTCATCTTTCCTGCCAATCTTTCCTTTCCATCCTCTCGACCTCCCTTCCTTTACCTCATCCCCTCCCCCTTTCTTTTCACCATTTTAATCCTCTCTTTCCATCCTTCCGTCTTCCCTTCCTTCCTTCCATCCTTTCTTTCCATTCATCCTTACAACCCTTTCTCTTATTTTTTCCATTCTTCTTTCCTCCTTCCTTCCACATTTTCGTTTCCACCCTTTCCATCTACCCTTCTTTTCTTCCTTCCATCCTTCCTTTCAATCCTCCCTTGCATCTTTTTCGACCCTTTCTTTTCAATCATTCATTCCTTCCGCCATTCTTCCTTTTCATTCACCCTTCCAAACCCTTATTTTCATCCTCCTCTTCTGTCTTTCCTTTCATACTTCATTTTTATCCTTTCTTTCCATCCTTTTTCATCCTTCCTTTACACCCTCCTCTTTTATCCTTCCTTTCGATCTATCCTACTATCCTTCCTTTCAATGCTTCTTTTAAATCCTTTCTTCCACCTTTCATTTCAATCGCCCCTTCCATACCCTCCTTCCTTCCACCTTTCCACCCTTTATTTTCCATCCTTTCTTCCACACTTCCTTTCTATCCTCACTTCATCTCTTCCTTTCACACTTCCATTCCAATATTACATTGACATCCTTTTTTCGACCCTTCCTTTCAATCATCCATTTCTCCCTTCCATCCTTACTTTCCATTCATATTTTATTCATTAATTTCACACTTTATTCTTATCTATATTTTCCGTTCTTTCTTCAGCCTTCCTTTCTACCCTTCCTTTCTATCTTTGTATCCTTCCTTTCAGTCCTCCATTTTTATCTTTCTTTTCGGTCCATCCTGCCATCCTTCTTTTCAATCCTTCTTTAACATTCTTTCTTTCACCCTTCATTTTAATCCTCCCTCCCATACCATTCTTCCTTCCACCTTGCCTCACTTTTTTTCTATCCTCACTTCCGCTCTTCCTTTCACCCTGTCTCCCAATATTCCATTGACATATTTTTTTTCAACCCTTACTTTCAATCATCCATTTTTCCATTCAATCCTTCTTTTCAATCCTTCTTTTACATTTTTCCTTCCTTCCTTATATCCTTCCTTCCTTCAGTCCTTCCTTTCCCCCTTTCGTCCTTCCTTCCTTGAACCTTTCCTTTCTATCTCTATCCATATTTTCACACTTTCTATCAATCCTATCTTCCTCCCTTTCTTCCTTCCTTCCAATCTTTCCTTTCAATACTCTCTTTCCATCTTTCTTTCCACTATTGTTTTCCATTCTTCATTTCTTTCCTTCCATATTTCCTTTCTATTTTTTCTTACCACTATTTCTTTTTCATGCTCCTTCCCTTTTTTTCTTTCTTCCCATACTTGCTTCCATAATTCACCCGATATCTCTTTCCTTCCATCTTTTCTTTCTTTCATGCTTTCCATTCTTCTTCTCTTTTCATCGCTATTTCTTTACTTTTCTATTCTTTCGTTAATATTTTATTCGTTCTCTTGTTTTTTTCTGTCTACTTTTCTTTTTCGTTTTTCTTTAGCTCCTCCATGTTTTTTCTTCAATCCGTCTTACCTTCATCCTACTTGATTTCGTTCCTCCCGCTTTCTTTATTTTCTTCTTTCCAGCTTTCTTTTGTTTTTCATTAATACTTCCACTTCATATACTCTTTTTTCATTCTTTCTTTACCTTTTCTTTTATTCTTAATTTTTAATTTCTTTCTTTCTGTTCCTCTTTCATGTCCTATGTTCATTATGCCCCATGTCTTCCTTCCTCTTACTCCCTTCATTCCGGACTATTTTCTTCGCCACTCTTCTCTTTTATATCTTTATTCTTTCTCTTCTCTTCTTCTGTCATTCTTTGATTTCTTGTTATCTTCCTTCTTTTATTTTCTTTTTTCTTTTTCTATCTCAGCTTCCATTCCTCTATTCGTCTTCCTTGCTTTCATTCCTTCTTTTTAAGTAGTTTCTTTCTTTCCTGCGTAAACCTACGTCTATTTTCTCTTTAATTCACCTTTCTATCTCCATTCCTTATTCCCTTTCCCGTCTTTATCCAATTTCTATCTTGATACATGTTATTTGTTTCAATTTTTCCCTTTCAAAATCCGATATTTTCCATCTGTTTCCAACTTGCATTTTATTGTTGCAACGCCCCCTGCCGTCCTTTTGTTGCATCAGCTAAATTTAAAACATCTCACGGCTGATTGAATCGCTTCAGAATCTCTCGGATGCTTTCATTGACCACCATTTCCCCGCGACACACCTTTCGACCTTCAAATAAAATTCTCTAATCCATTCTTCCTCATCAGAATACAAGTCAATAACAAACCAATCTTCATCCAGGGGAGTGGACATGAGAATCTGAAATTAAAATGGCTGTTTGCACAGATAACGATTTAAATAAATAAAAAATATCTGATTTCGTTGCTCTGTGTCTTCTCACTGATCTTGCTTGCATCATTATGATCTTTAAAGAACACAAATCAAATAAGAATAATCGACTTCAATTATTACCAAAAGTTTAAAAATCGCCCGGATATCTTAATGGTGAAATCATAACTAAATAAAAAAAAACAAGATCTACATTTACAGATCCCCATGCTTTTCATTGGCTATAGCCAATGCCGGTCGTTTGGATTTCTGGCATCTATAAATAAACGCATATTTAAAACTCTTATTTCCATATAATGAGAAGCACGCCCGTCATCTATATTTCTATAAAGTTAAGTATGCTTATTATACCCCGCTGCAGTATGTTAGACACAAGGTCAGCTAAGGTTTGAAAACCAAGCGCACTGTGTGAAGTGCACTCTGACCTAGAAAAATGCCTGAGCAGCTTTGTCAACATTCCCATGTAGGGGCGCCTCAGGCGATTAGCAATAAACTAAGCCTTTCTCATAGATAAAGTAAAGCCTGTGTGGGTGAAACTTTTAGAACTGAACAGAACCATAACCCAGCCCGAAAGCAACAGAGCCACTATCGGTCTGATTATCAAGGGCGTATCTTTGACTCGTACGAACGGCACATACTCAAGCTAAGTATGTGGATATTTTTATATATTTGTATATATAAGATTCATTCATGAACTAATTAACCGATCATTATGCATTTTGGGACACTGCTGTTAAGTGTAAATGTGGGTAATGAAGGCTATATTTAGTTGAATTTAGTATTATGCAAAGACGGCAAAAACGGGGTGGAAGTGCGATTTTGTGAAATATCAATAATAGGTATTATACATTAATTAATAAATAGTACTCATATTTCAGTTTCTATGGATTATTTGAAATGGATTTTAGGAGGAATAAAATGGGCACAACCTCCCATTTAAACAGTTTAATATTTCAGATTTGCATACAATTTTACCAATAGTTATTCCACATTAATTAAGCAAGACTACCTGCATTTCAGTTTCTTTTTAAGACCCCTTAAATTTAACATTGAAATTTGAGACATTTTATAGAATCAAAATCATGTAATCGATTTTGATAAAAATTGGAACAAGGATTCTAGACACACGGTATAATAGAATTATATCATGACTTTAATAAAATAAAGTGGTGCAACAGTATTTTGTTAGAAGAATTAAGTTTTCTAGTTAGATACAAATAGAGGTGCGTGCGATTAACCGTGGTTTTAATAACCGGTTGATTATTGTGCATCTCTCATTTCTGTCCTTTCTTCATTCCTTAATTTTCTATTACTTTCCCTCTTTTATTTTATTTATTTCTTCCCCTATTTCCGTTCCCGTTTCCTTTATTCTTCTTCTTGTTCTTCCTTTCTTTCATTCCTTCTTTTCTGTCCTTTTTTTACGTACACTTCCTTTCGTCTTTCCCATTCTTTCCCCACTCCTTATTCCTCTTTATTTCTTTATCTAATTTCTATATTTATACATGTTATTTCTTTCAGTTTTTTCCTTCCAATATTTTTTCATCTGTTTTCAACGTGCATTTCCTTGTTGTAACGCCAACGTCACTACCGCTTTTTTGTTGCAGCGGCTAAATTTAAAAGATCTCACGGCTGATTAAATGTAAAATATGAGTAAATAGGATAATATGGGTGTTTCGGAGAATAAAGGAAGTGAGCGTTCAATCAAAATACTCTAGAAAAAACGAATGGGTGGAATTACACATACATACGCACTAATACTCTTGCGTACTGGTACGAAATCTTCAATTTTACTCATGTATCAATAAAAGAGCTAAATGTTCAATAAGTCGTATACAATGCACAGATTATAATTGGCCATTAGTCCTTAAGTCAGCGTCCAGTGTTTAGTTGAAAAAATCTATCAATTCCACGATAGTCCTAATGTTTTTTCTTTGCGAGAAAAATCTGAGTTTATGTTGGTTTATAGTTTAAAAGAAAACGTGTAAAACGGATATGTAACAAGGTAACTAGCCATGTTGTTTAACTATATTCAAAGGACGGAATTACGAGTTGAAACAGAACAAACCGATAAAGTTTAATATTTAAGTCAAAGTCAAATTTTCTAATGAAAATCTAATTCTAAAAAACGTATTTTCAATGATTGACAGGTGGCGAGTATTTTTAGTCTTGGCTAGCCTGGCTCAAGTTTGAATATAACAACTCTTGAAAGTCTGGGAAGATGTAAAATACAATAAGTCTCGATAATAAAGGAATAAATGAATAAAAGGAAGTATCTGTTCCTGACCACGGTGCAAGACGCCACAAGGAGACAGGACAGGAAAATAAAAATCGTCCGATCGATACATACACGCAAATGTCACCAGCCTAAATCTCACTCTATTCTGTTCACTGAGTGATGTTTTAGACTACAAACTGATGTTTCAAGTCGTTACCCCGACAAAAGCGATGTTAAGATTAATTAAAATATTGTAAATATAGGTTTTATTTAATATTAATAAATACAGCATTATTAACTAAGAATAGGCGTTATCTTTCTTTTTACTTTAGTCAAGGTGAAAATAATTAGCAAGACTTACTGAATTAAGAGGAAAAGGACGCAACATTCTATACATGCAATGACCTAGCGCCAATTCTTCAACCAGTTTAAACTGCGAAAACAATCTGATCCAACACTCATCACAAGGTTAATTGATCTACGAGAGATAGAGTCAAGATATAGAGGCACGTAAAATGTTCTAGAGGCGACGTTTTATAAAGATAGACACACAGACTATGTTAATATTTGGCTTTTAACCGTTTTTTTAAAATTCAAATATCGCAATGCCTATAAAAAGAGAAACTATCTATCCATTTTTCTATCTTAAAACGCGTGTCTGCGTATTTTCTTACTGACATCGATTTTTGACCTGCTGTCGTTTACAACGACAAACAGATATTAACGTTTTACGTCGAAAAATTGACTTTTAAATAAATAAATTGACTTTTAAATAATAAATATATTTATTTAAAATAAATTTGCATTGTCTTGGCTTCTGACCGTTTCTCAAATTCAAATGCCTTGTGAATTTCGCATCAATTGAAAAACGCCGATAGAAATTTAAAAAAATGTTGTTTAATTTTTTTTATTTATGGTTATTCTTGTCCTGAATTAATTGGTTAAATTTGTTTTTTTAAATTTCAGATTGTGCATATGAGTAAGAAAAACATAAATGACAGATCTATCAGATTTTTTAAGAGAACAGATTGTTTGTGCTCGTATGGCAGGTCTTACTGTAAAGGAAGTGGTTGGGATGGTGCGCGTATCGAGGAGAACTGTCTCGAAGGTTATGATAACTCATTAAAAAGAAAGGTAAACATTTTCCTCTAAACAAAATTCCGGACGAAAGCCGAAGATGTCTGAAAGAGAAGGTCAAACGCCTGTAAAAGTTTGTGAAGAAAGAGCAGAAAACCATGGCACCCAAAATTACAGTACAGCTTAACAATCATATGGATAATTTTGTTTCAGCAAAAACTGTTCGTCGGGAGCTTCACAAGCCTGGATTTTATGGGGGGATTTCAAGGTGTTTCAATTATTTTGTCCAACCCTATATATATATATATATATATATATATATATATATATATATATATATATATATATATATATATATATATATTTGTGTTATAATGGAACAATTCCAGGAAGAAATCCGGGTATGAAAGCTCAATTTGGTAAACAGAGCAAGAATAACATAAAATATAATAACACGAAATTACATGATCGCAGATGCAATCATTTATTTCAACCTTGTGGTTTCCTCAAGCATCAAACTAGACAATTACATTTTTGAGACTGACAGAAAACTGAATTCACCTTCAACAATTCAAATACAACCAGAGAGAGTGGTGTTTGCAACCAATCTGAACACCCCTTACAGAGCGAGGGGGAATTAAAATCTTATATT
>OY744522.1:108258293-108325793 GCA_963556195.1 Sepiola atlantica
ATAACAAATAAAAAGTACAAAAAACGAGAAAGAACGAATGAAAGAAAGGGAAATAAATAATAAATAGGAAAGAAAAAAGAATGAAAAAAGATGCCGAAAAAAAAGAAAAGAAAGGAAAAGAAGAGCAGAAGAAAGAAAGAAAGTACAAGTTACAGAAGGAATTAAATAAACGTAAAATAAAGAAAAAAGAAGACAAAAAAAGAGAAAAATAGTGAAAGATATAATATATGAAATGAAATATTAGATGAGAGATAAAGAAAATAAACACTAAAGTAAGTAAAGTTAACAAAGGAAAGGAAATAATAATCTGGAACCTGAAATCAAGCTGCTATCTCCAGCCAGTGTCTGCTCGGCGAAGATCACAACAACTATTCCCTGTAGATGTAAATTAGGTGCTATCCCTCGACTTGCAATGCCACGTTTTACATAGAGTACCTTGTATTCTCAGAGTATTACCTTTCTAAGTACCGACCAAGCTAATACTGAACAAGCTAAGAATAAGAATAAGAATAAGAATAAGAATAAGAATTGAAGCAAACACACGGAACTCGCCAGAGTATTGAAAGGGATATGGAGTATGAAGAGAGTCAATATAATACACATAATCGTAAGAGCATTAGGAACAGTCCCGAAAAAACTGGAAAACCACTGAAAGAAATTAGAATCCAAGGGAAGAGCGAGACCATACAACGGACGGCAATGATGAGAACAGCCTAAATCTTAAGGAAAATCCTTGAATTCGGAAACCAACACACATAAACTACAAATGCTAACCAGTCACTGTGGAGGTGTGTTGTCATGACTCCAGAGAACATCACTGGTTGTTGTCGGTGAGAATAATAATTATAATAATTTGGAGACGTAGTGACGTCGATTTCAATAACAACAACAAATAATAATAACAAAAGCGTTTATTGAGGCTGCGTACTAGCTCACAGGAGGATTTCTGTTTAAAACCGAATTATTTGGAGACGTATGGACATCGATTTCGGCAGGGGAACGAACGAGACTTCCCAAGTCGTCATCCAGCGAAATTCTCGAAACCCTAAGTCAAAAACTAGAACTAATTGGACTAAGGCCTTAAATAGAATTGTAGTGAAATGTTACTTGAAGAGTGATTCCCCTAAGAGAAGATATAGACAGCGAATGCACCAAAAACTGGAATGAGCTAGGCCTGTTTGAACTATCAGAACAAAAAACTTGCAGGACAAGCCCGGGTGATTAGAACTAATGAATGGCTATCTGCTATTGAAATTGAAGAACTAAAAAGAGAAATTAAAAGAGATGACTTAGATGAGCTTGTGGAGATAAATGAACTTGATGTAGCTAAAGAAACGTCTAGGGAAGAAACAACAACAAACTCCGAAAGCGAAAACATTGTAACTAATGGTAATCAGGATGTTTCCACAAATGCAATCATAAAACACATGATAGAACATGGGATGACAGAAGAACATATTGATATTTTCAGATTGATAGACGAGAAGCTAAGAGCTGGCAATTTAGAACAGCCGCCGAACCTGAAATTTTTCAATAGAAAAAGACTTAAAATTGTCACGACCAAAGTGAATGATGTTTTACCTTTTTTATTGGTAGATAATCTTGAACAGTGTAACAAAATTATTAAAGCTGCTGCCAATACTGTGTCAAATCTACTCGGAGTAGAAAAACAGAAAAAAGAAGTAAAGAAAGAGCCCTGGTGGAGGAAACGTTTAAATGGTCAGATAAAACAACTTAGAAAGGATTTAAGTAAAGTGCAAGCCGTCGAAAATGGCAAACTCAAAAGTCAGAGCGCTTGTGAAAGACTAATCCGTAAGTTCAACATACACCGAAAAAGTTTCAAGTGTGTAATTGAAGAACTGAACAGCGTTTCGTAGCTAAGACTACCAAAGTTAAACGTTACAGCGACAGAATTGAGCAGTATCTACAAAACAGATTGCTTGAGAGCAACCAAAAACTCCTTTTTGAACAACTAGAAGGAATTGGAAGAGAGAATGATGTTACAATTGATGCTGACCAATCTAGTGCATTCTGGAAAGGCATTTGGGAAAATGAAGTAAAGCATCAAGAGCATTCAGAATGGATCAACGATATTGAAAAGGAGGTGTCATCTAGAGTAGAACGACAAACTAATATAACAGTCATCGTTGAGATGCTGAAGGAGAGGGTTAAAAAGCTTTCAAATTGGAAAGCACCTGGACCTGACGGAGTCCAGGGATACCGGTTTTAAAACCTTCAGGCTCTTCACTCATGTCTTGCAGAAATGATAAATGGCTGTTTGGCGACAGGTAACTTCCCTGAATGGCTAACAAAGGGCACCACAGTATTGACCATAAAAGATAACACAAACGGGGGTGAGGTGACAAACTTTAAACCAATCACTTGCCTCTCAGTTATGTGGAAACGTTTCACTAGCATATTGTCTGAAAGTATTTATGGTCATTTGGAGCAAAACAATTTGCTGCCTGAGCAACAGAAAGGCTGCCGACAAAGATCACATGGCACCAAAAACCAGCTTCTGATTGATAAAATGATCATGAGAAACTGCAAATGAAGAACTACTAACCTTGCCATGGGGTGGGTGGATTATAAAAAAGCATTTGACATGGTACCTCATTGATGGATACACAAATGCCTGGAGATTTTCGGAATAGCCCCCGACATTCAAACCGCTTTAAAGAATAGCATCAAAAATTGGGAAGCCAATTTAACTTCAGGGGGTGTTCCATTTCTTGAGGAAATAGCCTATCTAGGTTTCAAGGTTAGCAAGAATGGTACAGCTCCTCTACCAGAGGAAGTGGCTGCGATGGCAAGAGCCCCCACACCCAGGAATGTTACAGAGTTGAAAGCCTATCTTGGGGCAGTAAATCATTATCGCAGCCATTTACCAAATTTGCCCACACGACTTGAGCCACTGCACAGTCTAATGAGGAAAGGCACAGTTTGGAAGTGGGAAGCCTGCCAACAAAAAGCTTTTGAAGAGACAAAGAAAATTCTGTGTACAGCATCCCTTCTGACTCATTTTGACCCATCTAAGCCCACACTTGTACAAGTGGATGCTTATCCTTATGGCTTGGAGCTGTGTTGGCTCATAGGATGGAAGATGGCAGTGAAAAGCCAATATGTTACATCTCCTGAACGCTCTCAGATGCTGAACAGAATTATGCACACATTGAAAAGGAGGGGCTTGCCATGGTTTTTGCAGTGAAGAGGTTACATCAATATTTGTTTGGAAACCCCTTCACGATGTTCACCGATCACAAACCGTTGTTGGATCTATTTGCAGAGACAAGCCAATTCCTGCTTTTGCAGCTGCCCGGGTTCAGCGTTGGGCCCTATTCTTGGCTGCCTATAATTACAAACTAGAATATCGAGCTGGAGCCCTCAATAGTAATTCGGACTGTTTGAGTCGTCTTCCACTGGAGGCTCAGGAAAAAGATATATCTAAATCCACTAATGAAATATTTATGATGGACCTTGTGGAAGCTCCAGTGAAGGTTGAAGCTGTGAGAGCAGAGACTAGGAAAGATCCGATCTTGAGTCGGGTATACAAATTCACCATGAATGGCTGGAATGGGGTCAGTTGGAGTGAACAGTTAAAGCCCTATTTTAATAAACGGGAGGAACTGACCTGTGAAGATGGCGTGTTACTGTGGGGAAGCAGGATTATTATTCCTCCTAAGTTGAGAGGAAAGGTTCTGCAGCAATTACACCAGACTCGTGTAGGCATTGTGAGGATGAAAGCATTAGCTAGAAGCTATGTATGGTGGCCAAAACTGGATGAAGATATTGAGTGGACCGCCAAGGGGTGTGAAAGTTGTGTGCTAAATCAGAAACAGCCCAACAGAACCCCGATTCATTGTTGGGAATATCCAAGTCAGCCCTGGGAAAGAATTCACATAGACTATGCTGGTCCAGTTTTTGGACACATGTTCTTAATAGTGGTTGATGCCTACTCCAAATGGATGGAGGTTTGCATAATGAAGACATCCATTGCTGCAGCTACCATTGAGAAGTTGAGGGGAATCTTTGCGACTCATAGTTTGCCTCTGCTGGTTGTGAGTGACAACGGCCCTTGTTTCTCCAGTGATGAATTCAGGAGGTTTTTAGAGGCAAATTAACGGCTCCTTGCCATCCCTCCTCCAACGGCCAGGCTGAACACAGTGTGCGTACATTCAAGGAAACAATGAAGAGGATGGACAAAGACACAAAACCATCTCTTGAAACAAAAGTCAACAGATTCCTTTTTAACTACAGGACAGCTCCACACACAGTAACTGCGGTTCCTCCAGCTGAATTGCTGTTCAAGCGACAATTAAGAATAGCCTTTCATCTGTTACAGCCAAACAAGTTTAAGAGCAGGGTGTACAACTACAAAATGGAGAAGGGTACTAAGATCATGACACCGTGCCGAAATCATGGGGTGAATGATCCAGTCCTTGTGAAGAATTTTGGCACTGGTCAACGGTGGCTGGAGGGCATCATTACGAGGCAGTTGGGTAATGTCAATTTTGAGGTAGAGACCGAGAGAGGAGTTACACGGAGACATTCAGACCAGATCATTAAAAGGACAATCCGGGTCCCAGAGGAGAATATGACTGATATGAATGATGCCGCAGAGGACACGATGACAACCAGTACAAGGGAGTCTACTGAGGAAGAAGGAGTTCCTGAATTGGTAAAACAGGATGAGGCTGAGGTGGAACCTATAGACTTCAAACAGAAAGCATCGCCTATTCCTCGGAGATCTGAGCGTGTAAGGAGAGCTCCATTTAAGTTAAGAGACTATGTTCTGTGATCCATCTAAGAATAGAGGAATGTAATGTATCAAGTTACAGCCATTGGGTGAAGTTTTTGATTGGCCCAGAGGGCGCCTTTGTTGTAATTGTTGTTGTTGTTTTGATTATAAAAAGAAGAGAATCTAACAGATCGGAACTTGCTTCAGTCGTGACACTTAGTGAATGGTGCAGACTTATACAAGGCAGTATCACTGGTAAAATATTCTCGACCTTTAATAGGCTGGACAAAAGAAGAACTCAGGAACTTGTACCAGAGGACTAGGTAACTAATGACCTTGTACACTACACTGCAATCGAGGATAATACTGACGAACTACATAAAACGGAGAGAAGGGGGGAGATAGCTGGTAAGCATAGAAGACTGTGTGGATTACACAAAAACTATCTAGAAACATACACAATGCAAATTACAGAAAGGCTGATCATCGCTGAAAGAGGCATCAAGGAAATACACAATTCAGGGAACATTGAAACTGGAAACAAAAAGACGAGATAAGAAAAATTAGAAATAGATACATGGACGATTTATAAGAATTACTAGAGTAGAGATGCACGAAAACATCTGGACAAGATAACGAAAAAGACACTTGAACAGAGAAACGGAATCGTTAAAGATAACTTCACAATAGAACGCGAAATATATCAAAACTAAAATGGACAAAACACATAAAAAGTTAATTTAAGTTCAGCAAATCTCATGAAATTCTCTAGACTTTGTATAATTTAATAAATGAGTTATCTTTTGGGGATGTAATCCTACATCTTTTTTATAAAGTCGGGCAGTTTCTTGCACTGGGAGTGACATGAAACTCCTAATTTAATTTAGAAAATAGAACTTTAGCTTCCCAAAATACCGAGCACGTACACACGATCGACGTATCTCTGGCTAATTAATTTGCATATTGATTTTCAAAATGACATCTCATTAATTAACTATTCGTTATTATTGTTTTATAATTCAATGACTGTTTTCGATTTTATTATTACACAGAATTCTATTTAGACATAGTTTTCAGATCTTGGATAAAGAATTATCATTTTGAGTGAAAAGGGTAAGAAGACTCTTTTGGCGTTTGAGATATTGTTATAGACTGTAAATTATAAACAAAGACCTCCCAATATTAACATATACGACCATGTAGTAGTCTGCAGGGAAATGGTAGCGTGGGTATGTGTTACACAGATGAGAAGTTTTTGGTAAGATCATCTGTTCATGGATATTCCGGTTGATGTTTGGCACACGGATAGAAAAAAAAAGACGAGTTCTTGCTGTGAAAGTCGTACAGGGGATTACCAAAGATTGGAGTTCAGGGAAACGCCGGATCGGGTCTAATAGTTAGAAATAAATGTTCCATTACAATAGAAGACGCATGAGTATAGATTATACTTTAGGATGATGATGTTTAATTGGATTCTGCAGGTATACCGACCCTCAGTTTGACGAAAGAATCAGGCAAACGAACATAAACTGAAATGTTTTACTGAGACCTTCCGTCTATCTTTCGTAACTAAAAAGCACAATCGGGATAAGGCTCATTTCGCGCGAGATTTTCTCGCTGTCGAAGAAAAAAAAGATCGATTCTAATTTGTTACCTTTTCTTCTTAATTTACCCTTCCACAGGTAGGAAACCTCTGTGAAGAAGCTTTGTCTATGGTAATTCCGCCTGGTGCATGACACGTGGAGTGAGAAAGGAAATTCTTTCTTCGTTGTGATAGCACCACGAGTTCTTACGAGTGTTTGACAACGAGGAATACAAGATTGGAGCGCAGTCGAGTACCTCCCATGAAAATAAAGCAGAGTCTAGAGAGACTCAAAACGTCTCTTCTGTGAGAAAAAGGTTGTAGGGAAGAGAATAGATCATCTCCCATTAGATTGCGTGTGCCAGATTATTATCATTTCACTTTAAAATGTCTCTGTTATTTCGTTAGTGTACCACGTGACGCCAAACTAAAAAGAATCCTCGACTCAAAGTCCGCAGCAAACAGTGTCCGGTCACATTCAGTTCCTGATATAAAATACTTCCTGTTTTGGGTCGCTTACTCTTGTGGTTTGACAAGTTTTGTACTAATTTTTATTCATTAATTTATTCACTAAATTAAGTGATAGTACAGATTAGTTAACAAAGCACTCTATATCTCCCTTCATAAGAATGGCGTTCTAAAACATCTTCTGCAGTTTACTGACCGTGCTGAAATAATAACGTTAACATGGACAGGGAGGGGGCTTGGTTTACTATTCTGTACTTTAATCTAACAATTTAATAAATAAATTAATAAATTTGGGAAACTGAGTCTCACCGGAAGTTATATTATGGATGAAGTTTAATATCAGGAACTTAAACTGACCGGACACCGTTTGCTGTGCACTTTGAGTCGGGGATTTTTCTGGTATTTTTTGTTTTCACTTTTCACCAATCTAGCACGAGCCCGTCGGTTCCTAGCGCTCGCTTGGGTTCCGGCATTACATAAAACACGAGATGCGTAAGAATTTTTTTTTTAGTCAACTATTTTTATGTCTGTTTATATTTAACTCATGCATGAGTTGATATATGCATCCATCTGTCTCTGCTTCCGTTCATTCAAATTCTGTATCGGGCAGGATATTGATTTTTTTTCTTTGATAAAATAGTCTCCTCAATTCGATTCGATTTTATTTTTAACTCGCCGTTTGTGATTTATTTATATTTCTTTTCTTTCTGAAATCAATTAATAATTAGTTGGAAAAATAAAGGCATACAAAATAGGTTGTTTCATAATTTATGAATAATGCAGAGGCGTAATCTTTTTCTCCCTCACACCATATATATATATATATATATATATATATATATATATATATATATATATATATATATATATATATATATATATATATATATATATGTGTGTGTGTGTGTGTGTGTGTGTGCATGTGTGTGTGTATATGTATGTATGTACAGATGCAGACGCGCATGTATACGTACACGGAACAAGACTAACTACACACACACACACACACACACACACACGCAAGCAAACAGTGTTCCGACAAAGTCATAAACCTTGAAGTACAACTTTAAGAATTCTGAACAAAATGTATTCAACCGTCGCACACGAAAATGATCGGGAAGTGAAAGTCAAAACCACATACTTAAAAAAACACATAACTTTGATCCAGAGAAGCAAAAACTATGAAAATACATACACACACACATACGCACACACATGCGCAGAAATATCAAACTGCTAAAACTAAAAACATTTTTTAAATCTAAAATATATCTGAAGAGAGCCGCACGAGGCTTGAAACGCGTTTTAAAATAAAAAAATATAAAAGAATAAAATAATAAAATAATAAAATAACAAACAATTGTTGAAAAAAAGTTTTTTACAAAGTTGGTAGCCTCACTTTTTAAAATATGTTATATATATATATATATATATATATATATATATATATATATATATATATATATATATATATATATTAGAAAGGGTATTTAGACATATTTTAAAACCATTGTTTCGTAATAGTATTTTTTTGGAAAAAAACATAACAATGTGTAGTGTTAAAATAAATAAAATTTATTTTAATCTTAGCTTTCGATAATTACAATTCTCTTTGTCAGGGATTGTTTTTGTTTTTCTTCTTCTTTTTCTTCATCGTCCGATGGTAATAGACTTTGGGGTCAGAAAATCACGTTATGTCTGCAGGCGAGGTTGCGCCAATTTGAATTAGAAAGGGTATTTAGGCATATTTTTAAACCATTCTTTCGTAATAGTATGATATTTAAATAAATAAAAACATAACAATGTGTAGTGTTAAAAGAAATAATATGTATATTCATCTACCTTTCGAGAATTACAATTCTCCTTGTCAAAGAGTGTTTTTCTTTTTCTTTTTCTTCATCGTCTGTGTATTAAGTTATATTATTTATATATATGTGTATTATTGTTTATTTATTTATTCTTTATTTTCTCTTCTTGTTTTATTTATTTATTTTTTGTATATTATTTGTATACATTTTTTATGTATTTAGATGTTGGATAATTTGGGGCAAGTTGTTTAATTAATTAATAATGCCAGGGTATGAGGTGAATTATTTTGTTGGGATAGTAAAAGTAGGTCAATTATGTTTTTTGGTTGTTATGGGTTTTTATTCTTATCTGACTGAGGGTGTGTTGAGATAAATGTGTGTATTGGGATGGGCCTACTTCATTATTTGGCTGTGTGGTGGTGGCGGTAGTAATGAATGGCTTAATATAGGAGTTAAATAATGATGAAATTGAGAAGGGGAGTGAATGGTGAAATTAGATTAGAATAAGTGTAAGATATGAGGGTTAATCAGTGGGTGAGAGGGTAGATTATTATAGAATGGACGGTAGGTGGAGATCGTTACGTTGATTGATTGAGGAGTTAAATCTGGTGATGAGAACCGATTCTGTAATATTTAGGTCCCCAATGTCTCTGATAGCAGCAAGGATAGAGACACAGATGTCGCGTTGAGTAGTGGGGCATAGGGTTGTATGCGTGTGGAAAGAGAATATATGGGGGTTCATATACTCTTTGATGCGTAGGTGTAGCGGTCTTGTTGTGTTTCCTATGTAGAATATGTTGCATTTGTATACACAGTTGGTGCGGTGGCATAGATCAGTGTTGGGGATAAGACAATTGGCCAGGGAGCAGGGGTCAGGTGTGTTTTTAGTATGTTTACTAGATAGATGATGGCGTATATATATATATATATATATATATATATATATATATATATATATATATATATATAAGCAATTATTTTATATAGTTCAGATCGATTCTTATTGGAAACAAATTTCAAAGCGAGGTGAAGCTCAATATTGAATGCTTTAAATAGAGTTATAAAGATATATAGTTATATATAGATAGAGCTATAGAGGTGCAGTTTTGAAAGATCTACCGAATGTAAGAAAATATCGGTTGTGAGTGCCGTATGTAAGAATTTCTTTTTCATAGTATTGAACAGAATTACACCTAATTTTGTAAAGTGTAAAAGAGAGAGGGCTTCAACATTATACTATGCATAAACCTAAGCCGGCCATAGGAATCCACGATCATCATATTCGGTTTAACGTCTATTTAACATGCTGGCATGTGTTGGACGGCTTTAAGAAATTGACTTTCAAAGTAACCCATCCTTGGCAAGATCTTTATCCCATAGGTCTATTTTTATTACATCCTTCCATGTTTTCTTTGGGTCTTTCCTTATGTATTGAACCTGCTACCTCAACTGTTCTACATCTATTAACCCAATAACTCTCCTGCCTTCTTTCATTTTGGCCATACCATCAAAGTCTACTCTTTTGTACACATCTACCTATATTGTTCAGATGGTTATCTTCCTCTGAGTTCATCAGAACTCAGTTCGTCTTTAAGATACACATTACACATCCATCGTATCATTATCATATTATTTCTCTCCGTACAAGGCATGGCTTCAACCCTCACTGGCCAGATTTCACTTCCATACATCATTACACTGCGTACACATGCCTGATAGGCTCTTCCCTTAGTCAACTGGTAACACTCTGCTGGTGAATAATGGCAGACGTTCCTTGAACTTACTCCACTATCTTTAAATTCTTACAATCACACTAGCACCTGCTCCATCCTGTGCTCCAATGCTACCACCAAGACAACAAAACTTCGACAACCTCAATAGCTTCACCATCCAGATACACTTTCTCCACGTGAGTTTCCATTTATTTCTTGCACACAAATTTGTTATCCTCTCTCAACCTAGCAGTAATTCTACTGCATTTCTTGTGTAACCAAGGTACAACAAAAATAAATAAATTGCACTCGGTTCCCTTTTTACAAACTGAGCCGGGGAACTTTCCCCTTTTTTGGGAGGTATCCAACACTACAATCACTGATCATCACTTTGCTCGTCGTGATATTCAGTGCATATCCCGATTAGAAAATCGTGCAGTATACCAGTCCCAGTAAAAACAGATTTGAAGGCCCTACCATTATCTATGAAAAACTGAAAGCCTTTCTACAAGTGTTAATGTTTAGAGTCAAATGTTTACAAGTCAAGGCCAGTACTTCCATACTGTTTCTATATGTAAAAACAATAACAGAAAAGTTTTTTTCTTACATTCAAAATTTCTGCACGAATATGGTCCCTGTTTACCCTCAGCGTATGAATATTAAATATTTTTTTATATAACTCAATTGGGTTCACACTAAATCCGATGATATAAGGTTTGTGTCGTTTCTAACATCTTGCCAGACACACAAAAATCTGAATTTCCTTTTATATACTAGATTCTGGAATGAGATTGGGTGGGGTCATCTTGGGTGGCTATATGGTTACAAGCGAGAAGTGCGAGACTTGAATGGTATTTTCCCCCGATTAGACTTGAAACAGAGTAGACATGTCAAGTTCTCGTAAGACCTACTCAGCCTGGTTAGGGGAAGTTTGGATACATCTTAATGTCGATTTAATACTACGTTTCAAGAAATGTTCCCCCCTTCAAAGTAAAATAAATTGGTAGAACTCATCATGGTACGATTTGACCGTCTTGATTCTGTTGTTAGCATTGGTTTCCCCAATTCCTTCTAGAGCTAGACCCTTACAGGATAAATCATGTGAAGGTTACCAATATCTATAGTGAAGAGGGTGCTATGGAACCGATATGATTTGAACTTGGAACACCCAGGTCGTCAGTCCACCTTGTTATTTATTTCACCACAATCAACTCTCACCACCCCCAGGTTAAATAAAGAATTAAATAATCAGATTCTGCAAAGTTTCAGTCATCGTTACCGATCCTCACGATGTTGTTTCACGGTTCACCTGACAAACTCATTATCCCTTATACTCGAGTGGCCTTTGGACATTGATAAGCGGTGACCCGTCAGTACATAAAATAAAATCGGTGCTTTTAAGGAATGAGTATCCATAGAGTTGTAGTCGTGATGTAGTCGGGATGTAATCAGTTCCGATTACGAACGGAGAAAGCTGAACCAAGTTCCGACGTTTACCGTAGTATAAAAATAAAATAAAGCGTTCCACTTGCTAGATGACTATTTTTCAATCAATTAAAAAGATCATGTTCCGACTTTTACGTAATTTTTTGGATATTCTAATTACTTTTGCAACTTTTCATTTCTGAATAGTTTGGATATCTTTTCATTTACCTTTTACTAAAATGGTTAGTTTAGGGTAAATTTAGGGTAAGGATAAGGTTAGATTAAAAAAGTTCGTTTCGTAGTGTGAAGCACTACCGAAACCATCTTACAGAATACCCTTAAATACAAGATAAAATAAACAGTATTTTTTCGTTAAATGACTCCTTCGCAATAAAACTAATTTAGTTACTTCGGTGAAGTTCGTTAACGTTCGCCAGTCTAGGAATCTTCTGTGAAACTTGGAATTAATGACGTAAGTACTAAATTTACTTCGATACCTATTTCTTAAAAAGTACACAAAAATCATAGAAATTAAAGGAAGGCACGTGTGTAGTGGTGAACTCTGCAATAAACAGAAGCGTTGAAAAACGTATGTCGTCATTTTTAACGGTACAGGCAGCCTACTGTCTGATATTGACCGTTGGCACTCATAATTGGTAGATCTATAAATGGCACCATTCCAACCGTTTGCTTCGAAGCCGATAATTCTTACGAAATACAATATCCAAAAGACTTATGCGTCACGCACCGAATATGATTAAGTAAGTTCTCTCCTTTGGGCAATGGTTCGCGTGCAAGAGATACGTATAATTGATTCACACCGTTTCCTGCAGCTTCTCTCCCTCTATCTCCCCCCTTTACTCTCTCTCTCTTACTCTCTTTCTCCTTCTCTCTATCTATCTATCTCCCTCTCGATCGTAATATATCAGTCCATTATATAACAATAATTTTGTTAATGAATGTCTTTTCCGAGGGAACATTACTTCATTGCTAATTATAAATACAAATATCCTTAAAAACTAGTGTACACCCCCCGTTAAACATTCCGGGGGAAAATTTACTTGTAAGGAATGAGTATCCAAATGGTTTCAGTACTTAATAAGTGAGTCCGGAGAATTCCGAAACAGTCCAGGAAATGGCCGAAAAAGTTTACGATTTTCAAGCTACAGTTTTTCATTTTTTTGTGAAGAGCAATTTTTTTAACATGAACTCTAACCTTACTCTAACTCTAACACTAGCCGTGTGCATGCTTAGTGTCGTTTTCCTTTTGACATTTTTTTTGCTGTGTTCAACTCGTACACTGCTTTAGCTATTTCCGGGACTGACTATGAATTCTCCGTTAATATGGAGTACTGACTACGTAAGTACTGAAATTCTCTGGATACCCATTCTGTATAAGTACGAAAATAATTATGTCAATATTCAAAATTATGTCATTAATTTAATTTTTCATATATAAATTATTATTATTATTTCTTATGACCTAAAGAAAACAAACTCAAACCGTTGACTATTTCTTTTCAGATAGCGGTGTTTTCTGACTTGCTGTTTGCTTTCTAATGTCATCTTTTTATGTATTCTTATATTTTAATAGGATAGACAGAATTATCGTGAGTGGAGAAAACAAACAAACGCGACTCATTTCTCAAAGAAAAATCATCAACCCTTAACTTTCCTTTTTCATTTTCTTACTTTAATTTTCTTTTCTTTTATTGTCATTGGGAGGTACACATTAAAAAATGACGCCGAACTTTTTAACATATAAGACGTTACACGCAAAAGTATAATATTTTCAGTACTTTTGCGAATATATGTATATGTGACTGGTTCGGCCATTAATTAATTAATAATTCTACTTTGATTTCATTCAAAATAATAATAATAATAATAATAATAAACTCTGACATATCTGTCGGCATTCTTCTTGCATGACTACAATTACGTATCTTTACTTCTATATAATTATTATTATTACTAGCAAATATATGCTCCCTCCGGTCGCATATTTTTGCTAGGCTGCCGCATCAGAAATGAAGGCTCACGCGTAAGCCAATGCAGCCCCAGTCATATTTCTGTGATGGTTAGACATTGATTTCTGTGTTTTTGACCAAGAATATTTTTAGTTGAAAATAAAGAAAAAAAAAATTTTACTCTACCCCGATTTTTGTTGTACCCTCGCCCATAAATAGAAAGACCTGTAGTTTAAAAAGAAAGAAAAAAAATTTTTTGTACCCCCCTCAATTTTTTTATATTACCAGTCATAGAAATATTTTTTAGTTAAGAAAAAAAAAAAGTTTTTTTGACCGCCTTCCCCCAATTTTTTTATCCTCCCCCCCTATACATGTAAATATTTTTAATTAAAAAGGAAAAAAAAAAACCTAACCCTAACTGTAACGACGGGGTCAAAGTTAACGTGGGTCCTAAAATGAAAAAGCACCAAAAAATCAAATACAGTGAACACAGTGTGTGTGTGTGTGTGAGTGTGTGTAAGTGTGGGTGTAGGTGTGTGTGTGTGTTTGTTTAATGACCTTTTTTTAATTACACAATTTGATTCTACAATCAGTTGTATAGTTTTCCAGTAAAATGTGTTAGTTTATTTTGTTGACATTAAAGAAAAAAAAATCACATCTTCTTTTTTAATAAATAAAACATGGAATCATAAATTCTGTTGAGGTCGAGAAAAAATGATAATATTGGATATGAAAGTATTAAGAAATCGAATACAGTAAACACGAAAAGTTTTTAAATTCTCGAAAAGAAAAAGTTTACCTGAACTGTGTGTGTGTGCGTGCGAGCGCGCGCCTTTTTATATAGTAATTTTTAAATCAATTATTATTTTAATTAAACAATTTGATTTAATAAATTTGTGTTTTAAAACATAATGGCTAACAAAACAAACTTAGGACGGTTTTAAAAATAGAAAACTGAGCACGGTGTTTGCCAGCCTTGTTGTTTACATATTTAAAGTGCGATATTAACGTCGGCTGCTTAAATAAGATCGCCATATTTAATTACCGGAGGGAGGGAGGACACCACTGATTAAACAGCCAATCGGCTGCTTAATCAGATCGCCATATTTAATTACCGGAGGGAGGTAGGACAGCACTGATTAAACAGCCAATCGGCTGCTTAATCAGATCGCCATATTTAATTACCGGAGGGAGGTAGGACAGCACTGATTAAACAGCCAATCGGCTGCTTAATCAGATCGCCATATTTAATTACCGGAGGGAGGTAGGACAGCACTGATTAAACAGCCAATCGGCTGCTTAATCAGATCGCCATATTTAATTACCGGAGGGAGGGAGGACAGCACTGATTAAACAGCCAATCGGCTGCTTAATCAGATCGCCATATTTAATTACCGGAGGGAGGTAGGACAGCACTGATTAAACAACCAATCGGCTGCTTAATCAGATCGCCATATTTAATTACCGGAGGGAGGTAGGACAGCACTGATTAAACAGCCAATCGGCTGCTTAATCAGATCGCCATATTTAATTTCCGGAGGGAGGTAGGACAGCACTGATTAAACAGCCAATCAGCTGCTTAATCAGATCGCCATATTTAATTACCGGAGGGAGGTAGGACAGCACTGATTAAACAGCCAATCGGCTGCTTAATCAGATCGCCATATTTAATTACCGGAGGGAGGTAGGACAGCACTGATTAAACAACCAATCGGCTGCTTAATCAGATCGCCATATTTAATTACCGGAGGGAGGTAGGACAGCACTGATTAAACAGCCAATCGGCTGCTTAATCAGATCGCCATATTTAATTTCCGGAGGGAGGTAGGACAGCACTGATTAAACAGCCAATCAGCTGCTTAATCAGATCGCCATATTTAATTACCGGAGGGAGGTAGGACAGCACTGATTAAACAGCCAATCGGCTGCTTAATCAGATCGCCATATTTAATTACCGGAGGGAGGTAGGACAGCACTGATTAAACAGCCAATCGGCTGCTTAATCAGATCGCCATATTTAATTTCCGGAGGGAGGTAGGACAGCACTGATTAAACAGCCAATCAGCTGCTTAATCAGATCGCCATATTTAATTACCGGAGGGAGGGAGGGAATTTACTACTGATTAAACAGCCAATCAGCTGCTTAATCAGATCGCCATATTTTATTACCGGAGGGAGGGAGGACACCAGTGATTAAACAGCCAATGACTTTGCAATTTTAACGGACCTTGCCATTGAAATGGTTTAGAAAACAGGCCGGTTATGAAGAAAAATTGGCTTTAATTAATTGTATTAATAATTTTTATTATTATACCCTTTTCGGAAAATATTGTAAATACACATGTAAATTTGATAATAGCAGTTATAAGTGTATATTTGTAAATAGTAATTTAATTGAAGGTTTAAAGGAATGACATATGTAAATGGCAAAACCCATCTGGTGTCTTAACGTCTTTTAATGACAGTATATAAAGAATTTCAAAAAGATTAGTTTCAGTAAAATAGTCATACTGGAGTTTCGGCTTCAGACAGACAGACAGACAGACAGATACATAAACTCCATTATTAATAGATTATTATTATTATTTTAATTAAAATTATTATTATTATTATTATTGTCATTATTATTATTATTGTCATTATTATTATTATTATTATTATTATTATTATTATTATTATTGTCATTATTATTATTATTGTCATTAATATTATTATTATTATTATTATTATTATTATTATCATTATCATTATTATTATTATCATTATTGTCATCATTATTATCATTATTATTATCATTATTGTGATTATTATTATTATTATTATTATCATTATTGTGATTATTATTATTATTATTATTATTATCATTATCATTATTATTATTATCATTGTCCTTATTGTCATTATTATTATTATTATTATTGTTATTAATATTATTATTATTATTATTATTACTCACTATGAGTTTTCACACAAGTCATTATCAGTAACTGCTCACTGACAATAACCAGTAGTGTTCCCATAGTCTGAGTGACAGCAAGTCTCCTGAGATTTCCAGCATTCCTTGCCGCTTTCTATAACCCTTTCACATTATTTTGCTTTATCGCAATACCTTTTTACCATTGAATTCTCGCTGACAACGGTTGTTCGTCTTCTCTGGCATTAGAGTGGAAATAAATTTTCACAAGTTTATAGCACTGTCCGCATCTTTCCAATGGTGGAAGTCTGGTTTGTGCTCACCCTTGTCGGTCTTTCCACCCTTCTCCACACTTCACGAACATTTTATGAGGTTCCAGCGAAGGTTGGTACTACTACATGCGCGTATATATATATATATATATATATATATATATATATATATATATATATATATATATATATATATATATATATATATATGAAATTGTACTTAGCATAACACTTCACTTCAACTTTACGGTATTAAAGATCCGCAGATATGTGCCTGACTGACTTTTAATGAGAAATCAAATATTTTGTCGAGAGATTGTCTAACAACCAAGTAATGAACTGTCATATTTAGTTAAATCTCTATTTACATGGAGAAATTATATGTTTATATATATTTATGCACAGGATTTACTCATAAAGTAATTAACCGATCGTTATTAATTTTAAAATACAGCTGTTGGGTTTAAGGGTTGGTAATATTGCCTAGAGTTAATTTATTTTATTTTTTTGTGGAAGCCCGTCATGAAAATTCAGATACCTCTAATTTTTGTAAAATTTTAACAATTACTATTAGACATACATTCATGAATGTTCCTCTGAATTTAAGTTTTCTATGAGAATTTTTAAGAGATTTTTGTGAGCATAATATAGATACAACTCTGTATTTGAAAATCGAATATTTCAGGGTTGCATTGCATTTCTTGACACTTACATTAGACACTAATTAAGCAAGATTTTTTAACCTATATGTTTTATAATCAAAATCATGTAATGCATTTTGACCAATATTGGAATAAGGATTCTTGACATAAAGTTTAGTATACTTATATGTTGATTTTAATCGCGTAATATAAAAGTATTTCCAACCTGTTGTGTTCGGAAATTCATTTTACCTGTCCTGCGACGGGTATACTTCTAGTTTACATAAAAAAACTTCAATTTTTTTCATATAATCTGAACATTTGGTAAGAAAGAGGATCACTACTATGTACTTTTCCATATGCCCATAACCCCATATTATTTTCTTTTTTTCGCACTTTAATATAGTCGAAAGATGCTTAAATGTTGGAAAACTCCCTGAATTAGAGTCTTATACACATCGTTTAACATTTGAAGTTTTAAGGGGGTTCTGGGGGTAACTTCGAGGTGGCGGCACGTAGATATTAGACACATATAGGGTGACGTAGAGATTCCGGACCACTTCTATTGTCTTCCCAAGGGGATTTTTTTACATATGATATACATTTCATCAAAATATAATATAATTGACGTTTTAAAGGAGTTTCAGCCCCCATAACCTCCTTAAGTTAGGAAGGCACGTAGAGATTCGGAATCACTTCCATTTTATACATATGACTTAAATTTCATAAAAATAGGTCATATCTGAACTTTCAATAGAGTCATACCTCTATAGCGCATTTAGAGATTCGGGAACGCTTCTATTGTTTTTCACCGATACATTTTAGATGAGAATACACTTTTAGAGTGTATGTAGATTCTCTAACCTTTCTTTCTATAGGGAACACACAGACATCACACACATATATAGACGCTGAGTTTTTTTATAGAGAGAATATATAGCAATTATGTGTTGCGGAAATTGATAGCCTATTTCAAAGATTTATTTGATCTTGTATTTCTTGTTGTGTATTTCCTCAGATTCAAAATCGAACCATAACATCTTGAGACTTCCTATGACGGCAACCATCTTTTCTTTAAGAACTTCAATTTTACCCTTTCCATTCTTCTCGATCTGTTTTCCTTTCCTCTTTTATAAAGGGTCGCAATATGGAAATACCGAAAACATATCAAATTAAAAAAGTTAAAAAAAACATACAAATACTCACTACATTTAAAATGAACTAATAAAAAATATAAAAACAATATAATTATTAATAGTTTTGCCAGTGTTTTTTTTTTCAAAAATGTTCATTTGATTATAATAGTTAATTTCCATTAAAAACAGAAAACGTGCTAATAAGAATATTTAAACGTGATTATCGAATCGCCCCCGTTTATCACTCAGCTATTCTAACATAACCCGGATGTTTGATTTTTGAACACTACGGCCAGTGTGGCAGAAACGAACAGTTTCATCTGTTCTGAGCAAATCGTTACTTCCGATGACCAAGCAATATGTTACACCATTCTTAGACACGTTTTGGATTGGTCACCACACTGTTGCTTCTAGCCGCGAAATGGAACCAGATTATTGGCTTCTCATCAAATCGTTTCCATCAACAGCAGTCGACTAGTATAAAAACGGTTACGTCTTTTCACCCACACCGCACACGGGTCTTTGCACTTGGCCTCGAAGCTTGACAAGATGCTATCTCCGCATGGAACTGAAAATTGTGTCAGACTATTCGGCGCTATTTCAGTGCGACTGCGGCAGTCAACAGCAACAGCGACAACCAACACCTTTTCTTTTACAGCTACGTTAATAATGACTGGTACTATCATATCAGCAGCCATACACTGATCCACGCATCAGCATCACCGTCCACAACTTGCATCCTGCCAGTCAAAGATTCACAGTAGCGAAAAAGACAGCAGCCTCTACATCAAAAATGTTACAGCTCTCAGTGAAAAGACCAAAGGACATTTCGACAAAGACAATCATCATCATTATCATCATACGATAACGATCCATCCTTGCTTGTCGATTCACTGAATCATGAACTCTTTCGTATATTTATTTAATTAAAATAAATACTATAAGTATTTTTATGTCTTCTCCTTTTTATTGTCACGTTCATCACACGTCTCTTTTTATTTTTTTTTCTATTTTTAGGACATGAATTTTCCTCTTCTCAATTGACCACTTCCGGATTCCGATTAATCGTCCCAACGCTAGTAACATCGGTAAGAGAAGGCGCACCATTTTTCGTGTAGCCATGCCGAGGGGATCTTATTTAGGCCATCGAATACTATGTTATTTTGATCATTTAATAAAGGTGTACTTGAAGGATTGAAGTATCCTCATGTCAGGATGTCCTGACAACCCCCTGTACAGAGAGACAAAAGATACACGAGGATGGTGTCTAATAGTCATTCAAACTCTCCATTCTGAATCACACTTTTGTTAGTCACCACGCCGCTTCTTCCAGCCCTGATATGAAACCAGATTGATGGCTTCTCTGATGAATTCGCCTCGTTGATGCTGAAAGAACGTGATCAAACCAGAGAAAGAAGCCTCGCGAGAAAAGTTTGCTGACGGGAGAAGATCCGTACCATGCGCGGACCGCTGTGTTTAAGACAAACTGCTTCCAGCGATCAGACAGTAATCATCAAAAACTTCACCGGCCTGAACTCACACTGATAGATATGTAGAGAAGGTCAGAGACACTTTTTTAATAGTTCTAAATGCGAAAAATATTTTACTGTATAATAAAGACCAATGTGCATCTATTTGCATATTAATAAATATATGTACTTCTATCCCGCAACGCTGAAGTTAGCGAGTAAAACACGTGCTTTTTGTCACACACTCGGACGATTTTTCGCCACAAAACAGAATCATTCCAAGTGGTTGGAGGGGGACACTAAGCAAATAGCAAGTCAGACAACCATCTGAGACTTACCCTACTGCGTGAAATAAATTTGGAGAAAAAATTACTTTATAATAAAAAGTCAATGGTGGGTGTTTTATTTTTCTTTAGGTCATCAGAAATAATAATAATAATAATAATAATAATGATAATAATAATAATAATAATAATAATAATAATAATAATAATAATAATAATAATAATAATACTACTACAACAACTACTACTACTACTACTACTACTAATAATAATAATAATCTACATATGAAATTAAATTACATACGTAATTCTACGATTTTATATGAATATTTTAATAATATATCTAGATAAATACCGTGTGTAAACACTGGCAAAGCATAATCTTTTTCCGTCATTGTTGACGGAGGGTGTACACTGATAATATAATAACACTGATTCTTTCAGTTTGTTGATAAAATAGTGATGTGGTCGATAAATACCCCCTTTCTCTTGTCTGTGGCGAAACAAATGAACCGTAATACTCGATTGTTACCTATAGACCTTATTTTAGCAGGAAATAACTTTCAAATTGAGAGTTTAAGCATTTTAGACTCACTTTACAGTTACTAGAGAAATCTTTTGACAATTGAAGCGCATTTGTTAGCTCTAATAATAGGATAGAGTGTAAAACGGAGATTTTTTTTCGTAACCTTCTACGTATGAAAGTGATTTTGACTCCTTTAAATTAGCGAATAGAAAGTAATTTGTGGCTAGGATTAACGTTTATCGGCCAGAAAACGGCGTCGTTTAAAAGAAAGCAAAACAAACATTATAGTAAGAATATTCCTGTTTAACGTCGTGTAGGTAGAGCTAGTTTATTATAATGTTGTTGTTCATAATTAAGTAAAATGTTAGGCCACGTGTTTAAAATTTAGTCTTTTGTAACTACTATTTAGTAAGTCTCTAAGGAAATACGAGTTGTGTCTGAAAAGTAACGAGACTGGTATCAAAAGCAATTTATTTCGTTACAAAATAGTCAATAACATAGTTTCTTCTTAAAAAAAACCCTCCCCCATCCAATCCAATGAAATTTACCACATTTCTATCCTCTGCTGAAAGAATTCTTTCTAAGATGTAGTTACAACCCGTCATCGTAGCCTATATTCCCCCAAAACGTTCACTCTTTATGCCCCCTTGACCTTGCTCAAATAAAAAAAAAACTCACACGAAGCGAGATCAGATAGATACAGCGGTTGTTTCAGTACGGCCATTGTTTTATTTACTGTTCTGTGTCCATCGTTCCTACCTCATTCCTCATTGTTGCACGAACTGAAAATGAGAAGATTTACACAATTCTCCCATTCCTTACAGAGCATAACTCACGCCATTACTTTTAAGACACACCTCGAGGAGTAGTTCGTATCTGGAAGGAGTTGGTTAGATGATATATGGACAGCATAGATGAAAGGAGATAGTTCAACGTCGTTTCCGACAATCCGGTGTGGAGACCAGAGACGCCGTGTTGAATTAAGTGATTTGTCGGTCAGATTATAATCTCGATAAGTGCTCGTGACATTATGTAATAAGATGCAAGTCGACAAAAGTGCTTTTTGAGAAAAGCGATCCCAGCGTAAAGAAACTAATTAAACTGTAGCAAGTACATTGCGAACTTAAAATCAAGGAATCATAATGGGCAATCACATGTAAGTGTTTGCAAGAGAGAAAGAGAACGACATAGAGAGTATTGATTTACTCCTCTCCAAGAGTTAGGCACAAGGCCAGTTTTTATCTTACTCCAACAAGTACGATGTGACCCAAGGTCGGGTCGAGAAAGTGGGGTTTAAAAATTGCCTGTGCAGCCCCGTCGGCATTACCCGGTAGGGGCGCCTCAGGCAGTAAGCAATTAACTTACTCCTCCCCTCTTTGGGGAGGAGTAAGTTTATTGCCTAGCCTAGGAGGGTGGACCTCCTAGAACTGCACAGGACAGACCCATAGACACGCGTAAATCAAGCCCCGAAGGCCAAGACAATACCAGTCTATGGGGTGCAGTATCCATCGGAACAGATACTACACTTTGATCTTAGCCAAAAGGCCAAGAAGTAGAGTGAACAACACACACAGAAATAGAGAGAGAAAGAGTGAAAACAAAGAGATAGAGCAAGAAGAGAGAAAGAGAGATCGATAGAGACAGAGATGAGGAAATACAAAACTATATAGAAAGTGAGAAAGAATGGGACAGCGAAACGGGAGAGAGAAAAAATAGAAAAAAAAGAAAGATGGATAGAGACACGGTGAGATAGAGAGACGAGCGAAAGATTAATAATCCGAGAGAAATTAATAGTGAGAATAAAAGAGACTAAAATAATGCGAGGTATAATGAGAGAGAGAGAGAAAAGAGAGATGTATATATAGATAGATAAAGAGATTGACAGAGAAAGAGAAAGAGAAAGAGAAAGAGAGACAACAAAAAAGTAGTATTTGAGAAAACATATTTTTGTGTAAATCGAACACATTGTATATCTCTGCGCCTGGCATGACGCTAACAGTGGGAGAGAGAGACAGAGAGAGACAGAGAGAGAGGGAGACAGACAGACAGACATAGTGTGTGTGTGTTTGAGAGATAGAAAGAGAGAGGGAGAGAGAGGGAGAGAGAGAGGAGGAGGAGAGAGAGAAAGTCACATTAATCTATAGTATTGAAGGTTTTCTGTACATAAATAAATTCGACATATTTCATTTAGTGAAACGTTATGAAAATTGATATTACATCTACTATACGTAGTTAATACAAATGCATATATAAATCCGTAAAATAGGTCTTCCTGCTAAATGCAGTGCAATCAGAACGTTTAATTAAATTCATATACACACACATACATACATATATATATATATATATATATATATATATATATATATATATATATATATATATATATATATATATATATATCATTGTAATAGGCCCCTTTAAGATAAATAAATCTTAATTGTCAAGCACTTTCTGAAATTATAAAAATCTGAGGTCGTCAAGCTATGAAAGCAAAGCGTGTTTAAGCACTCTTTGATCTCAGAACGTTTGAACCCCGTCCGCTGGCTTTAAATGTATCTTAATTTTAGTAATGTATGTAGTCGAATTGATTGGGATGTAGGTTCGTGATCCTCTTCTGAATCTACGAACTGCGTTCGCACCTGTCTGACCGCCTAAATCACCGCTTCCTGCAACAATGAGGACGTAAATCCAAAACAACGTTGTCTGTAGGTAAATACACTTTAATATTTAATTAAAAAATATTCATAGTATATATATATATATATATATATATATATATAATCAAATATAAACCAAAAGTAAACTTTTAGTAAATAGGACCTATAGTGAAAAGGTTAAGCTCAATATACGAGATAGAGCAATTATAAAGATAGAAGAAATAAGAGTGATAAACATGTTCTAATGTCCAAATTTATTTCAAATTTCGATTGTTCAATGCAAGGTGTATTCTGTAATAAACCAGTGTTTATTATTCTTTCATTAAGCCAAGGCTTTTCAAAGATCGAAATCTTATCATCAGAGGAGAAATACAAATAGATAAGTTGGTTGTAGAAAAAGCCAAAGTTCAAATATTTGAAAAATATTAAAAATATTAAAAATATTGATGACTTTTGAAAAATAAATGATTTTCAACACGTTTTTTATTGATGAATATGCTTTCTCATCTTAAGCTAATCCTATCTTTCTGCTGCACCAAAAGAACCTGTACATAATATATATATATATATATAAATTAAACATGTTCAAAAAATATATTGATAAACATGAACTTAAAACCAATATTTTTTTTAAAGTGCTCAATAGAAAGTAGGGCTTTATAAATATACAGGATATAAACATTTTAATGGCCTATATGAATACAATTACTTTTCAGTATTATTTGTACCTCATCGGGGCCAATGATTACCACCTTTGGCCCCGATGAAATACAAGTAGTACTGAAACATAATTACATGTATGTAGGAGATTGATATGTTTATATATTGTATATATTGTATATATATATATATATATATATATATATGTAATTATTTTTTTTATTTATATAGACATGTACAAAAAGCCGCTACACGGAAACGCCTGATGACACACATATTTGTTTATATTGCAAAATAGAGAAATACTCTTGGCGGTTCAAACGTAGTTTCACGTAGCCAAGAGTACGTCATTTTAAATTAGAGTTGGTCAAAGTTGATAATCTCAATTTTTTTAAATAAAACTTCATATTCAATCATTTTTTGATAAAGGACGGAATCTTGTCCGAAATAAAAAAGTTATTAAACCTATAATTTATATTTACAGACATTACCTCCATCTTCGGGAGTTTTGATTGGTTTATTGTTGATCACCTGAAACACCCCTGTCGGGTAATACCGACTGTTTCTTTCTCGTTTCTTTTTTTTTAATCGATCAGAATATCCCTCGGGGGGACTGGTTTGCTCCACCATTCCAGCTCTGTGCGATATCTTGCTAAAGTGGGAAGCAAATAAACACCGAGTTTATAGAGACGTCTGTTCGTTGGTGAAATAAGAGGTGGCCATATAATCTGAGCTTTTAGCGATAAATAACGTTTTTTTTTTTACCTGAGCTGCGATCGTCGAAAAACAAAACTTTGCTTTATATAAATAGATGTGTCCTCAAGGACACACACCCACACATACACACACACACACACACACACACATATATATATATAGATATACAGAGATAGAATGCGAGATACACACATGGAAATAGAGAGAGAAAAAAAAGAAACAGAAAGGGAGATGAACAAAAAAGAGAGATAGAGATAGAGAAAGACTAGAAAATATAGAAAATGAGGGAGAATGAGACAGCGAAACGGGGGGAAAGAGAAAAATATAGACAAAGAAAGAAAGTTAAATACACTGAGAGAGAGAGAGAGAGAGAGAGAGAGAGAGAGAGAGAGATTGAGAGAGATATATAGAGAGAGATTGGAAGAGAGATAGATAGATAGAGAGAGAGAGAGAGACTAGACGAGCGAAACTAAACTAACCGCAGATTTTGAATCAGCTCCTTCGATCCGATGTTCTTGAACTTTTTTTAAAACTCATTATTCAAAATTAAAAGTGCGTAAATCTAACATTAAAAACAAATTTTCCGACATTTTTGCGTTCCCTTTCCAATTTAATAATTTGTATTATTAGCCGACCGAATCTGAACATTTGACTACAATTTAGAAAAATAAATAAACATAAAAATATGTTTTTTAGTCAAATGATCATACGTATTCGAGATCTCTTTTTAATTAAAAGTTGGGCTTTTCTTTATATTTCTTTCTTTATTTTCGACAATCGGACTATTTTATATCTATGTAGAAAGATAATACGGAATTTTAATTGTGTATCCCTACGCCAAACTCATTAACATTTTAAAATGGTGAAAAACATAAAATATATTCGTTTGATCGATGATCGTTTGGATTAGCGTTCGCATTCAGTTCCTATATTTTTGTCATCTTTCAGGGTTCGAATATCACACTGGACAATTGTCTTCTTTCTATAGAATTACAGTTATTTCTTAGACCATATCGATCATCATCAAGTTCTTCGCCTTTTGGCTAGGAAGAACGTGTAGTATCTGTTCCGATGGATACTACACCCTATTATAGACCAGTATCGTCTTGGCTCTTGGGTCTTGATTCTGCCGGTCTGTGTGTTTGTCCTGTGCAGTTCAAAGAGGTCGACCCTCCCAGGCTTTTCCGCCCGTCTTTGAGGTTGAGTAAGTTTATCGCTTACTGCCTGAGGCGCCCCTAGCGGGGAATGCCGACGGGGCTGCCCAGGCATTTTTTGTAGGGCAGAGTGCTCACCTTCTCGGGCGCTGGCTTTTCTAAACCCCACTTTCCCGACCTTGTGTCACATCTTACTGCTGTGGGAGGAAGATAAATAAGAAGTTGAATAATGAAATTTGAATAAAATTTATTTTATTGCGATTTAAAGTAAAAAGCAACAAAACGTTTGTTCATTTGTACTGACGTGCAGAAGTGAAGAATTTGAGAAACCCGACGTTGACGGGTACTTCAGCTAGTCTAGAAATAAAAAAAATTGGACACCGTGCGTACACCTGTTGAGATCTGCTAGCACGTACCTGTATACCCAATTATCCTAATATGGTCATGTTTTGTAATGCCAATGTGAAATCTACCTTAATATTTCCAGGACTAAGCAACTTATGTCACATTCCAGCCTTCGACTTGTTTCACACACCCATTATATATATATATATATATATATATATATATACGCGCTTGTATGTATAATGCATCTTTCTATCAGCAGCATGCAACGAAAGTGTTGCATTACATGTTTTGTTTTTTTCAGAAGAACACAGGTAAAACATACTTCCTTCCTCTTAAAACTATTTGTTTCCTTTTGAGAGTTCCATTTTTAACCCCAATGTATTTATATACACCAAGGCCAAACAGGTTTTTCTTTAGCGTGATACAGCATGTCCCAAATTAAAGGTGTTTAATACCTAGCTTCCATTTGACTTCGCAATATTTTGTAAGCGGTTTGTAAAAAAATACATGTTTAAAAAAATTACAATTAAAAATGCAATTTAAAATACAACTAAAAATTCATATCTTAATAACACATTATGAAAAGTAAATTAAATTAAATTGATAAATAAAAAAATTAAAGTAAAATATAATATAATGAAATGAAATAAATATTTAACAAATGCAATTAAAATACAATTAAAATACAATTAAAATGCAATAAAAATACAATTAAAATACATGTATTAAACAAAAGGACAATATTTACAGAAGATTACAGCACATTGTCACAGTGATTGATTTTGACACTCAGCATCAATTATTTTTAACTATTGAGTCACTGCTTTTCAAGGCCATGGCCAACTCGAGGATCAGGGCTAATGAGACTGAAATGGTTGTCATCTAAAAGATGAGGAACACTATGGAAGTGCTACCATTTATCAATTGTATGAACGTGTTATTTATGTGGCAGTTTTTAGCAGTTATTTGTTAACATTTGACTTGAAGACGACTAAGTTGTAATCAGCAAGGAAGCAGTCCCGCGACAATCTGTTCGACAGGGGGAACTGATGGAAAAAAAGCTATGTCTTAAAAATTCCGCCTGACTCTAGGCACATGCAAGGTGAAATATAAGTTGTTTTTTGGGGGCAATGTAGTAGCCAAACGAGTTCCTGCAGTGAATGTCTTACAGCGAGGAACACAAGATTGAAACTCAGCCGAACATCTTCCAGTGTAATAACAATAGAGCAGAAAAAGAGACTAGCAACGTCTCTTCTGTGCACACTTCGCGAAGAAAAAGCCACAGAATTGCTCCGCTCCCCGCGTGAAACTTGTGCATTTTTTCACTGCAATTTCCACAAGGTTTCTGGTAGTGGAACTCTTTGGCGTTCAGCGCGCTCCCCAAACCAGAAGTCCATTGATGTGAGGTCGTTAAAGCGTAGCGGCCAACTTCAACATCTCAATATTACATTGTTTTCATCAGATGATGCTTCCAAAAATTGAATAAATCTACTTGATTTAAACTTTTTATACTTACACAAAATAATCCAGATAAGTTTGTCTCAACAGATTAAAATCTGTAGAATTCATATAATAGTGCTGAATAATAAATAGAGCTATAAATGTGTTCAAATTATCATTGTTTATAAGCTGTTCAGAATTGGCCTATCGGTTAGCGACGTTGGATTGGGGTTGAAAAATACCTGTAATCCAGGGTTTCGAATCGTCGTGTGACCGGTAGTGAATAGGCGTACTTCTATGCTGATGAGTTTTGATTGAAAAGAGACGAAACGTATACGACCATAAATAAAGAATAACAAATATTTATATTTGAAGCTCCTCGTAAAAAAGTAGAGCACTGTAAATAGTAGTACTAACACAGCGTGACGTCACTTGCTTTATATGCATCATTCCTTCACTTATAGAATTTGAATGCCTGTATGTCTCGCCGCTTTTAAATGTGTTAAAATTATCATTGTTTATAAGCTGTTAAGAATTGGCCTATCGGTTAGCGACGTTGGATTGGGGTTGAAAAATACTTGTAATCGAGGGTTTTGAATCGTGTGACCGGTAGTGAATAGTCATACTTCTATGCTGATGAGTCTTGATTGAAAAGAGACGAAACGTATACGTCCATAGATAAATAAACAATAACAAATATTTATATATATATATATATATATATATATATATATATATATATATATATATATATATATATATATATATATATATATATAATATTCATTTACCTCCAGCCTGGTATTAAACCCATAGACTACCATCAATTAACAAAGGAAAGAAAGGAATTTAAATTCTATATAATGTCGAATCGGCGAACATATACAGTAAGCTTAATCATAAAGTGTTCAACAAAACAGGCCGGAACATCGCATTAGGCATAGATTTACCGCTTATTATGAATTCTCTTAAAGGCGCAATTCTCTTGAAAGGGGCGATAACAATATTTGTTATATAAACATTTATTATTTTTACCCACAGGGACATGTGTTTCATGCATACGCAATCTTCAGTTATAATTACTGCCGGTCGAAGGATTCGAACCCATTTTCAAAGTCCTCTTTGACACTGCAGCATATATATATATATATATATATATATATATATATTATGAATGTTTTATTTATACAAACATTTAGCTACGCTTCAAGACATTTCCGACCACAGCCCGAAAAGCTCGATGTCCTCAGACTGGAAAATATAAGTGTCTGCTCATTATGTTTTCATATTTAAAAATTGAGAAAAACTACAATTTGTAAGACTCACATAGCTGATAGAAAATTCTCGTTTTTGAATATATATATATATATATTTATATATATATATATATATTAGTGAATAAATATGAAATAAAAATGTTCGACAAAATGGAAAATTAGTTCATTAAATAGTCGCAAGCAACATGCTCGTAGAGATAAGGACTCAAACACATCATTAAAGCTGGACCAAGATATTTCGTTCTAGTCGTTCGACCATATTCCTTTGGTAAAATGAGCTTTATAAAACAGAACCGCAGTAAGCAAACGTTTGAGCATACTAAACTGACTCCGAACGACCCTAATTTACTCTCATTCTTAACTAACAAAACTATACTCGCCCAATATTTCACATCGGTTGGTGGTAATGAAACTTATTAGGGTTCAACACGTTCCAAAAACAAAACCAAAAGTCCAACGGTGTGAGATAGGTGGAACGAGGCGCCTAATATCTCTTTGGTCCTAATAACATCACATAATCTTTTCAGAATGATGCATGAACAACTAATAGCTCTACTTGATTTGAACTTTTAGGCTTCACCTCTTTGTCATTAAATGTCAATTAGTTATTTTTACGGAATAAAATACACTTTTAATTCATTTTGAAACATTCTGTACCGTACGAAATACGTAGTAGTCACTAAACTGGGATCATCATCATCATCATCATCATCATCATCATCATCATCATCATCATCATCATCATCATCATCATCATCATCATCATCATCATCATCATCATCATCATCATCATCATCATCATCGGTTAAACCACTCATGAAGGAGGGACCACTCTTTGGCTTCATTCCATTTTCTTTGTTCCTGGCTAGGCGTGGCCACGTATGACCCAGTTGGCTGCTGAGGTCACTTTCCACCGTTCTTTTGACCTCTTCTTTGTCTTTTTCATCGCCTCGATGCCCATTCTGTCACTCTAGATGTCCATCTGTTGCATGTAGATCTCGAATGGCGACCTGTCAATCTATGTTTAGCCGTTCGTATCGTAAGGATTGTATCGTAGTTTGCTGTCTGATCAAGGTGCTTTTTTTCTTTCACGTAACCTTTTGCCCAGCATAATGCGTTCCATTCTGCGTTGTGCCACTCTTAGCTTTTCTATTGCTGCATTATTGAGTGCTCATGTTTCATTACCATCTGTCATATACCAAAGGGGATATTCACTATCGTTAACTGATGGAATGCTTAGTATAATTGCAAACTATGAATCGGTTATGTTGAGTTCAATATCGGTTTATGAACTATATGTTTGTATACGAATGTCTTCCTACTATTATACATGATGACGATCTGGCCACGAAGGAAATATTACCTGATAAGAAGCTGACTAATCTACTACACAACGAAACTATCAGAACATCTAGCGAGGAAAGAGTTACTGAACGAAAGACTTAAATTCATTTCCATATCTTTTATTTAGATATGGAAATGAATTTAAGTCTTTCGTTCAGTAACTTGGAATACACATATTACAAAAGAAAATGTACAAAGAAAATGCTTTTCAAACAGGAGATATCTTACTAATATAAAAGTCAACACTCCACATCTAACCCTATCAATCAACATACATTAGCCAATGTCATATGGAAAAGAAAAGCACATTAAAAACGAAGTAGAAAACCACAGCGGTAAAACTATTTAACTCACAACACCTCATTGATAAAAAGAATACACCAGAATTTGCCTTTCAAGATTTAAAGTACCCCCGAACATTCCCTTCTCAAGTCTAGTAAAAAGACTATTCACAGAAAACACAACAACAAAACAAAATCCACGCCACCCTGCCCTTAAACATAGAAATGTTACCTACCACATCAGCTCACAGAACATGCATCTCTGCTTCAAACACGGTTTGAAAACCATTCAACCAACTTCACTCACTATCAAAAACATACTACAAAAACAAAGCAACACAGATCTTACGCTATCAACACAGACAGAAATATACATAATACCATGCAGTGATTAAATTTGGGAGACCCAGCGATCACTCAGAAAAAGAAACTCCGAACATGATAAGGCTATCAAATTGGGGGGGGGGCACTTTAGACTCACTCATTTCACACATGCTTTCATATAATAATTACTTGAATACAAAAATGCTGCAACTGTTAAACTAGCTTATCATACTAAGCTGAGACGACTTATAGAATCCAGTCTCATCTCACGAAATGAATATGAGATCGCGCAAAGACCCGGTTTTAGATTGTTGCGATATTACTCACGGAAAATTCTCGTCAAACAAAAACTGACAAAATATGACATTGGATAAATTAAAAACGGCATCCACATAGTCCTTTTCTCCCCTCCCATCAGATCCTCTTCTAAATTCATTCTCGCCTTAATATCACCTCACCCGATTTTGATTGATACTTATACCTTTCCCACCAACACCATCCACACCACTTATAACACAACCATCATGAATTACAAACTGCAACCTTTTCCCCCTCTCATTTCATACGCGACCCAGTATTCAAAATTGTTCCTGGCTGATACTAGTACCTCTACTACCAACACACCACATCTACCATCGCCCTCTTCGATGTATATTGTCACGTAAATTACATACCAAGAAATATTTATTTCGCTGTTTACTAATTTCCTCTATTTTCTACCTATGCTTTCTCTTTGCCCGTTTCTCTACACTGAATATTATCCATTCTTCAATATTTTTCAGCATAAACTACCTTGTATTTTAATAAAGCTCTTTTTATCAACATATTTAGGGTCAGTTCCACGAACAAAATATCGGTTAGCGCTAAGGATGCGTTTGCCTGATTATTTTTACTATTTTGTTACATGCTTATTCTCTAATTTCACACACACACACGCACGCGTGCATATATATATATATATATATATATATATATATATATATATATATATATATATATATATATATATATATATATATTGTCCAGCTTGTTTTTTTGTCATTTGAAAGTTAATTGGATGAATAATCGAAAGTGATAGTAATATCCTTGAACATACATTATTATTTTTTGGATTTTGAAACAAAAGATTGTTAGTAGTGGTCAGACGTAATGAGTGAAAAATTCAGATTCATGCGAGTAGTATTTTTGTGTTCATTTATACATAAATAACACTAAACAATCAAACATTTTGAAAATTTTGCAAAATTCAGAAGGTGCAGGCCAAAAATAGCCGTTAGGGCTCCACAGGACTCAAAATCCATCATTTTCCGGTGACGAAGTGGTTTCATGCGACATTGCAGGTCCTAAAACATCCTCAAAAGCTATGAATGGATATAAATGGTTAAATCTGATATAGTACTGTAATTTAGGACCATTTTCAAGCCGTAAAAGGGTTTTCATGAATGTAGAATAGCCAAACACTAGTGAAAATAGCCAAAATTAGCCAAAATTTCCCAAAATCCTCTGTTAAGCTACCTAATTGGTTCCCAAGCCTCTACAATGGTTATGTATGGCTGTAGATAGTTGAAACTGACAAGACACTAAGGTTTAACACCAGTTTTGGGGTTTTAGGAGCCCATCAAGATAGAAATGGGGGTCAAATTTCAGTCAAAATAGTTAAAAATGCACCACAAACTACGTATCCAAATGACACCGCTAAACAGTCTATCTCTGCATAACTACATATACAATCATGTACATATATATATATATATATATATATATATATATATATATATATATATATATATATATATATATATATATAGTGTGAATAATCTACTCGAAAGTTTGAATTACATACTAGACAGCATCCTCGAGTGTATTCGGTCTGTCTGTACAAGGGTTCGTCAGGACAACCTAACACAAGGATACTTGACTCTACACATAAACTATGATAAACTATTCAAAATAACATAGAAATTCGAAGCCCAAATAAGATCCTCTCAACACTGCTATACAGTGGCTATTACGAGGAATGTTGCACCTTCCCTAGTGATGTTACATGCACTTAGCGGGATACTCCACCAGACTAGATGAATCCTTATCCTGGAATCCGGTAAGGACAAGAGAGCACAAGAAGCTATACTATAACATCATTAACTGGTCAATTGGAGAGAGGACATTCATGTTCTTCACTTATTTACAGACTCAACGTTTGGAAGGTAAAGAAGAACTTTAGTTGAACACTCAGATATCTATGTATATCATATAGAGATCAAGTGTTAGTCGCACCAAGCGGACCTTTGATTTCTGAGAGTTTAAATTGAAGTAAAATAAAAACGATACACACACAATATATATATATATATATATATATATATATATATATATATATATATATATATATATATATATATATATATATATATATATATATATAACATGCTTTTTTTAATCGTTATATTTCCAGAACTGAACAGCAGTCGTGATATTGTGTGGTGCTGATGACAACAAAACTTGACGAAACCCTGGCCCATTTTAGGTAGACTAATTTAAGTTCTCATCAGTAGATTACAAATAACTTGAAATCCATGCACTCACATCCTCCTCTGCATAGTTCTCTTATTTGTTATTTATGTTGACTCAATTTGCTTTCAATCTGTTTTGGTCTCCTGTTCTGTATATACGTGCCACTGTCTACTCATCAGTCCCATTGCTCCGCGCTTCTTGCAAAGCGTTTATTTCTACAGCTGTTTCATCTAAACTTATGTTTTACTTAGCTTTTTTACTTTTTGCTTTTAGTAAGTTGTCATTTTCTGTAAGTGAAAACTTGTTAGATTGAGTTTATACAATGTAGGATTAAAAATGCTCTGAGACATGTTCTGTTTAATAAAACGAAAACAAAAACAAATGAGTTTAGAGACTTTTTGGATAAGACCACGCACATATCTTATTACACCATCTGCGAGTACATTTCCTCGATCCTTATATAATGAAGACAATGCGTCTTTGTGTAACTGAACGTAACTCACGGTTTGTATCAAAAGTATTAAACATTTTATGTCACATTCTTAAATATTATATAATCCTGTTTATTGTCTTGCTACAGTTGCATTTAGACAGGCATGAAACAAGTAAATAGACACCTGTATTATTAGCAGTAATAATATAGACTGCTGCAAGATAAATCCGGGGTTTGCGATGGTTTAGCGCCGATTCTCGCTGATTGTTCACCTGCATATCAAATTATAATATGACTCCTAATAAACTCTGGGAATTATAATGCTCTTTTTGTCCGTTCCATACTTAAATGCTGAGATATCATAGACGTATTTATATCTGAATTACAGAAAATGTGAATTAGTATACAATATCGATATTTTAAACTTTTACTGCTGCTTTGTACGGCGCTAGGTGTTGATCGTTGATGAAGGAAGCAGTAAATTTAAAGGTTTATGAATATTTTTTGTGTAGTGTCGATTTACTTTTTGATATCTGTATATATATATATATACATAAATATATATATATATACAAGTGTAGGTTTGTAATCCGAGGCTGGAGCAATGTGATATAGGTGCCGGAACGTGAAGAAGGTGAACAAAAACAAGCAAGAAGAGGAAACAAGAATGGAATCTCAAATCAATTCATTAATATTTCACGTAAAACAGATTAAATACCGGAACAGTAAATAAAAAAAGGTTACTGTCAGGCAAGTAATCTTAAATTTTGGAAAGAAAAACTTTCATCATCAAAAGACCAAATATTAAAGACCGAGTGGTCGAAAAAACGAACGAACGAGATGCACTGATGGAATCAACTGGAATCAACTGTTGTTGACAAAATACCGCAGAGAATAAAGAGTAGGTACGCAGAAAATGTTAATTATTCCTATCATAATTTAATTATATTATTATTCAGCTAAAGTTATCATCTTATTAATATTTGTTTATTTATATACTGATTATTATAATTTTTTTATTTTATTTGATTTATTAACTTTTTTTCTTTATTCAATTCTAATTTAAAATTTGGGCCTTATGAGAATACGACGGTCAAAGGGAGGTAACTTTGAAAACAGTAAACTTTTATGTAGCTAGAGATAAAGAGCATTCTTCACTTCTTCCACAGCAAACATTTCTTTGCGTAAATTGTATACGAGATGAATGGCCCCCTTTGCATTCGATGTGATATCTAGCCACAGTAATCAGAAAGCAAGTGTAATCATTTATCCGGAAGCCCTTGCGAAACATATGAAGTCCTACACAATTCAATCCCTCGGGATACAAATCAACCATATTGTCGCAAAAGTTCACTCTGTAGTTGTCTCGAATAGAAGCCACAACTTTAGTTGACGTTCAACGTTTATTAAGACTACCGGAACTCCGTGGACATTCCTCAGCTGATTTATTTCTTGAAATTAATTATTTATATGAAAATAAAATTTAATTAGAATCGCTTCTTTTTTAAAGGTCAAAAACTATGAATTATATGAAATATATATTATAGTTTCATCTTATAGTTAAAGTGTAAGCAAACTATTCATTTTTAGCTTAAGCTAAAACATGAAGTAAAGTAAGGTTTCCCCTATGTTAATGAGCGGTATAGCTTCATAAATAAAACCTGCTTGTAGATGTTTGCTTCGTATGCGTTTCAGTCTGATTCTTACTGCGTATTTTCTTAAATTATAGGTTGGTTTCTTTCCCGTTCAGCAATTATTATATTTCATTCCGTCAGCAATTTTCTCTTTGATTAGTAATTTCAGCGTGAGAACGGGAGTGACTAACTCCACACAGTAATAGATCTTCATAACAGATATACAGTATATATTAAATAAGGTTCAATTTTTTGCCTTACACCGTGCGCTGAATATATTAATATTAATTACGATTGGGTGATTAATATAATAGCAAATAAAAAAGTATCGTTTTCTGTTTACAAAATATAGAAAATAACAAAATATATTATTCTCAAGGACATTCATATAATATACATAGCAAACCAGATGCTACGTTTCGTGATTTTAAACTAAATATTGCAACAAAGTATGTTTCAAATACATTGACCAAAAGTGTGTGATTGGGTTTTCTGTATACGTTAAACAGTGTATGCATGTGCGGTCATGGCATCATCGGGAACTATAGTAGTGGCAGCTTAGTCGGTTTCATAGAAACTAGGTCAAATGTAGCCGACTAAAGAGAAATTGAATATGTCGTTCGTCATTAAAACAACACAAACGTAAGCGATGATGGTAATCGTTGTCGTTTTTTTTACGAGCCACTATTTATCAAGACAAAAAGGCCGCTCTAGAATAATACTTAATGAGTTTGCCAGGTAGGTGGCGAGGCAACACAGTGATGATTAATAACGATGGTTGAAACTAGGCAGAATTTGATTAGTTAATATTACGGCTCAATTAGACTGGGAAACCACCATGCTATCGTCAGCTGGGAAATAGCCCCGTAGTATTGTGTTCCACAGAAGGATAGTTTACTCATAGAAGTTCCGTTATGTTTTAGGTACAAAGAAGAACAAATGAAAATCATTTACAATGGTTGTAGCTAGACGAGTTTTTATATTGTGAATATTTTACAAGGGAACCAGAGATTGGAGCTCAAGTCGAGCACCTACCATAAAAAAACGATAAAGTAGAGAAATACTAGCAACATTTCTTTAGTGAGGAAGAGACTGTAGGGAAGAGAAGAGAGCATCGACCACTAAATTTCGAAATCGGTTTTGTACTCTTTGAAGGCAGGGAAGGTGCTCTGAGCGGCACCTCTCCAGATGTATCAGTAGTACTCCATCTTAGGACGTATTTGACTCTTATACAGATAGAGGATTGCGTCAGGAGTAAGATACTTTCTGGGTCGGTTGGGAACGTACGTAACTTTTTCATAACACAATACTTATACGTTTTTATTTCAATTAATGGAAACCTTTAATTGTTCATTATGACAGCCATGAATGTTTATTTAACAAATCAAATCTTTTATAAAGTCAGTTTGAATGTTAAAATAAAAATTAATATAAACTCTGATGATTGATAGATTAAAAGATTTCTTATTATCAAGACACATCTGATATTTTGAAGCACAGTGTCTAAAAGAACAAATAAATATTAAGTGTTTTTCTGATCTACACTTTATTATTTGCGGATTTAATACTTATATATATATATATATATATATATATATATATATATATATATATAGTAATAAGTAGTAATATATAGTGATATGTAATAAGACTACACATCTAAAAAAAGGCTCCTAAAATTCACACTAGAATTACTGTGAAGTAACAGATATAAGTTAATAATCTGTCTTACCTGACAATCTTCTGGCAGTTGAAGGTTCAATCCTCAGTACGTGCGATAATAATTAAGAATACAATCACGAATTACTCATAGCTGACGGGGGCGAGAGCAATCTACTACCGTTCGAAATTCCAGAGTTCGATATAGATATTCCTGACTTCGACAAGATGCACCGGAATAAAGTAAGAGGGTACATGTATTTATCGCATTTTGCATTCGAACTCTTCATTTGTAATCAAGCAAACTTGCAAACAAATATGTTGTAGTCTGTTTTTATTTACATATTTAAAATTTGGAAGAGTTGCTGCCCTTTGAATCAACACATGCGCATTGACAGCATTACGGTCGTGGTAACTTAATTATGGGTGAAGGTGCATAGTCAATCTAACCAAGAGAACAGCAACAACAATAGCAAAGCTATACAAATCTAAAAAAAAGCCTGTGCGAGAGGAAGATATTCAATTGGTAATCTATTATGTCGAATAATGAATCGATTCAAACAAATAAAAAATACAACAATTTTGGCAGAAAATTGGAAATTTTCGACAAAAAGAATGTTTTATCTGAATTTTTAATTTAGATATTAAAATTGTCATTTCAAAAGATAATGCCTTATTTAATAGCATTCAGTTCAACAATGGACACTTTTATTAAGCAAACGTTATCATCTATCTATCTATCTATCTATCTATCTGGTAATTAAAATAAATTAGGATTTCTGGTATGAATACAGATCGATTTCACGAATCTCAGTTGAAAATTTGATCTGGCTTAATTCAGATAGGAAATGATAAACTTCATTAACTTCTCATCTCTCGATACATACACGCATTTATATGAGCGGCTATGTCTTTCGGACGGTCATGGTTTAGTTTTTTTAAATTATTAATGACTCGCCACTTATCAAGCTCAAAGGCCATCTGAGCATAAGGGTTAATGAGATGGCTTGATTTGTACTTTAATGATGAAGAATATTACGAGATGATTGAAAATGATAAATGGAATGAACCAATTTTGATTCTTCATGGGTACGGTTTATGACAATTATTTACTGACATTTTACTGGAAAACAGCCATGTTGTTTTTTGTAGGAAAGCAGTCCGGTGGTAATGTGTTTCATAGATAGGAAATACTTGGACAAAAACCGGTCATGGAAATTTCGCCTTGTGAATCAATGGATCACATGGACGTCTATACTATTAACGAATTTATGTTAGCATTTTCATACTAATGAATCACTACTTACCAAGGTCAAAACCAGTCAATGATAATTGTTAATGAGATTGTCAGTTGGATGATTAACACTACTATGAGAAGATTGAAAACAGTGGATAGAATGGGCTAAATTTGATTACTTAAGAGAACGGCTTGATAAGTACAGGCTGTTTGGGATGAATTCAATAGTCTGTTTATTCTTTTATTTGAGAACCATTTGAAATATTTGATAGCGCTAAACTGCAACGAATTACTGTTTTTGCGTATTATTGATGGGTTTGAGAACCAAAAACAACGGCTGATTGGAAATCCCGGCAATATTGGAAGAGCGTGACTTGTATCATGATGATTCGCACCTGATTATGAAACATCCGGAAATCTTAACTGCATCCCAGTGCTCCTTGAATACGCTGACGGCTGTGAGATGTGAGCTGGAGAATTGCGACGAAAATGTGGCAGTAGTGGCTAGCAGGAGGAAGGATCAAAGCGAACGCCCTGACTGTTTTCGCAAAATAAAATTATTCGAGAAGTTGCAAAAAGAGGTGCGGCAAGAACTAGGCAAAGCAACGCGAGCCTTAGCGAGAGAGAGAGATGGATAACTATGAAGAAAGCACAGAACGAGGATCTTCGCGACTCGTCATACAAGAGTCGCAAGGGCCAAGTACTCACCGTCAGAGCGATGGGAATGATATTTTTATTAAGACAACTTATAAAAAAGGCGTCCAAGCATATCTATAAGAGGCTCTTTTAGTTCCATTAATCCGTCACGCTTAAGTGTCAAATAACATTTTTACTCGGTCTGTCACGCTGAATGTTGAAAATAACGTTTCTTTAGGTCTTTTACTTCGAAGTTTAACATAGCATGTACGTCGTGTTATGATGTCACTTACCGATGCGTGTATACACTATTATACATCCGTGTCGTCGTTGGGAACCCAGGTTCTATTCGTCTGCTAATAAACCCGCGCGGACGCCGATACTTAATTTAAAAGGGTTATTACAAAGAGCAGAGCAGAACAGAAAAACTAGAGGAGCAGGTTACTTTCGTATGCGTATGTGAGAAAGAGAGAAAGAGAGCGAGAGAGTGAGAGAGAGAGAGAGAGAGAAAAGAAAGACAGTCAGACAGATAGATAGACGGATAGTTCCTCCCGCTACACCTCGTTTAATTGTGAGCGCCCAACGCCCATTGGAAACGGCACACCGGACACATCTTTCCTGATTAAAGTCTCGCCAGCCCAGAGTACGAAAATCTACTCCCGAAAGTGACGTGGTTTCGTTGACTTCCGTCTAGGGTCACCTCTAACCCTTAATTTGTCACTCAAACTTGTGCATTCTAACAACGGTCCCCGTTATGTAAAATTGCTCCATGACACTTAAGTGCAAATAACATTTTCCGTGATATGTCACGTTCAAGTTAAAAATAACATATTCATCATTAAACTCCAGATTGCATGGGCGCACCTTATTTTAGATACATCCAAAAATATCTATAAGAAGCCGTCCGTCCGTCCGTCACGTTTAAGTTCGAAACACATTTGTGTCACTCTGTCGCATTTACGTTTCAACTAGCATTTTCTTCTTCCCTGTTACACTGATGTTTCAAATAGCATTTCTGTTAGACTATATCGCTTAATTACATTTTCTGTCTTGCTCATGCTTAAAATGTGTTTTTCTTTAGTCTGTCCTTTAAGTTGTTGTGAAGAGATAAACACCCTTTACTGCTAGAATGAAGTCGTCCTAATGGACTATAGATAGTGTGTATGTTTATTCAGAAATAAAAATATAGTTGTGCTCATATATTGAATTCTGAGCGTACTTAATCACGGCCGTAGTAAAGAAGGCCAGAGCACTGGAAAATTACGTCATGCCATAGAGTAACAAGGGATATTTGTCGAACAGTCAAACTATTGTCATTTTGACCCCTACCTTCACTTAAAAAATCCATTAAAATTCAAAATATACACCAATTCTTACGACATTTTTAGTGTTTATTAATTAACGATCACAGAATATAATTAACTCATTACTTTATTAGTAATATTAGGGCAAATGTATTATTTCGTGTAATTTGTGTAGGTTAGACAGCAAACATTAAATTAATCCTTAATAATAAAATTGTATTGTCATAATATTTTAATTTTTAAAACATGAACATTTTTCTTTGAAAAATAATTTATCTGAGTTAATATTCATTCTTTAAATAAGTTTATTCTTTTCGGAGTATTTTTAATGTTTGAGTTGATTTCTATGAAATTATTATCATTAGTTTTAGCTGAATAATTTGATAAGAGTTGCTTTCATTGCGGAAAAAATGATGTTTCTAGATTTTTTTAACTTAAAAATAAATGAAACATGAATGATTACGAATTCAGTAAAGCAACACAAAATCAAAAATTAGAAATAATAAAGTAATAGAACATTATTGAAATAAATTAACGTGTGTTGTTTTGTTTTTGTTTTTTTTTGCAAAACGAAAAGTCTTACAATATAGTAAACATTTGTAATAAATTAAAACAGTCATGTTTTTTTTGGGGGGGAGAAGGGGGAATGAAACTTATTAATTAATTTAAAATTTAATTTTTTTCCCGAAATATAATTTGAATTTATTTTTTAAGCGTTGAAATCCGAACTTTAACGCAATGCCTTAATCGATGGAGGGCATGTTATTTTCTTTCGCTCTTGACATATATAAAAAATAAAATACGTTTGAGAAAAGGAACAAGTAAACAATGATTTCCAAGTGAATGAATACTCATTAGAAGGTAGGTAGCCGTGTTCTTGGCATGGGAATAAAGTCAAAATAGCACGAACAGGTTAACAATGATTTCCAAGTGAATGAATAATCCTATGGGCGTGAGTCTGCTCGCTCTGATTACTTGCTCTGATTAGAAATGGTCGTATGCGCGTTAAGCACCTTCAGGTACTTCCGGTTCCTATTGATAGTGGTTCTTACTCACACTATCAATGACGTCACCAAAAAACTCGACTCAGTTGTCGTGACTTAATAAGTTTCAAATTATTTTAGATGAGTATTTATAATTTAACTTATTAAGATTATTCGGAGTAGTTATCATCTTGGATATTATTATCACGGCGTTTCAGCCGAAGTAATCTCCGACCTTCTATATGTGCTGTTTGTCGAACTCGGGAATCTGTACGCAATTTGAAATGTAACCCTTTATTTAATCCATGTGAGTAGATTATTCTCGTTTCATCAACCAAGTCTTAAGCAATTTTAATCATATTCTTAATTATTATCGACTTTACTGAGCATTGAACTTTGAACCTCCAGAAGAGTGTCATTCAGATCTAGTTATTATTAGCACTTTATCCGTAGCGCCACTGGCCCATGTGAACAGTACGATACAATGATTCCCGATATTATATTTCGGAAATTATTTTGATTATTCGGACTACTGTTCTCATCGTGGATGCTATTCCCACAACGTTTCGATCGATGTAACCTTCGACGTATTCAGGTGTATCTTGTCGAACTCGGGAATCTGTATAGAATTTCGAACGGAACCCTTTTATTTATAACAGCCAAGATTAGAATAGTAGTCCGAAGAATTCAAATGACGCAAAGATGCTCAAGTTCGACAAGACGAACCTAAAAAAAATGTCGGAGGTTACAACAGCCGAAACGAAAGATGAGAAGAGTAGTCAGAATTATTTTAAAAAAACACGAATTATTTAACACTGTTAACTGTCGAACTACAATACAACAATTGTAAATAACATTTTCAGCGTAAACCGCGCAGATTAAATGGGTGTATCTTAAGAAGGTCTGGTTCGGTTTTCCTTTCCCCGTTTTAATGTCTGATCCAAAATACCATCACTTATATAATCGAACAATCTTGAAATCTTACGTTAACCCCACGCAGGCTTTATCTAATTAGCGAACATTCATTGATTGAGGGCCCACGTCGCCATCTATTCTCGCATTAGGGATAATCAACCCAGGATCTCGATAATCCGATTCAACAATACCAAAATGTATCCGCAGAAAGGAATTGTCATGCCAACTCCTTCACTAGTAAATGTAAAACCTAATTACAACCGCGGGCGATACTCCAAATCCTTTGCTAAAGAATTTTTACAGTCTAACATTCTTATCTTTGCGAGAAGGAACACAGCTCGTTAACCATTGCGGATTTCACGAGAATAATGATTTCCAATTATCGAATAAATCCGAAATTAACGGCTACATTAAACGATATGGCACAACTTGTTACAGAAATCTGTTATGCTCGACTGGCATAATTTCATCATTTATCGGGGCTTAGAACCGCATACCACCCCAAAAGACCAGCAACAGGATTGAATAATTGGGCGGTATAGAAGTTTTTCCTCCATCTAACTAATAGACTAGACGTTGCTTTGTGTGTTAGTTTATTTGCTAAGCGACTCGGACTACTACATAAAGCTCACGAAGATCGTGCCTCAGGTTTGTATGATCTGTATTAAATATTCCCTTTTAGTCGCAGCTATTCGTAAATTTGCACGATTTCAGGTGTTTAACTCCGATACCGAGAACAGTAAGGCCCGGTGATTGCACGCGAATTCAAGGAAAGTTTGGCTCTGAACACATGAAGAATGACGCAAAAGCAACGTTGCCACTTTCAGTCTATTGATTTGCGATTCCGCGTCTGGCTCAGCTTTGATTGCCAGATGAAGAACAGAGACGACCAGAGGACGATGGATCCTGATGCCGACTCCTACTGGATGTTTACCAGATACCTATTAACCGGGTAGCTCTGCCACCGCCCCTATCAGAACGAGGAAGGATTTTTAAATTTAACGGGGAGACGGTGCTTACTCTGACTACAGTCTATTCCGATCAATGTCGCCGATTTGAGTCTTTAGCTGTAGGTAAAAGAACCTAGCAATTATTTTTCGGTTTAAAATTTAAGTATTGGTACATTGACCAAATCCGAAAGTAGATCGTTGGCAGAAGGTCGGGAACAATTATAGTATTTATTTTAAAGAATATGTGTCGAATAGACGAACCTTGTTTGTGTTTTTGAATAAGTTATTACATGATAAATAACTATTTTTAAACGGTGCACGAAATATTTCCTCAACTTAAAAATTCCGATTAGGAACGAGTTTAATTGCTTACTATATACTGTCCTCGGCTGTCTTCGGTCTCTTTGTACACGGTTCTGTTAGAACATCTTCACATGAGGATAGTTCGCCCTATACGTAAAATTTGACCAAATGTTCAAAATAGCATAGTATTCAAAGACTAAATAAAATCGCCTCGAAATTGGCTCATACGAGGAATCGTGCACCTTTCCTTACTGATGTTAGCTCAAGTAACAGTACTAAGCAGGTTACGCCACCAAACTAGATGAGTTCTTGTCTTGGAATCTGGCTAAACCAAGAAGAGACCACGGGAAAAAATACCTATAACATAGTTATATGATCAATTGGGGAGAAACAAAGTTATATTCTCCACTGTTTTCTAACTCCACGTTTCAGAGGTAAGAAGAATCCTAAATGAACACTCGGATATCTATGTATCCCATAAAGAAATTAAGTATCATCTACAGGAAAGAGTCCCTTGATTTCTGAGAACTTACTGAAGTACAATGAAAAAAAAGTAACATTACGGTATTTATGTCCTGTCGGGGCGAGATAATTATGTTCAATTAATGTTTCATTGTATAAGGCATTTGGCAAGCGAGTAAAAATGAATAAAATGGAGACACGTTAACGTTATCAATTTCTCAATACTTGAAGTCGCAACTTCAAGTCTGGTTGGCAAACAATACAATATTCTTGGAGTCACGAAGCCATACAGATTATCACTGAATTCTGGTAAAAATCACCAAGAAATAGATAGCTGAAATGGATACAGAAATCACTTAAAATGATAAGACAAAACTGGTTCATATCTCTTGATTATAACATGTTATATTGAACTAAAATAGAATGAATGGATAAGTCTGTGCTTGCTGTGTAAAGACCATAATTAACAAGACGCGAGAATAATACCGCCCTAGACATAATCTAAATCATGATGGACAAAAACGTTGCGCACCTTTAAACATCAATCTACAATTTAAGGTTCAAACTTGAGAGGTCTTAATCAAAATAAGATGATACTAAAGGTTATGTCTTGTATCTTGATTCCAATTTTGATCCAAATCCATTACATTATTTTTATTCTATAAATTGTCTGAAATTTAAGGCTTAAGATTCAATTCCATTCCTTTTGTACAAAACTAAATTAAACTAAATATACCCACAGCACGACCCCTTACACATTGCAACTGTCTTTCATGATTCGTAATAGTCGAATAATAATTTTAGGAATGAATCTTGTAAATACAAATATATAAATATATACATGTTCATATATATATAAATATATATATATATATATATATATATATATATATATATCTTCTGAACTTTTGAATGATTTTGATTTTTCTATGGTTTTATCATTAATTTGTATACACCCTTAATACACTCTTTACGTTCATCTACTGCATCGATAGCAAGCAAATTTCCCACCTGGATAACTTTTTCGTTTTTGGACTACCATTTACCACCTAGATTGTTTTTTAATCGACTTCTTTTACTTTTTCTTAAAATTGTTTTAAACTTCATGACTTGTATGCACTGTAGAAGTTTAACAAAAAAGTGAGTTTGGGGCCAATATATTTGATTTTTTATATATTTTAATGTATTTTTCATACAGTTTTATATATTTTCAAAGTTTAATTTTTATTACCTGCAGTAATGTCAATGCGTTAAATGTGCCTTAAGGAGAAGATTGTCTTTGAAAACTCATGAGTTAAGGACGCAGTTTTACTCCTTGTTCTAGAATATTAATAAAATCTGATTAATTTCTCATTTTATTATGTCATTCAATGAATATTATTTCTCTATACACTATATTGAGCTTTGTTTTTATCCTGATAATATACTGGTTAAAATAATATTCATATCTTTAAAGTATTATCTTACTCTCTCTCTCTCTCTCTCTCTCTCTCTCTCTCTATATATATATATATATATATATATATATATATATATATATATATATATATATATATATATTACTATTTCATGTATCCACATAAAGTTTTATAAGGAGATATAATTTTTATGTATCAATTTTCAGTATTTACTTCAACAGTGCTCGATACGTAAGTAGAGCCAGGTAGTAAGCTATGAAAATATATTTATGGCAATTAAGCTACACAGAGGCTCTCGTGTTTCATCCCCGGGGGTAATTCTCAGGCTAAAATGCATGGAGTTATTTTTGCCGGGTGTTTTTATATGCACAGGTATCTAGTTAACCAATCAGATTCTTTTTTGTTCTCTCAGCCAATCGTTGGGCTTCCCACGAAAAAAAAGTGTGGTTAGTGTTACTTCCTACAATTTGACATAGTGGACTTCTACCCGTCTATATCAAAAGAACTCTTCAACATCGCCCTAGAATTTGCCGAGATGTATACCGATATATCCAAGGATGAAATCCACATCATTAAAAAATATAGATCAGTTTTAATCAATAACAATGATCAATGGATTAAAACAAATATGACAAACTTCTTTGATTTGGCCATGGGTGCCCTTGACTCTGCGGAGGAATCAGATCTTGTGGGGTTATTTATCGTATATACTCACAAATATATTTGATAATACAGATATCGGCCTTAATAGAGATGATGGATCAGCGATAATAAGAGATTCCAAGAAAGTCAAGAGAGAAAACTTCAAGAAAATTATACATATGGAAATGAAAAAACAAGGCCTAAAAGTAGAAGTACTAACTAACATAAAACAATTTACTTTCTAGATGTCACGTTAAACTTAAATAAAAAATACTTACGAATCATACCTAAAAGATAACGCCAATCCAATATACATAAACCCAAAGTCTAATCACTCCCCATCAATTATAAAGCATATTCCGAATTCTATCAAACGTAAGCTTATCAATAATTCTAGCGACGAAAGTGTTTTTAAAAAATCAAGCAACATTTACAATACAGCTCTAAAAATAGTGGTTACCATAATACCTAAATTGACAGCTCATATATATATATGGAATTTTTTGTCATAGCATGCTATTTCACCATAGATACTGCAACATTCTGATGATTGAAAAAATTGGACTAAAGGAAAATTACACCTATCCGAATTTTCCAAGAAACGCGCATAAGGAATAGGTATGCATATTTAATTTGAATGGATTACTTTTGTGTGTAAGATTAGAGATGTAAAAACGACAAATCGAAGTACAAAAATAAAGAAGCTGTTAAAACTAACGAAAATTTTTTTTTTATTAATTCCCTATGGTCAATGGAATGCAAATACAATATATATATATATATATATATATATATATATATATATATATATATATATATATATATATGATTAAAAATGGAACTAATATTCCAACATAAGTTAAAATGTAAAAAGGAAAACCAAACATAGTATTTATGGATTCATCAACGTTTCGTCTTTATGTATGATTGGTTTGAAAAGATCCCATTAGGGTTCAATTTTTAAAAAAATGTTTGGTTCGTTTGTGACGTAAAATAGCAGTTGTGGGAATTATGCCCAACAAGCCGCTCATAAAAGATAAATTATGAGCACAAATAGATAGTAGCAGTGAGATAAATTAAGTTTACTGTGGAAAGTGTGTGAAAAAAATTGGTAGCAGTTGGAGTTATAAAAACAATTGTCGTGAAACGTGCGTTATGTAAGCCCAACAGTTCGCTTATGAGAAGATAATTCATGGGATCAAATAGATAGTAGAAGTAGAAGAAATTAAGTTAACTGTGTGTTAGGGTAACCTAACAAAACACAATCGAGTTATTTCCCTTGGATAAAAGGTAAGACTTATTGCCCTTACATTAAAGAGTCGTCTACCGAACAGTGAAAAGTATAACATTTATAAATAAATATTAAATCATTAATACCTACAGACGCTAGCGTTTCAAGCTTATTGCTCTCATCAGTGCAGGAAAGTAACAATTTCAGACGGTCGGGAGCCGCGAACCCGGTAAACAGAGTCAGCCATATCCACTCGGCCAACGGAAACTGTCACGTAATTTAGGGAAATTAAGATCTATATGTACCTTGAAGCGGGCACAGATAGAAGACTAGTCGAGAGTGTTCGACGAACGTATTCGGAACTTTGCATTAGAGCTTGTTGACAGTCTATTTTTAACATCCCGAGAGTGCTCAACTTTAATTTCTTAAAGCGGCTTAGTATAACATTTATAAATAAATATTAAATTATTAATAGCTACAGACGCTAGCGTTTCAAGCTTATTGCTCTCATCAGTGCAGGAAAGTAACAATTTCAGACGGTCGGGAGGCGCGAACCCGGTAAACAGAGTCAGCCATATCCACTCGGCCAACTGAAACTGTTAGTAATTTAGGGAAATTAAGATCTATATGTACCTAGAAGCGGGCACAGATATGTTTGATTAAACAGGAGTGCCAACTTCTGCTTATTCAGCTTTTGATCCGTTTTTTCTAGTCTTCGTACAACGGATTTTATATTATAATCCACGGAGTGTAAGAAATCTCCGTATTTTGTGCGAACGTTTTCGACCGACATCTGTCGTCGTCAGGCGGTTGCAAAATGAAATAAATTGGTGAATCTATCAAGAGGGTGCCCTTTTAAATTATTTCAACAGCACTTCAATACACCTTCACCCCCTCATAACGAAGGACAATCAGATAGATATGGAGGTTGTTCCAACTGACAATTTTTTCTCAGTTAAGAACTTACGGATACTTAAAGCATTGTGAACAGGTGCATTGTCATGGTGAATAAAAGAAAATGTAAACAGAAACACGTGAACCATTTGCAACCGTTGCATAATAAGTATCCATATATACTCGAATGTTATTTCTTAAATAATAATGGGTACGTTCGCTAGTATATATCTGATAATTAGTGTTCGCAGAGTGGCATTAACAGGTGCAAGGGCAATCAAGCTCATGTAATCAGCGCGTGCACTCAGATGTTACCTCAACTTCCTGTAAGTAGATACGCGTGGCTATCAGAGAAATGGCGCGAGAAAAGTGAAGAGTTTGTTGAGCGGACATCACGTGTAAATAAATTACTTATGAATTTATTATAAATTAAGGGGCTAGGGCTCCAGATGTACGTAGCTCCGTAATGTCCTCCCCCTTTTCCGCTAGCAGAGGAGAAGGCGACGTCAACAGTTTAATAAATGGTTCTTGTTCAAATTCAAAAATATTCTTCTTTTCTTTGGTTGTTGTGAGACTTTAATTGCAGGCAAGAATGCACACCCCACGGAGACGATCGTGGATAAAAATGACCCAGTCAGGGAAGGAGCGGTTGACATGAAGTAAGATTTTATTGCGTCGTTATGATTTCTGATTTGCATGTGACTTACGAGGAATTGGGTATTCCTTTTAGATGCTACAATATCACATTAGATGATAATATCAACTGGTAATCTATTTTGTCGCTCATAGATCACACAGCACTTAGCCACGCTGTATGGTTACTTTTCAGGGATACCTTGTTTGCTTTATTTATCGATGAGAACATATAGTTTGAAGAAAAATATCTTCTTCTTTGCGTGTCTTTGAAGACTGTGGTAATACAACAGTTTCCAACTTTTTACGCAGTGCTTTGCATTATTGTTGTACTATGCAAGATCTTTCAAGCTGCACAGGTTGGGTAGTTGGGGGCAGAAAAGGAAGTGTTGCATGGTATGGTATTCCTCTCCACATTCACAGATGTTTAGGGCAGTTTTGTAGCCCCGATCTACTCATAGCACCTTTGGATCGGCCCTTTCCCGTTCTCAAGTGGTTGAGTGTTTTCCACTGGAGCCAGGGTGCCTCCGAACCGGGAGGGCGGGCCTCAGAATAGGGGATCCCATGTCAGTAGGAGAGGGGCCATTCTCTAACCGACTGGTCCACAGCTATAGTCTGGTTCTTCCTGAGATGTTGTCACGTGTTCCACATGACTGAGATAGCTTCTCCGTGACTTCAGTCGTTGGACCGTTGGTTCACGTCCGTGAAGAAGATGGTGTTCATCACTGATAACCTTTGTGATCTCTACTTGGCCGACAGCTTTCCGTATCACATCAGATGTCAGATGTGACTATATATTATATTGAATTATAAAGCAAACGCGCTTTTCCAGTGTAAAATGTTAGTCGTTTTATTAAAAATATTTCATTTATTTATTGAACGAACCACTTATATCTCTATAGCAGCAGGGCTATCTGGCGCTGTCCTAGAGCATGGACAACAACATAGAAGAGTTTTAAAGTGTGTAACAACTTTCTTTTAAAACTTCTCTCTTTCTATACCTCTCCATCCCCGTCTCTTGCTATTTCTCTGTATCCTTCTCCCACCTATACTTTCTCGACACACATCTCTCTTCTCCTCTCTCTCTCTTCCTCTCTCTCCTTCTCTCTCTATTACCTGTTTATATCTATTTAATCTCTCTTTCTCTCTCTCTCATTCTCTCTCTCTCCATTCCCCCTTCTCTATTAGAAGTACCATTTCACACTAAAAGCCGATGGAAACAAATCTTCTGGAAAAGAATACATCAGCTTTGTGGGCGTGTCTTGTGTAGTTTCTGACTTTTGGGTGGACACACCCGTAAACATTTAACTTCTTTTATACAATAGCTACTATATAATACTAAAACACTGATAATCTTGCTTGCTAGTTTGCACATTGAATGTTTTAGATTGTGCGAGCAAGAGCGAATACTATAAAAACCAATGGAAAAAGAAGAATAGAGTTGAGAGCAGTGGGGGAATGATTGTAATAGAGAGAGCAATAGTATCAGCATCAGTGTGATTAAAAGAACGACGTTAATAAATCGATAAGGTAAATAAAGAAGAAAAAGAGAATACGAAAGTAGTAGTAGTAGTAGTAGTAGTAGTAGTAGTAATAGTAGTAGTAGTAGTGTAGTAGCAACTAAATAGCAAGAACATACATACATAAAGGAGGTAAAGAAAACGAAAAGGAGAAATGTGATATTGTACATTTCTAACAATGTAATTTATACATTTGTTGTACAATGTACAACGTTGACCGAATGGGTCACTGATCGTCTAGTATTCCAATAAAAATCAATAAAACTTAGTTACGTTGCATGATCAGCATTAACAAAATTATTAAACAGCATAGTTATATAGGGCTGAACAATGTCGCTATCTATTGTTCTAACGACAATAGAAATTTGAACAGCAGTAGACGCGGCTTCTTTTTGTATGTGTATTGTTTAACGAAGAGTAAGGTGAATAAAGCCAAGCCTCGATAAATTTATGATACGTAAATCACGTATACAGGCATCAATGAAAGGAGGTCATGGAAAACAGAATCATAAAGAACACAACTTCGCTATCACTTACAAAGCAAGATGACACTCGATAATAAGGGTTAATGGAATGGAATGGTTTTCAGTACAAATATTCTCTATATTTTGACTTAGATTTAATGTCCACCTTTTGAGGTAAAGGAAAAGCTCTCATTGATCGACCAATCATAAGTCTCGACTGGAGCAATTATGGAATAATTATTTCGAGAAAGTGAGTTTTTACTAAGAAAAATGATTATCACTTATCAAGACCAGATAATACTCGAAAATGAGGGTTAATGAGAAGGAATGGTTGCCAGAACTAAGTTCCAATACGTTACATTGGATTTGAAGACGACCAGGTCGTAATCTGAAGAGAGGTAGCTCCGTCACAATGTTTTACATAGACGAGTAGCCATTGCGAAGAAGCTCTGTTTGTTAAAGTTGCGCGTGGCGCTAGACACACTGAGGAATAAATGAAAGTTTTACTTTGTTGTGGTAGTAAAGACGAGTTCTTGCTGTGAATCTTTTAGAGGAAAGAACCAGAGATTGGAGCTCAGATCTTACATAGAAATAACGATAGAATAGAGTAAGACTAACAACGTCTTTTCTGGGAGAAAAGGGTCTGGAAAGAACGGAAGAAATAATCCCTCTATCGATTTTAAACTCTTTCAAGACAATGAAGTGTGCTCTGAGCGGCACCTTTCCAGATGTGGCAGCAGTACTCTATCTTGGGACATACCTGACTCTTATATAAGTAAAGGATTACATCAAGTACTATCTCGAGCGATAGAATGAACCAACCATTTTCCAGTGGTCTCCGCAACAGGTTGGATGTAAGCCTTCCATTTTAAGGCTGGGATGAAAGTTAGTCCTATGAGTTTATCAAAGTAAAAAAAGTTCCTCAAGGAGAGAGCCATTCATTTCGACGGCGGTAAAACAAGGATCCAGGCATTAGTGATGGAAGGAGAGAAGCTTGCTTTTAGAAATGTTTAAAATAACAAACCACTTTTCTCCCATTGCACTACGTGGTCCAGCTCATCCAAAAAACGAGGTATTTCATGTATGTCAAAATGGGTATTACAACATATGAAGGCGTCCCAAAAATTGCTTAACGTAAAGCATTAGGTTATATCTAAGGATAGATATGAGAATAAGTTTTTATTTGAAACGGGTCAGAAACTAGTGTATACATTTGCATTTACGTGACATAATGAGGTAATCTTAATTATGTAATATTAATTCGTAATTAAGTAAATAAATTATGGAATAATTATTTAAACACTAATTTTATTTTTACGAAGTATCAATTAAAAAGTTTGTAATATTACTGTTTTCGTGACAACCCGAGAAATTTCGGCTGTGCATTATAAATAACGAAGTTGAAAGTGTCATGTAAAAATCTGAATTTTGTCATATTTCAAGTTGCAATTTTTTAAATTGTAAATTCAAATGTTATATATTCTCGGATTATTGTTTAAAGGTTTTAAAAGCAAAAAAATGTTATGAGCAAATTATAAATGACAACAGTGTGTGTATATGTTCCGCTTTATTTGATTATGAACATACGTATCAAATTCCATTTAATATTTCATCCGATAGACCCCCAAAAATGTTATTGTACTTTTTTCATTATTTCTGAATTCAACCGGTTTATTCATGAGACGGTTTTGCTGAGAGCTAGTTTTAACTCGAGTAGGAAATGTGTTCGAAAAATATATTCTACTATTAGAAAAAAATATATAATTGCGTGGAAGGTTTAGTTTGTGATATCTTACTTAAAATAAATGAACAATGCAAGGAGATATTTAGAAACCACAAGTCGCAGTTAAGTCTCCTATAATTCTTCTCTCTAGGTAAGTAGTTAAACTAATAAAAATCCTTTACTCCTTTTTATTAGTTTACACACTATATTTGTATATCTAACTATATTAGTATTATGTCATACTGCCCATGTTTAATCACTGGTGCCCAAAATTGAGGATAACATTTTACATGAGGTCTTATTTAATATTCTAACAATATGATATATATGTATATATATATATATTTTAATAACAAAGTAACTTAGCAAACAATTAATCTGAAACAAAACACTAGATGTAATATCTGGAACGTTTTTGTTCTGTTTTTTTTTAGGGAAGTGGTGTCTGATCAACTCTGCTGGAAAGCCATGAGATAAAATGCTTTTTTTTTTTAAATTCCCAAAACAGTTTTTCATGGTAAACAACTGACGATCCCTAAAATAATGTTAAGATTAGCGTAAATTCTTGGAAGCAAACTAATATAGTGACTGTTAAAAGTTAATTGACTTACAAGCAAAGTAGTTTTCCAACAAAGGACATGGGACTAAATGTTGCTTTTTACACATAGTTTTCATGTTTGAAGGGCAATATATATATATATATATATATATATATATATATATTTCCTACCTTGTTCGCAGGCGATATTGTTGTGCACCAAATAATGAAAGCAAACACGTATTTAACCTATCAAATACTGTGTTAACAGCTATCGAACTTAAAGTTTTGTTTAAGGGGTTAGATTTCTGTATTCCCCCTAGCTAGCCGTGTATATTAAAACACCCGGCAAAAATAACTCGAGCTTCTTTTTCTCAAATTAAACATAACTTTCCAAGTTACTTAGATAATGTTGCTGGTATGAAATCTAGGTTGGTTTACTTCGCACAACAACACAATAACGCTTCCATTAACCACAGTGACTTTGTCTGAAATAAAACCGTAAAATTGTTAAAGTAAAATACAGACATTTACATTTGCAAACCAGATAAAGGAGCGCGAGTTGTGGTAATGGATCGTATTGATTACATTGAGAAAATGTTATCTATTCTCAACAATAGAACTAAATTCTGCAAACTTGGCCCCATCAAGTCAGCAGATAATACGTGTAGGAAGGAAATGCAGAAGCGTTAATTTCTTTATTAAAACAGAAGTTATTTTAAGAGGAGTTCTTTGATAGGATCAGATCCTCTGGATCATTACGACCTAGATTATATGGTTTTGCTAAAATACACAAGAAGGGTGTTCTACTGAGACATATTATATATGATAAGGTCCGCCAAAATTCTTTGGCTCAGTGGTTCCTAGAAATTTTGCAAACTGCGTGAGTTATATACTACACAGTGCATCACTGACTCTTATGGGTTTGTGGAAGGCCTACGTGGGTTATATTAAGGTTCTGAGAATCCTCTATATGTCTGTTTAATGTCTCTAGTCTCTTTACCAATGTACCTTTGGATGAGACTATACGTATTTGTGCCGACGTACTCTATGAAGGCGACCTGATTTATCCATGTTTTTCAAAGGAGATTTTCATAGAATTGGTACTTCTGTGTACTAAATCACTAGAGTTCAGCTTCAACAATATTATGTATAGTCAGGTCGATGAGGTTTTAATGTGTAGTCTATTGTCCCTAACTTTAGCTGATATATCTGTCGGTTATTACAAATCCGTATTATTTAATTATGTAACTATACCCACGATGTTAGATATGTTGACGACACTTTGGCCATGTTTTCATCTCAAAGTAAAGATTTAGCATTCTACTATAAGTTAAATTTCATTCACGGTGCTCTAAAATTTATTATGAAAAGTGAGAAGGATAATTGTTTATCCTTCTTGAATGTCCATGTTGGAATTCTCACTACCATATACAGCAAGCCTACTTTTACTGGCCTGTATGTAAACTGGTCTTTTTTGTACTGAAATCTAGAAAGGTAGGCGTAATTTACACTTTGTTACATAAAACATTTATGATCTGTTTTCCTAATAGATTTGATTCGGAACTGAATAGGATTAGGGAAATAGTCATTAATAATGGTTACCCTGAAGACCTTATTAATGACTGAATAAACAAAGAGGTTGTGGACTTCAAATCGTCTCAAGTGTTCGGCCCTTCAAAATGCCCCATTTATTTGTAACTACCTTGGATAGGGTGAAATAGTAAAAGACTGGGCTAGCAGATTGTTGGTAGCATTATAAATTGCTTCTACTCTGTTTCCTTACGTTTAGTGTAAACTACAAAACCTGTTTTACCTTCCATTCACAAGGATAGTGTGCCTTATACCGATTATAGCAATTAATTTACCAATTGAAATGTTAGTATGATGCTGGCTATATATGGGGCACTTCCTTACATTTGCAGACTCGCACAAACAAGCACATTCCATTCAAAATTCGACAGGGAAGGGTAGAGTCTCCGCGACATTGGACTCTGCTATTGGCCAGCATTTGGTTGAAAATCGATTCTTCCTCAGTAGCTTTAAAATAGAGTGTTTTGAGGTGTTGATTAGAGCAGATTCCTGAAACCATTTTAAATATTTTGAATCTGTCTATCGACATTCGTAAACCTTCCTTGTGCCGGCAGAAGGAATTCATTAAAATATTGAATCTTTTTAGGGAACATTTTAAAAACATTTATTGTTGATAAATGTAATAATCATAAATATATATATATATATATATATATATATATATATATATATATATATATATATATATATATATGTGTGTGTGTGTGTATATATATATATAAAGATAAATGAAAGAAGAGAGATAAATATGTACGAATGACAAATCCATTTCAACTTCGATTGTTCAATGCAAAGTGTACTCGGTAAAAACATGTTTATTTTTCTTTCCTTAAGCCAAGGTTCTTCAAAGATTAAAATCTTATTATCGGAGAAATTACATAGATGGATAAGTTGGCAGTGGAAAAGCCAACATTCAAAATTTGAAAAAATATAAAGTAATGGAGAGTAAGAATGTGCATGTAAAAATATGGAGTCTGTTTAGTTGGTGAATGTCCGTAGATAAGGTGTCCGGTGAAAGGAGATGTAAAGATAGAAAAAAAGGGGTTTCATGAAGGCAGCGTTGAAAATGTTCAGAAATGAAGTAAATCTAATAGAAAGATGTTTACTTCAATCGTAGATGAAACGCACTTATTCGGGTGTAATTTTGAGAATTAGGGCCATTCTAAAATACTTCCGTGGACCGAGAATGAAAGTATATTTTCAAAAGTTAAGAGTGAGCTGTGTATATTAAACGCAGGCAGTCGGGAATTTTAGTAGTGACTTCAATCAAGTCTAAGAAAAGCGGCAGCCCTGGTGGGAGACAAAGCCAAGTGAAGAAGTGGGGAAAAGGGATAAAGATAAAAGATAAAGAAGGTGGGTGATAGGGTTAGTTAAATCAACTATGACTGATGCTGGGAGAAGAGAAGGGGAAGGGTTTGTTTGGTTACTGTCCATTGCTAGTAAGCAATAAACCAGGTGCGAGTTGGGGTGGGATTATCATAAGCTAAAAACAGAAGTGAATTCAGGTCTGTAAGAAAATAACTCTGAAGCGAGGATCCCGTAATTAAAACGGATTTTTATACAAAGTTATATATAATTCAGAAAAATTAAAAGTGTTCCAATTGTGAAATTAGGTTCAAATGAATGGAAATCTGGAATTTACGTGTTTAATATGTAATAATTCGGACAAAAACTAGTATTTCAGAGTTTAATGTATAAAGACTTTTAAGAATTCACAGTTAGTTAAATATTAAATGCATGACTAAATAAGAAACTTGTATAACTGAAGTTTGGATTGGGAACGGCGTTAGTCTGCTTGAAACAATTGAGTTCTAGTATAAGGATTATGGAGTAGGATTGGGTTGAATATTGTAACCTAGGTGATGCACTAGTGTGCTGAAATTATAAATAAATTTTAAGGGGGCAAATGGACAATTATAGGAGTAACTAGGGAGCGTAGTTTAAAGGTGAGAGTAATGGAATATATTAGAAAAATATTGTCGGTAGAGCGAAACGTATACAGAGTCGATGGATCGAATACAAGGGAGAGAGAAAAGCAATAGATGAGTGTGTGCGAGGGTTTGCCAATAATTGAAAAAAGAAGGATAAGAATTAGAATGTTGAAGTAGAAGGGGTTAAGGATTAGTGCAGTGAAGGAGAATACTATTAGTTCTCAATTTACATTAAGTGTTATGGGTTTATAGAGTTATTAGGTCTACAAGGGAGGGTACGCTATGTTAATGGGATGGTTATTTGTAAAGTTGGAAAAGTTAAGAATTAAAAAATTAACAAATTATAGCATTTAAGAATTAGTCTAATGTTATAGAGGGGGTTGTTGGCTGGGACGAGGTGTGTCAGATGGAGTAATGAAATTTATGTATTTAAATTTTCGCTTGTGCCTGCAATTTGAGATCAGTTCATTTTTAGAGTTAATAATATTTTTGCTTTTAGCTGCTGTAGCTATCATAAATGTTTCTAATCCACACAGTTGGCAGAAAGAGAATCCTGGAGTGTAGGATTTAGACATTTTTAATATTTCCCAATGTAGGGAGTAGGGAGTGTTTTTACTGTTAACACTTTTTATTAGATTGGATAGAGAGGTGCCAGTGGCATTGTTATTATTATGTTTTAGAGAGTAGATATGGTTTGGGGTTCAGGTCTTGATAGAGAAGGCACTTGTCCTAATGTAAGTGTGTATTTTGTATGGGATTGTTATTATTGTATTTGTTTTCTTTATAGTATCGGGGATGTTTTGGGTGTGTATGTTCAAGTTCTGGGCCAAAGTTAAGTTGGAATTGATAGGTGGAGAAGATGAGGGAATTTGAGAGGTTAGCCGAAGGTTATTATTAGTTAGCTGGGGTTGTTGGTTAGTGTAAGAGGTGTTATTTAGGGTGTTGTTTGGCGCAGGGAGTTGGGGAAGTGAAGAGTTATAGGGTGACAGGAGAATTTGTATGTTGGTGTCTGTTTGCAGAATAGTGTTTTGGGAGAATTGGTTAACAGTACAAGCATATATGACGTTACTTTGTATGCAATTGCCATTTAACGGGCATTCTCTAGATTTCTGGCAGTTACAATTATTAGTAAGGTGGACTAGGAAAGATACCCCGAATAATTTCGATATCGCTATGGGGCTTCGGACTCTGCCCAGGTAACTGACTATGTAGGATTGTACTTATTAAGAGAATTAAAATTTGACTTCGGACATTAACACGGTTGGCTATACAGAGACGGGGCACTTTTTGTATCTAGGGAGAGATCCGGGCAATACAACAACACCATTAAAAATCTACACAACTTCTTTAAAAACTTCGGATTAACCATAACTATATAACCTGAGAAAAGAATATCTAACCAACATACAAATTCTCCTCTCACCCTATAAGTCTCCACTTCCCCAACTCCCTGCACCAAACGACACCCTAAATAACACCTCTTACACTAACCAACAACCCCCGCTAACTAATAATTACGTTCGGCTAACCTCTCAAATTCTCTCATCTTCTCCACTTATCAATTCCAACTTAACTTTGGCCCAGAACTTGAACATACACACCCAAAACATCCCCGATACTATAAATAACACAAATACTATAACAACCCCATACAAAATACACACTTACATTGGGAGAAGTGCCTTCTCCATCAAGACCCGAATCTCAAACCATATCTACTCTCTCAAACATAATAATAACAATGCCACTGGCACCTGTCTAAATATGACAGCTAGGTTCGATCTTAAGACGTATTTGCCGTTTATACATGTTTGTATCAGGAATATATACACTTCTGGTACGGTAGAATGATCTAACTTTTTTTCAACGAATTTAGTGGAGAGAAAGTCAGTCCTATGATCTTATTAAAGAAAGGGTAATTCTTTAAATTGAGGGACATTTCTTTTAACTGGAGTAAAATGAGGATCCAAGCGTTGATTTTTACAGAATAAACACTTGGGTTTATATGTGTTATGAAGTGGTTTGTAGACTTTATCGTTTCGGGATTTTGTGAATTAAAACGAGCATATCTTTGTGAACTTGTGTTGTGTCGTTCACTGCACATGTTCTAATCGCCCGCTCGCTTTTGATCGTCCGAATCTGGTGCTTGATTTCGACAATGGCAGTACTGTTTATGATGTGGTGTCAATTACTGCTGAGTCCAACCGAAACTAAAACACCCTTCCTGCCTGTATTTGCTCGAAAAAATATATTTACACCAATTTGGATTAGGTCACACTGTAAACCCACTTAAAGATGATGGTCTGTTTAATCACTTGGTATAAAAACTGACTGACCAGAGTGTTTATAATCTGGGGTTGTCATAACCCCGGTAAGATTTAAACTGACTTACAATCTCAACATTTAAGAAGCAATTACTTTTCCAGGAAAAGAAACAACATTTTTGGTGGCCAAACCCCGAGGCAGAAATGTTTTCAATTACCGGTCAGTCGTTTGCGTTTATTGTGAATGTTTACACTCTTATTTTAATTGATTATTGTTACACTACTATCTCTAAAAGAATGATAAACCGTTGTGTGTACAAGGTCTGTTGTGTCTATTTTGTTCTGTCACCACTACAACAAGTGTCGCAATTCTTCACGCTAGCAAACACCAAATTCATTTTTACATAGCGTGATATTTGTCTACTTTTCTTGCTTTCAATTAAAATAGGCTTCTACTTTCGTATTCTACACGTGAAGTCATCGTGTCTTAAAGGTATATTTTATCCATCTGAAAAAATATATCAACGACCTTTTGCATTCAAACCATCCATCCATATGTGAAAATAAATCACTTGGTTGACTACGCCCCTCGATAAACATACATCTAAACAAATGCGGGCCGCTTTATCCACACGCCTATGCATAAATAAGCTGGTCCGTTTCTAATGAGATTATAACTGACACTTTAAGGCCGCCATTTTTATATAAGACCGCCATCTTTATACAAGGCGTGACACACTGAAAATGGTATTTTTCTTGCTAATTCGGCACGTCTGAATCGAAAAACCTCCTAATAATTCAATGCTGTGACACGGTAATTGATCCAGTCGAACAAAGTTAAGCCAATGATAAATACGTATATGCGGCTGCGTTTCAGAAGCAGGCTTGTCATAAAGGTGAGTGGTCTATGGTAATATCACATGATTGAGAGAGAAAAAGGAAAGAGTCAACTTAAAAGAAAATATAATAATGACAATGGCTGATGTATGACATGTTGAATATTTCCCTATTCTACTTAGAGTAACCATTGTTTTTATTTTTAATATTGATTGTGTAGCTAGTATTACTTTTTCAATATGAGTTTTTTTAATGATGTCCCAATCTATGCCACTTTGCTATCTATCTATCTATCTATCTATCTATCTATCTATCTATCTATCTATCTCTCTCTATATATATATATATATATATATATATATATATATACATGCATATATATAAACATATACGGCTTTTTAATCTTTTTATACTAATATATATCAATGTATCTCAATATGTTCGTGAATATATATGTATATAAATATGTATATATATAAATAATTATTAATGACAATATATGTATTAGCATATACTATCAGTGCTCTTTTACTTTGCAGTCTCCTTAAAAAATTCAGCTCGATGATTGTCAATTAGTGACAACATAGCAAATATAAGTCAGATTCATATTATATTCCAATAACCATGTTTTTATTTTATTATTTTTATTTTTTCACATTTCTAAAAAACATAACATTTATGTGATATATTTTTTTACGGTCCGTTTCATTTGTCTTGTGCCAAACAATATATATATATATATATATATATATATCCAACCCTCTGAGTGGATTACTTGCCTGTCTTTTCTTAGAATTCCTAGAATCTGGTCCTTTCAAATTAAGATTACCTCCTAACAGTGAGTATTTTAGATATATTGCTGACATTCTAATTTTTCTTCACGATCAGACACAAATCGAAAGCCTAAAAAAATAAATACAGTTGAACCCTCTATAAAATTTACATATGAAGCAGAAATAAATAACTCGATTACTTTTTGAACACACTCATAATAAAAGCCAACAACGAACTATCATTCAAAGTTCAACGCAAAACCACCCTCAAAAACAACTATATACATTTCTATTCACACCAGAGCAACTAAATAAAAACAGGTATGATAATTGGCTTTTTCCTACGTGCTCTCAGAATCTGTAGTCGTCAATATATAGATGAGGAAACTATCAGAAACCTTTTGAAAAATACTGCAATACGTCTCACATTTCATATTAAATGCAAAGTAAAAGCTCTGCAATTATTCTCGAAAAACAATAAACAAAAATCTCAAACACCGAACATTTTTCTCATAAATACACATCTTCTTTTCACCACTCATTTTAATAAGACACTAATTTGCGACACGCTTAATAAACAAGGAATTCCGACAATACAAATTACACCACAGACTATGAAACAAACATTAAATACAGCAAGACACTTCCGAAAAGAATCTACATCTAACGCTGGTATATACACTGTCCTATGTAATAATTGTCATCAAATATATATAGAGGGACTCAATAGGAATCGAAGAAATGGTTGGTGAACAGAAAAGAGACATAAACAAATAGCAACTCCCTTAACGCGCTGTTCTACCATGCAGTACAACACGATAATTCCTTTAATGTTGAACAAGCTAAATTATTAAATTAATTCTTAATAAATCTCGGCGAAGACTTCTTGAAGCAGCACTCATTATAAACTCTAACACTATGAAACAACGTAACGGTTTCTATAATATATCTCCTTTAATCAGTAAACTCATTATTTCCGAACAAAATCCAAATCAAGGCTAGCTACCCTATAGCACACTCTACATTCGTCGCGCATAATGTCCACATATAAATTAAATAAATTCAATAAATTATTTTCACATGAGTATGTTGATATTTTTTAATATATGTGTACGTGCATATACGTATGTTCACACACATGTATGAATAAATAGTGAACAATAACAAATACACTATCACTAAAATACTTTGATTAATATAAAATACATCTTTTCCTTCTTTCTCTCTTAACACTTCACGTTTTTCATTTCTCCAACAGTAATTTTAAGTAATTATGTTATTTACATGTGTGCATGTATAAAGGTATATATATATATATATATATATATATATATATATATATATATATATATATATATATATATATATATATCAGGATTCATCTTAAAATAATGAACAAAACCATACTTTTATATTCTTTTTGTTTCAAAACATTCACTCGAGCACGTCAAAGCAAAACTAATATTTCCTTTTCCCTTTTTTGTTTTTTTAACTTTCCACACATTAGGTACGACTTTATGTGGTAAATTATTGTTGTGGACCCGTTTAGAGGTACCAACAATGAAATAAAAGAACAACAGGTTTAGAGATAATAATAATGAATTGTATTGAACAGAGAAAATATACACAAGTCAGTGTTGGCAGTGCTAGTGCCTTAATGTGCCTCCCAATGTTCTTCCGGCAAAACGGGTATTTATGGTAGTCGGTTGCTACCATTTAGTTATTATTAAAGGGTAGGTAGGTCACCCACAACACCCACCTTCCGAAACTCATTCCCCTGGAATCTCAAGCTATATCTTTTTCCTAGGATTCACCTTGAAATTCCCTGTTAATTTACGTTTTCTTGATGAACGTGTTTGTTCCGGAGGCGTTTTTGGTGTTGGCAGCTCAAATGCGTCGTATAGATCTTCCATGGTGGTCTCACTCTGATCCGATAGGCCTTCCCCTGGGTCGTCCGACATGCGACGACGCATTTGGTTAATGTGTTTTTTACAGGTGCCTCTAGGACCCTCTACAATGTACACCATCCGCCCCAATCTTTTTTGTACCTTTCCCACTTCCCACACGGTTTTGTTTCCATGGTGTTCCTGGAAGAACACCTTCTCTCCATCCTCGTAACTGTTCTTTGGTGCCGTAATGTTGGTCGGTTTCACCTGTTTTGGTAAAAGTTTGTCGAATACCAACTTTATTTTTCTTCCAAACATTACTTCCGCCGGTGGTACCTGGGCTGCTGTGTTCTCGTTGGGTGTAATTCTATACACTTGAAAGAACTGCTGGAGTGCCTTTTCTCTCGGCGTGCCCGTCGATTTTTTCAACGCTCTCTTCAAGGTATCAACACATTTTTCTGCCTGTCCGTTTGACGTCGGATAGTAAGTCGGAGTGGTGATATGTTTAATTTGAAAGTCTTCACAAAATTCTTTGAACTCTCGTGAAGTAAATTGTGTACCGTTGTCCGATACAACAATGTCCACCACTCCGAATCGGGCAAACAGTTCATATCGTGACATCCGTTGTTGGGTTTTTACATCTAACAACTTCTGGCCATTTTGAGTAGCTGTCGACTATAATTAAATAGTAGAAGCCTTCCAATGGCCCCGCAAAATCTATGTGAATCCGGGATCATGGTTGCTCTGCCTTTGGCCTTTGGCCATGGACAGTAGTGAATAGGTGGTGCTTTCGCTGCCGACGCGCAGCCCGCACAGGCCTTCACCTTCGTCTCTATGTCCCTGTCCATGTTTTTCCAATACAGATAAGATCTCATTAGGCTCTTCATGCGTGTCGCTCCGGGGTGCCCCTCATGGAAATCCTTCAGGATTTTTTTAGCGTAGCTGGGATTACTACTCGCTCCCGGTATAATAATGTGTCGCAACAGACTGAAAAAGCTTCTGCCGTTTGCTCATCGTCTGTTTGTAATTCATTTTTAATTTCGATAATAAAATTATCTTATCTTGCCTCTTTTTGTATATCGCCAAGTGTGATTGGAAGCTCTTTTATTGTGTTACACAGTACCTTACTATAGTCATATTCAGACCGAAGGGATGCTATAACTGTATCCTCGAGCGGTTCCGTGTACTTTGGAATTAGCCGCGATAAACCATCTGCGTGTCCTAGTCTTTTTGACGGTAAAAATTCCATCTCAAAGTCATAATTTAACAGAATTACACCCCATCTCTGTAGGCGGTTCGCTGTGTAGGTTGGCAAGCCTTTTTTTGATCCAAAGATGGTGATAAGTGGCTTATGGTCTGTTTGTAGGATAAAATGACGACCGTGTAGATACCTGTGAAATTTGGTCATTGCGAACACAATACCCAACACTTCATTTTCAATCTGAGAGTAATTTTTCTCTGCAGGAAGTAAAGTTCTTGAAGCGTGCGCGATGGGTTTCATCGAGCCATCCGGCATTTTATGCAAAATGCACGCCCCAATGCCGTAGGAGCTGGCGTCATTTGCAACAATAGTTTTTAGCTCTGGATTAAAATGAGTAAGAAATAATTCTGAAGTTAACTTCGTTTTTAGGTTGTCGAATGCAGATTGACAGTCGGCGGACCATTCCCATTTACTATCTTTCTTAAGTAACTCATTTAAGGAGGCTCGCAATTTGTGCATACTGGGAATGAATTTTTCGTAATAGTTTGCGAGACCCAGGAAGCTTTGTAGTTGGGTAACATTGTTCGGTTCGGGCATATTCTTGATGGCTATAGATCTTTCTGGGTCGGGACGTCTTCCATTCTTATCAATGACATGTCCCAAGTATTTGATCTCTTCTGGAAAGAATTCACACTTTGACTCCTTGAGTGTAAAACCAAAATCGCTTATCCTTTCGAATACTTTGTTTACGAGCTCACGATGCTCCCCGACGTTCGTACTTTTCATTAAGATATCGTCAAGGTAGCCGATCGAAAAATCGAGCCCGCTCAACATCGTGTCGATTACCTGCTGAAAAATCGACAGGGCCACTTTAATTCCAAAAGGGAGACAATTGAACTTTAGTAGTCCCCTGTGTGTCGAAATACAGAGAAGCTTAGAGCTATCTTCCTCTACAGGTATTTGCAGAGAGGCTTCACTCAAGTCAATTTTTGAGAACAGTTTTCCACCGTTTAATTTTGTGAAAACCTCTTCTGGTGTCGGCAGAGGATAGTGATAATCTTTCAGCGCATCGTTCAAACCGGTTAAGAACTCGGCACACACTCTGATCTCTCCAGACTTTTTCTTCACGTAGACGGTTGGGGCCGCCCATTCCGAGTAGTCAACTGGTGTTAAAATACCTTTTTCCACCAACCGGTCTTTTTCTGCATTAATTTTTTCGAGAGAGGCAAATGGTACATTTCGTTTTCTCTTAAAAACGGGATTCTTATTTTCAATTAGTTCAAAACTCGCCTTCATTTTAGTACAGCGTCCTAATTCATTAGAAAACACCTTGGGGAATGACTCTTTCAAATCCTTCTTCAATTTTTCTGCTTCAGCAGAAAAGTTCTCTATTCGTTGACAATGGGCGCTTATCGGCGAATCCCAGAGCTGGAAGTGCTGAATCCAATCTGAACCGAACAAATTTCCTGTATCTTTCATCACGAATATGCGTAATTTTAATATCTTATTTTTTAGTGTCACTTTTGAAATGACTTCCCCTTCAAAGTTTATTTTCTCTCCGGTTACCGATCAAGTCACTTCATCTGTGCGTAGCATAGTCGGTCTGCCGATCTTTTTCCAGGTATTAATATTAATAATTGATAGGTCAGACCCTGAATCAAGCTGTAGTTTAACATATTGATTGTTCATTTTTACGGTAACATACTGTCGTATGTTTAGGTTGCCACCATTAATTCTAGTTGTTTTTATGTAACTTTTTTTTTCTAGTGTTACTTCTGCAATGTGAGGCTTTGTGTCCCATTTTATGGCATTTGTCACAATTTTGTCGTTTAAAAGGACACTTCTGGTACCAATGTAGGTCCCCGCAACCCCAACAAGGGTGGTTTGGCAATTTTTCATCCGACCTTTGAGGCAAATCCTTCCTGAATTTTTCCTTCGAAGAGTATGATTTTTTTCAAAAACGACGAACATTTTTAATATTAGAATTTGCTGCTTCCTCTATTTCTTTAGCTACCTTTTTCTCGGAAATATGTCGTTGACAGCTTTCGGCCAGTTGTTGCAATGTTAAATTTGGCTCGGTTTCAAGTTTGCTTATTGCACGTCTTCTTAACTCTGCATCGTTTAGCGAGACGAGCCCTTGAACAAATATTAATATTTTGAAAAGGTCCACTGTCAAAGATGATAACTTAAAGTCGTCACAATGTTTATTGACGATCGAAGCAAACGTTGAGTAATCCTGGCTTCCTTTTCGCGTTAGGTTTATACATTTCCACCTTTTTTTGGAATAAACTTGTGTTGGAGCAATATAGTTCCATTAACATTTTAATGGTTTCATTGAAAGATAGTTCGCCCGTTTTCTTCGGCAGAATATAATCGACAAATTGTGTATGCTCTGCCGTACCTAGTCTACGAAGAACTAAACGAACCTTTTTCTTTTCCGACCATGTGCTACAATCAATGTCGAACAAATCCTGATATCGACGGTACCATGATTCGATGTTTAAGTCCTCTTCAGGCACATAGTTGAAGGTTTCTATAGCTGACCATATTGCATTTTGGTTGAACGCGTCGCTGTCGTCATTCGTCGTATTTATCATTGCTTGTGCAAGCTGTTCAAATGTTCTCTCTGATTGAGTCTATTGCTCTAATTGTAATTTTTTTTATCCCAATCAATTGTTCGTCTAAAGATTTTCTATCTTCTCGCTTTTGTGCATAATTCTTTTCCTCAAAATACTTCAACAAACTTATTTGCTGCGACTGTAATTCCTTCTGTAGAGACTGAAGTTTTTCATCGTTTGCCTTCTGTTGAGCAATATGTTTTTCATCGTTTGCCTTCTGTTGTTCTGATTGAAATTTAATCATCTCCAATATCTGTTTCGAGAAATCTTCCATGATTAAAGAAATACTTTCTTGAAAAAGAATTAGTCACAAATAGTCCTTCACTATTTTTTTTCTTTTCAAATGCTTACTGTTTAATAGCAAACTCAACCCCTTCTCATCACTGCGTCATTCGGGTCTCGAATTCGACCGGCACTTGCTAATCTTTTTTTTTTCAAAGTTCCTTGAGAAAAAAACGATTTTATTAATCCGGCTTATTGGGTAATTAATTTAACAAATTATTTGTATTTTTGTTCGCATCTGGAACTTTTTTTCCAATAAGTCCGTTTGCCTTTCAGTGTAGGCTGAAAATGCAAAATAGCAAGTAATGGCTATATTAAAAATTGACTAGTTATTCAGGAAAGTAACTTGGTTTTACTTGTCAGATTTTTTTTCTCCCGACTATACGATTTTACAGTGACAAGTCTGTTCGCAAAATACGTTTGACTATATCAGACACGAATCAAAAGGTTTTTGTAGTATGGAGTTTGTTTTTTGTTTTTTTCAAACCTTTCAGTTTTATAAGCACGTGGTATCCCAATTCTATTTGTTGCACGAGGTAAAATCCCGTATTGAAATACGAAGAACACAAATAGTAAAATCTGTCTTACTTTTTTTTTCGTCCAGTAATTGTTTAAACTGGTTATTTCTTGTAAGGCAGACTCGCCCCAAAATTGAATGGATTCGATGTTTCCAATATCTTCCCGAAAATTATAAAGCACAAGGTTTTTTTGGGTTTTTTTTCAAACGGGTAGAATTTTTTTTTTTCGAAGGTTGACCGTGTTGTAGATACTGGTTTATCACTCACAGGTTGCAAGGTCCAAGGTGTTACCAACGAAGTCCTTTACGTATCACTCGCCGCCAATTGTTGTGGACCCGTTTAGGGGTACCAACAATG
>OY744522.1:108330793-108505793 GCA_963556195.1 Sepiola atlantica
ACGGCGAAGTGGCTTATCAGTGTCCTTCAACTTTTGGACCAACTTGAGCTTGTAAGGTACCATTTGCAGTCGTTTCCTTAAGACACGCCAGACAGTTGCTGGAGCAAGCTGAAGTTCCCTGCTGGCTCTTCTCACTGATTTACGGGGGCTCCGCTGAAAGGCTGTCCGAACTTGCTCAACTGCATCTTCTGAAGTTGAAGGGCGACCTGTTCGCTTACTTGGGCACAAACACCCATCTTTCACAAATTTAGCATGCCATCTGACAATGGATTTCCTTTCAGGGGCTTCTTTTTTAAATTTCCTGCGAAATGCACGCTGAACACATGTCCACGATTCAGTCTTTGCAAATTGGAGGACGCAAAATGCCTTGTCTTGTTTAGAGAACGCCATTACTGCACCTGGAAAGATAACACGAAAATCATTAGTATGACCAAAAACTTGATTAAGCAAGCTTTAAAATAGCACCAGTTTCATTTTTCTGCCTGGAATAGTTCATGAGATATACGCATTTGTAATGTTCCCAAGACTTTTGAAACACCCTGTATATATATATGTGTGTGTGTGTAGAGAGAGAAAGAGAAAGAGAGAGAGAGAGGGAAAGAGATAGGGAGATAGATAGATAGATTTAGATATATATAGATATAATATTTCATTTATTTGAAAAAAAATCTCGCATCACGTAATCTTTTTTTCAATCTAATTTCATATTTTTCACAAGACGATACTTAAATGTAGCTCAACTAACTAGTAAACAAACACGTACCAGCGTTTGCTACACCTGATCGGACTTTTGAAATTCACTTCATTACCATCGAGAGTAATCCTGATTTTTCGTCAGCTTCGCAGATCGAGGGAACTGAGAATGAAAAAGAAAATGTTTGTAGACACTAAAGATAACATATTCTGTCGAAATATCTGATTATACATTTTTTAAAATAAATGTTTCATTTATTTGGAAATAAAACTCGCATCGCGTAATCTGTTTTTTTTTTCAATCTGATTTCATATTTTTCACTAGACGATGCTTAAAAGTAGCACAACTTATATATATATATATATATATATATATATATATATATATATATATATATATATATATATATATATATACCTAACAATCATAATTGTTTATCTCTTTCAATCACTAAATAAAAAATGTTAAACTTAGACTTAAAATACAGCTTACATAAGATATGAAAATAAAAACATTAAGGTTATTTGCCCGCATACGTGTTTGCATACATTACATTACATCTATTGTTATCGTATAGAATGGTTTTAACATTTTCTATGCTGAGATCAACTAGAAACTTAGTTCAAAGTTTATTTATTTTTTAATTGGGATTCCGTCTTTAAATATTTGAAAACCTTTTTTCTTTCCACTCTCTGCACATGATAAATATTTCTAACGTTTTATGTGCGCATTATAGTAATAATCTCTTACTTTTTCCGATGTTAACACATACTTTCGAATTGTTTCAAAAGACTCACGGATACATACTGAAGTTTTAGAAAACGCCGAATAATTATTAGTCGTCATTATTAAACTTTACAAACATTCGCTTTATGTTTTACATAGCCACGAAAATTTAATTTTCGAATTCATTTTTAAAACAGTACAAAATCGGCAAAGCTGCATTTTAATTAACAACGAAAAAAGAGTAAAATACAAATATTAAGCAAATAACTGTTACCAACAGCAATAACAGTTAGTTTTATTCCTACCTGCATATTTGTGTGTCTTAACGTGTATTAAAGCATTTTTTATTTCAATATAAGATTTTTTTCGAATCGAATATTATTTAAGTCATACTTGAAAATGACTGCGCCACTTTCCCGAATTCACCGAAGGCTGATTACTTTTTTAATCAATTTCACTTTCCAATTAGGCTCAAAAGTACATTTTATTGCGCTTTGAACAGTTATTTGTTGTATATTTGTTTGTTTTCCACCCTAAAGACAAAACCCCATTAATCAAACTTAACGATATTCGATTAAAACGTAATCTTATATTGAAATAAAAATAAACTCTTTAAAACACTATTCAGCAAAATAAATATTCAGGTCAGTGGAAAAGTAATATGTATTGCTTTTGTTAACAGTTACTTGTTGGTTTTTTTTATCCCTTTATTTTCGTTGTTAAATATACTTCAGATTTGCCCCCAAATCAATAAGAAACAAAGACAAACTTGAGTTTCTTTTTTTCCTAGCTTTTGGATGCAACTTTTATTATTGTAGTTTGGTTCAAATAATTTAATAACTTACATTGCATATTTAATTATTTTCTAGATATATGTCACGAACCGACTGCCCAAATTAATTTAACTTATATTGCGTGCGTTTTCAGCGGCACCAACTACTTTCTTATCTATTGAAATGTGACTTTCGTACGCTGAAAAATCTTATAAAAATATTATGAAAATTTATAGTAAGTAAAAAAAATGAATAAACATTCTAATTCGAGGTGTAAGGGTGGGAGAGATGTTCATTACGTTTCTCATTTTTCACCTGGATAGGTGTCCTGCTAGCACACACACACACATATATATATATATATATATATATATATATATATAATATTAAATAATATTTTACCTATGTACAACGTTGTTTCGAGATTACGACTCTAATAAGCGCAGTGACGGTCACAAGGCACGAACCCGGTTCACAAAGACACCTTGAACCTGTAAGAATTCACCCAAAATCTTAGGCCACGAAAGTTGTCACGTTATAACAGAGAAATTAGGTTATATTTAACACTGAAAGCGGCGAGTGTAATCATGAAGACATCTGATGGAACTCAACGACAGTGTCGGAGCATTGCACTAAATCTTCAGGTTAATTTCTATTCTTAATCTTTCCAACGGTGCTCGACTTCAATTTTACTTAAATGGGCTTCTAATCATATTAAATTGTATTCTATGTTTGATTAAAAAAAGTAGTGAAGGTTCTTGTTTTATGATCCACTTTGATCCAGTTTGATATATATATATATATATATATATATATATATATATATATATATATTGAGATTAATTTATCCTACTGACACACTCATTCTGAATTTTAAATCTAGCATTAAATAGTTCTGATCTCCAGCGTCTATTCCCTATGTAGCATTTGAAGTCACATGCGGGAAGCCGAGTATTTTTTTCTTTTGGTAGACTCGTAACTCTCGCTTTCCTTATGTTGTCCTTTAGTCCTTACATTCCATGAGCAGTGTTTCTGACAAATGCATTGCTGTTTTCTGGGTCGGAATCTATCAATCGAACGCATATAGTTAACTAGATTTATTGTAAAACCCTCATATAAAATTAATACTACTATTTGATATTAATTACGTTGTTTCATTGTGAAATAGGACAAGATTTCCTAACCTTATATTGCATATGGGTCCTTTAAGAGCTATGTTATCATTCGTGGATCTCATAAATGTATATATAATCAAAAATAACAAATATTTGCTTCTAGGTTAGTAAAAACTAAATGAATCAATTTCGTTATATTCATAACAGAAAAGCTCAGAAATGGCGAGGATTGAGTGCCATATATGCTGTGATCGTACGTCTGGCAGCCTGATTCTACAATATATACTAACCAATGAAAGCAGCATTTATCTATATTACTGATGATTTTTATACTATTATTATGTATTTAAATGTCACACGGTCCAAGCCTGTGATCGTGTTATGTGGATACAACAATCCATTATTGCAGACCTCGCCGTAGATCGGGATTAATGCAAAGAAGAGTTTATATTTACAAAAGAATTCTTATACATATTTATGTTTCACAAATTTTTACATGATTATTGATAATTTGTATTATTTAGATTATTCGGACTACTCTTCTCATCTTGGGTGTTATTCTCACATTTCGGTCAATGTAACATTCGACCTTCTTCGGTGCATCTTGTTGAACTCGGGAATCTTTTTGTCCACCCAGGGATCTTTGAGAAATTTCGAACTGAACCCTTTATTTAATCCACGGAGTAGCTTGCTCTCATTTCGTCAGCCATGACCGAGTAGGAGTCTTAAGTAATTCGGAATTGTATTCTTAGTATCGCCCGCACTGATATTCCCGAGTTCGACAAGATGTACCTTAAGAAGGTCGGAGGTTATATCGGCCGAAACGTTGTGAGAATAACTATCAAGATGAGAACAATAGTTCGAATTATCCAAATAATACATTGGTATAGATATTTCTATTCAACAGTTCTCCATATGGACTCTATACTACTTACCATGGACCTCCAAAGTATAATTTTTTCGTGGACCCCTCAAAGCTTTTGATGAACCCCGGGGGTCCTTGTTCACCCTGGTTGGGAATCACTGATATATCGCTTCGTCTTCAATCCAGAAAGCCGTAGAGGCATTATTTACATTCACTGAGTACTTCTCGCGTGTCTTGCATCTAATTTAGATAGGTTTTCAGCGAACTCTGCTGTAGTTTCTACGTGACAAAATGTATTTATTTCGGATGGTATTCTTGTCTATACTATCTTTTAATAATGGGTTTATCCCCCGAGCAATTGTCGAGAAAATCAAATGTGTCCACCGGGGCGTTTGAAAGTTATCGTTGAAAGCAGACAGCCATTGTGAACGGCCATGTTGGAATTGCTTCAGTCGTCCTCTCTTATATAATCGATGAAAGAAATAATACATCGTCAAAGAAAGCGTGTATTCCTCGATACTATACGACTATATAGGTCAGATACGGAAGCGATATCCATATTCCACGATTGATATTGATCAATTCGCGCAGACTGGATGGAAAATCTATCGGTATATATGTCTATACTCGATTAGTAGTCTTTCTCTCTGCATATCTCCCATATGATACAATTGAAAAGATTGAATGCAAAACGCAATAAATGCCATTTTCCAAATTGCGAAGCTATCGCCTCATAAAGGGTTGCATTGCAACACTCTACCAAACCCCTAAATCCTGTTTTACATGACATAATATCGGTATATATTTCTTTCTTACTTTAATTCAAATAAGATTTTTGTCGAAGTCTAGATTTGACATGTTCGCCCTATTATTTATTTAATTTCTCACTTGAAAGAAAGTGGACTTATCGCGTTTTGCATTCAAACTCTTTAATTAAAAACACAGCCCTATATTAAGTTCCAGCACACTTTTCTCCGGTAAATTTTTGCGAGGAACCAATGGTGTTATCAATATTTTATTATATGTTTTATAACAATATCGTGGAGTATCCGTTCATGCTTTATACCCATAAACAATAAATATGACGATTTTCATTATTTATTTTATTTATAAGTAAGTCCTGTAACAAGATTAGAAGATTAACCAGGTAAGATTTTATCCTAAATGTTAATTATTATTCAATTCGAGCGCTTGATATTCTGGTATCTGAGATTAAAAACATCTCAATTTTTAATGTGAGACTTGATAAAGCCCTTGTAACAGTTAGGCAAAAACGTTGAGATCAATTATTGAGTTTTAGATCTACCCCTTTTCCATTTGTTGTTCATATTTATATGCATATATATATATATATATTTATATATATATATATATATATATATATATATATATATATGCATATGTGTATATATATATGAAAATATATATATGTATATATATATATTATATATATATATGAAAAAAATATATATGTATATATATTATATTTATATTATATATGTATGAAAATATATATATATGTATATATATTATATATATATATATATTATATATATGTATATATATAATATATATATATATATGTATATATAGATATATGTATATATATATATGTATATATATATATGTATATATATGTATATATATGTATATATATATATGTATATATATATTATATATATATATGTATATATATATGTATATATATATGTATATATATATGTATATATATATATACGTATATATATATGTATATATATATATATATATATGTATATATATATATATATATATGTATATATATATATATATATATGTATATATATATATATATATATATATATATATATATTAGAGATAGAGAGACAGAGATTTAAGCATACATTATAACAGAATTCTCGCTTGATTATAATTCTTATTTTCTCACTTTTTCTAATCGTTTAGTGTCAAAAGCAACAAATTAATGAATATTCAATATGTACCATAAGCACTTTCGATTTTTTGTCGAATCATTTTCAAGTAACAAAACATGAATAAAAAGCTGGATAAAAGAAAATAATTAAAGAAAGGAGCCGAGAACGCGTAAATTAAGTCGTTATATGTCAAAAGAAAAAAAAACGGTGCTATTCCAGAGAGTATTGTTAAGTACTTCAGTGGACCCATGCTATGAAAAGAAAACTATAACTAAAATATAGACTATAAATAACTGGAAGCAAACAATCGAGAGCGATTTGCAAGCAAAGTTGCTTGCAAATTGCTCTCAGTTGTTTTCTTGCATTTTTAGTTTCATTCTTCTTCTTTTGATATCATGGTTCACTGAATGACTGAACAATTATGTCTGGAACTAATCTTAAGGCATGTTCGATCCAACCTAGACGTCGTTTGCAGATTATTGACGATACCAGCTGTTTGTTAGTGCTTTCTCCAGATTCCTAGTTGGTAATTCGATGGCTCCATTTGATCCCTAGAATCTTTCTAGGGCATTAAGAATCAAACGCCTCTAACTTCCTCTCTTTTCTGATTTGAGATGCCAAGTTTCCAATCCATATCATAGTGTAGACAAGACGTTGCTGTTGTTGAATCTTAATATAGTTCCGATGGTGATGTTTTGTTTTTTCAAGATCTTGAAAGGTTGATTGAATTCTGCCGAGCCACTGCAACTCATAGTCTATATTGCCTTCCTTGGTCATGGAGTTTCCTAGGTGAAGTTGCCAACTATAGCTATTTCTTTTTGGTCGATAAAGACGTTTGTACGTGTCTGGTGTGCCTCAGAGAGTTTCTGTTTTTAAGTTTCTAGGTATTAATATTGAGATCAATGCTACCTACTCCAATGTTTACATTGTTGACAATGCCTTGTATTTCAGTGAAATTCACTGCTAGTGCACCAATATCGTTAGCAATGTTCTACTCTGATCTTTGGTTGCCTTTTTTAATACCCAATCAATAGCCGTGGCAAAGTGTAATGACGAAAGCAAATATTCTTGGCAGACTCCAGTGATTCTGACAAACCAATAACAAAAATCATAAAATTATACTCCTCCGTTTTTGTATGGTTGATCTCTCGACATGTTCGGACTAAAAGTAGAATTAAGCGGTTCGTATCTAGCTGCCATTGTTTCTTCATTGTTTTTCTCTAGTAAGCGAATAACAATAATAATAATACTCACAGAATAGTGTCGAAAATAATGGGGATATTTAAAAATTATACTACGTAAAATTAATACTACTTTGCTTTTTTTGCCGACGCTTGGAGTTAAAAAGATAATTTTATCTATTCATATTCAATTATCATTTCTGATTTATTGTTTTCAGTAGGCGAATAAGAATAATAATATTTTTTTAAATCAATGAGAAATGATAGCTGAATCTGAATCTAGACTATGACCCCTTGACTACGGCGCGGGGGCCGTTGGCAAGTGATATCGTGATGTTTTTAAATAAACATTGTAAACTACTCCATTTGTATATTCACAAATAGTTTTAAATTGTTGTGGATATCACTTACCATAGTGCTCAACCCAAGAAGGTGGGGTAATATAGTCATCCACAGACAGACTGGTTCGCTGTATCACAGCTCTTCAGTCCCAAGCCGTTATTAAAACTTACAACCATTTAGTTCATAGTCGGTTATTCTAACCACTTTACTACGGAGCGGACGATGTTAGCAAGTGGTATCTCAACGTGCTTATATAAACATTGTCAACTACTAGAGTGTGTTCCATTTGTTTATTCACAAAGATATATATATATATATATATATATATATATATATATATATATATATATATATATATATATATATAAAGTTAGGTATGTGTATATATATATATATATATATATATATATATATATATATATATATATATATATATGAAACATTCAATATATTCAAACATTACAATTGTTCCAAGAATTAAAACATCAAGTCCAGTTTAACGTACGATCGTTTCCAAAACAGTTTGGAAATGCTTCATTTTATTTAAGTTTATGAATTGATGAAGCGAACTCAAAACGTCACTTCAGCAACACGTCTTACAGAAAATTAGAGATAAAAACTCGTTGTAGAGAAACATCCACTGACAGAAGGAGTCACCGGTTGATATGTATGTGTGTGATTCATTTCTTAAAAAAATGAACCGATCATTATTAATTATGGAATATATATTCTAAGCAACACGGTGATTAATGCGGGAACATTACTTTTTGCAATTTTTTTATATTTAGAGGTATTCTTCCCAAACTCGAACGTCGCTAAATATTTTTTCTTTTTTTAATAAGCGAAATACAAAACATTAAATAGAGACAATAATTGCTATCTAAGTTATATTATGCAATACCATTTGATCTTATAATCATGCATTGTGAGATACGTATTCTAGGCGACACTGTTAACGTAGCCACTTATTTTTCTTGTAAACATTACCATTCATGATGGTTTTAACGAAAGAGTGTCTTACTCCCCAAAACTTAAAATATAAAACTAATTCTATACATTACTACGAGTTTAGACAGTGATTAAAAAATAACGGAAAGAGAAAATTCTGTCGGCTGCAATCATACATGTATTAATAAAAACTGTTCCTGTGTGTCTGTCTGCCTCTGTCTGTCTCTGTCTATATATATATATATATATATATATATATATAAACAGAGATAGAGAGAGAAAATAAAGAAATCAAAAACAAAAATAGTATTTATGTATTAATCAACGTTTCGTCTTTACATACAGACTTCATCGGGATGACTGATTTTGAGAAATAACACACAAGTACAAATATTTGAAAAAGTTTGGTACGTTTGTGACGTGGAAAGAATGATCTTTGGGGGGGGGTAAATGTAAATATGCATTGATACTGTAAACAATAAAATCAAGCATTACAAGAAAAGATATGCCCATACCTACAGAAAACTAGTCACAAATAGATATGCAGAAAAAGACATTTACATAATGTACATATCCTCTCCAAGTATTGATTAGAAGAACATTTTCAAGTTTACAATAAATCGTTCGCAATCAGTTTATCTGTATTATTTTGATTATTCGATTAGCATAATGTTCGATGTCATTTTCCTAACGTTTCGGCCGATATGACCCCCGACTTTTTTCACTTGTATATTTTCGAATTTAGAAACCTTCTATGGTTTAATCTTAGGCGAGTATAATTTTTGTCAGTTAAGGGTTTAGTCGGAGTTAGCTAGTGTACTTGGATATGAACTCGACACATTGCATACCAGAAGCGGACGTGACGTCACATAGGTAAAAGAGGGGGGAGTGAAAAGTAGTGGGAGTAGTACGTTTGAGTCGGAAGAAAACCGCACGAGTAGAGAATTACTTAAGATCGACGATTAGCTAAGTGGCTAAGCGGTGTCAAATACCCGTAGTTCGGAATGCTCCTCACGCCGTTGGCAGAAGAGAAGGCAACGCCAATATCTCAATGAAGGGTTCTGTTCTTCAAATTCGATTTTTTTTTCTTCATACAGTTTTAAAACATTAATTTCATTAGAGGAGTGGACTACACTAGCTGGTATTTAATTGTGCTGTTATGACTTGCGATTGCCTTGATATTTGCTGGTGATTTCTGAAGCATTTAGACGACCTCCCTCAAGAACCTAGACAAAATGTTGAACTGAACCCTTTATTTACTCCACGGAAGTAACTTTTTAAAATTATTCTTTAACTATTATCGCCTGTAGTAAGCATTGACCATCAACTCTCAGTAAAACTGGTTGTTTACTCAATGTCATTACCTCCTAGACCACACTCCTGTGGAGTAATGTTTAATTCAATGATATAACGAGACCTGATTCATCAACGAGGTTATACAGTGTATAAGCCTGGTAAGTAGCAGATGGTGACCATTTGAGAATACCAGGCACTCGTCTGAGTAGAATACACATCCGACTGATGACTACTTGTGAATTTAATATTCCCTAGACATTTACTCCTTTGGACCGGCTGAACACACACAGATTGCATGCAGCACCAGGAGGACTTCCTCCCCGGAAAGTAAATTAAGTGACGAGTTGGAAATTTCCCCCAGCTTCCTGAGTTCGATATAAAGATTCCCAGGTTCGACTATTAGGTTTCCAAGTCCAAGTTCAGATATGACCGTTAGGATATCCGCAGTCGATCGTACTTGTCTAAATCCATATTCACGATCAGAAAAAAGTTTAGCATTAACTAGGTATCGGAATATCGCTAGATTGATTACAGATTCAAAGATTTTAGCAAAGATCGGAAGTAAACTAATTTGGCGGTAGTTCTGAGGATCAGTTCTGTCACCAGAATTCTGTAAGACTAGTACCACAGAGGCAATTTCCAGCTATCAGGGAAGCAAGATTCAGCAAAGCATTTTTGTAGAGTTTGGATAGAACAAGAGCTAGTTCAACAGAGCATTTCTTTATTACTATTAATGGTATAAGATCAGGCCAACAAGCTTTGGAATTGTCAAGCTTTTTTATGATGTCCCTGACCTGAAATGGGGTAATGACCAGGTTTCCAAGCGTTGCTTCAGTCAGTAATGTGAATGTAGGCAAGGAGTTGTTTGCTGTGTCCAAAGTGGAGTTTCAGGCGAAATGTTGTAGCAGTTCAGCCTTATCAGTTGCCGTTCAAACAGCATCATTGTGGTTTGATAGCGGGGAATTGTTTATTGTTCATTGTTCACCATACTACTGTAGATTTTCCAGAAATCGTGAGTACCTAGTTTCTGTGACTGAATGCGTTGTTTTGGTTATCTCTGTATACTTTCTCTTTTCTTTATCTATCACCACTTTCCAATTTTTACTTGACTCTATTAATTTCTATCTAATAACAGCTGCACATTCCGAAGTGAACCATTGAGGAGAGTAGGGTTTGCTGAATAATTTTCGCATGGGGACATAAGCCCCAATGCCTGCTTTGACCTATTCGGTTAACTCATTTGCGCACCGATCAACAGGGAGTGAGAATGTTTCCCTCCATGGGGTATCGCTGATGTGATCTCTGATAGATTCAGCCTGCTCGTAGTATCTCGTCGTTTTGAACAACGCCTCATTAGCTTTTGGATGAGATTTTAGCGTGATAGCAATCATTACCACAATGTGATCAGCGTTCCTGAGCGGGCTATAGGCATTCGTCACACAAGCCTCGGGTAGTGAGGCCAAGAACAGGTCGAGAAGTGAGGCTTATTAGTCCACTCCATCAGGGAGGCGGGTCGGGAAAGTGACAGTATGCGTGAGAGAGTGAGCTAAGGAGAAATTTAATGTAGAGTTACCAGCTACGTAACTAAAGCTAGAGAATACCAGCCAGTCACGGTGGTGTACTTTAAAATCCCCAAATACATGTATTTGGGCATTCGAGTTAAGTGAGAGTGTCATATATGTGCTTTCAAAGACAGAGTTAAGCAGGGTACAGTCTTGGGTCGAAGGAGAACGGTATGGTAAATATAAGTAACTAACGCTGTGAAGTAGGGTTAATCTACAGCACATGTAGGCTTGGTCATCTGATTCTAACCTATGTTCTCTAGTCAAGGGGAGGGTGTTCCGAACATAAACTCCTAGCGCGTGCATATGTTTGTCAGAGTTTTATAGTAGAGTGGGAGGTAATCAGTAATGTCAAAGTGGTGAGACGAGATTTAGAATTGAAGGTTTGTTTAACTTAGTGCTAGGATATACGGAGAGTTTGTCAAGAGAAAGGTTTCTACGTCTTTTAATTGGTTCTAAGTCTCCTAATATTTGTGAATGCGAGCCTCAAGGGCGGAAACGAAAATGTTTTGTGTTGGGTGTCTGGTTTAGGTCTGATTATTGTACATTGTTATGTCATGTTTGTTTGGAGATATAGTGGGGTGGGCAAAGTGTGTTGTGGTCTGGTGTCAATGAGCTTACACAACCAGTCCGTTTGTTGTGACTTTGTCCATGGGGGTTGTGACCTCGGGAAAGCCCACCGGAGGTTACTGCAGAGTCTATTTCCATGGCGACAGGGAACGTACAGTTATCCACGATATTATGCAACTGTTGATGGAGAAGTCGTTCTTAGCGCTACCTAAGAGTTGGGGATCCTGTACTGACAGTCGGAAAACGCAACTAGACAAGCTGTCTAACTGGTACCCTCAACCTGTCAGAACAAGAGCGACCAAGACTAGTTATGTAAGGCTTAATGACGAAAAAACTCTTACCCGAAGTTTTTTTGATAAAGTGAAGAGAGACGGCGTTCATTGTTTTAGTCCGGAAACAAGGCCAGGCACTGGGTGTCTTTGAAGAATCCCAGCGCTAGTACCTCTGCGCCTGGCTTCTAGACAGAGAAGGAGTGCGAAGGCCGGGCGATAGGCAGAAAAAAATTTACTCCGTAAGCAATTTTAGGTTTGCAAACCGGATATTTTGTTCGAGACTCCAGCTCTAGGAAGGTTGTCGAATCAGAACTAAGGAGGCATCCCTCCCCAAAGATTTTCTGTCAATACGTAAGTTGTTAGTAGTAAGGTTTTACTATCAGAGTTTTCTTTCTCCTAGATGGATAACGTATCCATCACACAGAGAAGAAATAGCCTGCGCCGATTTACTAGTCGCGTATTTCCGATCCCCCGCAGGTAACATGAAAGACCTCCATATATATATATATATATATATATATATATATATATATATATATATATATGAGAGAGAGAGAGAGAGAGAGAGAGAGAGAGAGAGACATCGCTTTCTATGGAGAGCAGCAAAAGATTGAAGATGGGTTTACATCTCATGAGCTACATTTGTTGTGGGGACATTTCTCGCTGGTCAGTAATGTGGGTGAAGGGGGGCTAATTTACTTTTGCAGAATTCAGAAGCGAGAACACCTTTCTAAGACATAATAAATATAACATAAAAATCAACATTTTAAGATATTTAATTGAGAAAATGCGAAGAAAAAAGTAGAATTATGAATATATAAGAAAATGGCTACTTATCAAACATAAATTGAAATAAATACATTGAAGACATTGCCAAGACTGCTGCAAAGAAGGTGGGATCCCTCTACCGTATTTGTGAACTGCTCACACCTGACATTATCCTATATCTCAACAAAGCCACTATCTGCCCATGCATTGAGTAGTGTTGCTACATCTGGGTTGGTGCATCATCCACTAGTCTTTCCTTCTTAGACAAGGTCCAAAAGAGTCGCCAACTTTATTGGTTCCTCACTATCCACCAAGCTCAAGCCCCTGACCAATCGCCGCAATGTTGCTTCCTTGTGCCTGTTTTACAAGTACTTCAATGGATTGTGCTCTGATGAACTTGCTGCTCTAGTGCCCCTCGACGTAAATACACTAGACCAACACGACAATCAGCCAAGTCCCATCCATTCACTGTGGAGGTCCCCAGATGCCGGAGAGCCTTCTACTTCAATAGCTTCTTTCCTCGTGCTGCCGGCCTCTGGAATTCACTCCCTGCTCCTTGTGTCCCCGACTGTACCGTCATGCAGAAGTTTAAAACTAATATAAACAGACATCTCGCTGCACAGCTCCCAACATAAGGTGAGACCCATAACTTACACCTTACTTCTCAGTAGCCCCTTACGTCTACAGTGGCGGCTTGCCTTCTTTGGCGTGAACTATTTTAATTAAAAAAATAGTCTCACTAACCCGAATAAAACAAATTATCAATACTAATCTAAAGAAATTCGAAAACATATTTAATTCGTTGTGTCGGCAGTAAATAATTCCTGTAAAACAGATCAATCTCACAAAACAATGAATTTATGAACCTTGTCAGCAGCAGCACCTCTTAAAATCCAACCCTATCTCACCGTGGTAGGGGAGTGGCAACATAGTAGTGTCAGAGCTACCCGGCTAACAGGGATCTGGTGAAAATCTAGGATGAGTCGGCATCAGAATCGGTTGTCCTCTAGTCATCTTCGCCTCTGCGTGTGGCAAGCACAAATGTGTCTGGTGCAGAACCGCTAATCAATGGATTGAATTGCAAACGTTGTTTTTGCATTATTCCATTGTGTGTTCGGGACCAAACATTACCCGACTTCGCATGCAACTGCTGATCCTTGCTGTTTTCAGTGTTGGGTATCTCAGCTTAACAAATACTTAACAAATACTTGCGAATAACGAGGAGGGCTCATGCAAACCAAGCAATCCTAGATCATGACTTTCGTGAGCTTTATGCAGAAGTCCAGCTCACTTAACAACAGCGACAACAATCATCAGCAGCAAACGAATATTTTTTTGAAAAATATCAACTGTTGATTGGATAAGAGTTTTAATATAGAAATGTTTATTGAAAGCTCAGAAGATATACATTTTCACGCCTTTTAAAAATAGACGTCGGGATATTAGTGCCATGCGCTAGGAGCCACCTAAAGGAACACTTTAGCAAAGTCTAGGAAATATTCCACACAGTCTGCCCAAGATCTCCCACTACATGAATCCTTTCGCTTATCGCCGGCAACAAATTCAGACTGCCCAGTTACTTCTAGTTTCACCCCGTCCATAATGAGCCTCTCTATCAAAACCTAGACGTTTCTTCTTTTCAGGATCAGTACGATACTATTTTTTACCGTTGACTGTATATTCGGCTATTTCTCTAAATTCTTTTCTGTCGTCAATAAAATTTAATTTATTTTGGTATGAATCGATTGTTTAATTCTTTCTGCTAGTCAATTTAATTCAATTAAATATATTTAGCAAAAGATAAAACAAGCATGATTCAGTTGCCATGTAGGAATGGTGGGTAGAAAGTGAGGCAGAAGACGATACAGTAGCCCAGCACCTGTCCAATTTTGACTTGAATTGCAACGTCGTTTACGCATTTACTATATCTCATGGAAGCCGATTCCAACGTCCAGAAATTCTGATTCAAAAACTATCCTCCTTCCTCTTCAATCGAAATTGGCGATAAAACAGTTTCTGGTAATGCCCGAGCAGATCTCTTCTTGGCACAGGAGTGAATAGTAGGCCCTGATGGAATGTATAATGATCATTGAGGAAATTGACGACCAAAATGATATCACCGCATAAACGTCTGCAATCAGGGGAGAAAATATTAAGCTTCCCCAATCGGTTTTCGTAATCCCTGCACCATTCGAGTAGCCAGTTGTTGAACTTTCTTCAAGTTCTGAATATCACATATTAAATATGAGGCCTGGACGCTATACTCTAAAAGTGGGTTGACGAGGGAGACATAAAATGGTAGAAATATTTCAGGAGTGTGTTTGCAGAAAGTAAACCTGAATGAGAAACAGGCAGCACCTTGCTTTGTTTGCAGTCTGAATGTAATGTTTAGATAGCTTGAAGGGCGAGTTGACCTGAAGGTCAATATCTTTTGTCTTGTTCACCTGCTTTAGCAGAGCTGTGTCACAGCTAAAAGTAAGAGCCGAGTCGGAAGGAGAACCTATTGCGATATGGCATCATTGATCAACATTGAGCTCGCCACGTAAACGTCGCCGCTCGTAGGGCAGGTCCCGTAGTCCCTGTCCTTCTACAAAATGTCTATTAAACTAAACCAACTCTTTGAGAAGCAGAGTTCCGGAACTAGCCGAAAACAAACCAAGCTTTTCCGAATCGCAACCCACTAAAGAATTTCTGGCACACGACAATTAAAGACGTCAAACGTAAAATGATCAAATCTAAAATTAATTTAGGCATGTTAGCGCAGACGATTCAGTCTCCCGAAAGAATTGAATTATGCCAAGAAAAAACCCTTTCGTTTGCATGAAGGAAAACATTTTTAAAGAAAAAAATGCATAGACGACGACTGTCATTTTTAAGCCTAACCTAATCTAACCGTAAACTAAGCCTAGCCGTACAGTAAACTGATCCTAACTTAACCGTAATCTTGCTCTAAACTAAGCATTAATTGATTGTTTGCCGACGACTGAAACTCTGTCAAACAGCAACAACCGAACAAAATTGATGAGCATATTTTAATGACTAAAAGGATTTCTCTAGAGGAAATAGTTAGCAAAGTTGTTTCATCGTTTTAGTTCTTCCGAAATAAATCTTAAATTCATAAAGAACAATACATTCAGGTGAGTTTTTTTTAATTAATAATTTTGACTATTTTACGACGGCTCGGTTTGACTCGACTATTTCCGGCTGTTTACGTAAATCTAATTCGGCAAAAGTCGGTTTAGTTTGGTTAACATTCCGTAGAAATACCGTAGTCCATGAACCATTCAATATTGCCTTACTCCCTACTAATTTTACACGTTAGGGTTTGTGTTTTTTGATTAAATAACCTTCAAAAGGGTTGATATACCGTAAGAAAGACTATCAAACCCCAATGATGCTACTGCATTAACACATTCGTTGTTTTTTATGCGTCTCCATATCATCGAAATGAAGTTAATGTCAATTCTAACCAATCTCCATCGCGTGAGTGCGGCCATTTTCTTTTCGTTTTGAGTAGGCGACGTTCGTTCGACGCAGATGAAGACAACAGGCAACAAACAATTAATTGTAATCCCAGATGACATACTGACTTGTTAAGAACAGGAACGGATATTCGTAACATACGTTCATTTAATCTGCGCGTTTAGCGATGAAAAATTGTCTTTTTTGTACTATTAAGGTACTCGATCGTCATTAGTTTGTTTTTTAATAGTTTCAAATGTTCATTCTTTTGCAAAAGACTAAATTACTATCTTTTTAACATAGTAAATAATTGTATATCATGCAGACTGGATAGCATGTAGACAAGTATATATTCAAATACTTTAATAAAACAAAAAAGCTATATAATTCAAGATTTTCAAATATTCTCATCTTTCGGAAACGAATCCATACATGGCTACCATTTTTACTTACAATCTATACATGAATTGAGCATCTGACCGCAACTTAAATTCAAAGGCGAAAAAGAATTTAGGTTCTCGCCCTCCCTTACGGTTAGTTTTAGTTTTAGGGTTAATAAGTGTGCGTTTTGTCCTCGTCATCGTCAGGTAAATTCCATAGTAATCGTGAAAAGCTTGATTGTCTTCTCTTGTTGATTAATCAACAAAATAGATGAAAGTTTAAAAAGAAATTATCATCGTTTCGAAATATCGTAGAATTTGTTAATCATTAATATATATTAAAACAATGTCTGTGTGCATACGTGTTCGTGTTCGTGTGATGTTTGTGTGTTCCTTATAGAAAGAAAAGTTAGAAAATCTACATAAAATCTAAAAGTGTATTCTTATGTAAAATTTAGCGGAGCAACAATGCACGTATTCCTGAATCTTTAAGTGCACCCCAAATGGGGCTATGAGGGCATAAACTCTTTAAAACTTGAAATATATCTTATGTTTACGAAATTTAAGTCATATGTATAAAATTATTCTCGGTCAGTAAAGCAGAACTCCTTTTAGAGAGAAGTAATTTTTATTTTTGTCCCAATCCAGAGATGACCTTTGATGGAACTGAATTTTTTCCGCCTCGAAAACGGACCTTGTGTCTAACTCCGCCCTTGTGGGGGGGGGGGGCAAGTAAATAGGGACATACTGACTTGTCAAAAAAGGACGGGTATCCGTAATTTACACTAATTCAATCTTCCCGTTTAGCGATGATATAATTATTTTTCTTAAAATAAATCAACGCTTATCAAGACCAAAAGCCAGTTGAGAATAACGATTAATGAAATGGACCTATTGTCAGTTAAATGTTGAAGAATCTATTAGCAGAGCATTAAAAATAATGAATGAAATAAACAGAATTTGGTCATTTATGATGACGGTTTATGTCAAGTATTTTTTGACATTGAATTTGTTGACGACTATGCTGTAGTCTGCAGGGAAGCTGTCTCATGGTTATGTATTCTACAGACTGGAAGTTCTTGGAAATAAACTTTGACTTAACTGTTAGAGATGGACAAAAGTACTTTTTGAATCTCAAGCGTGACAGACCGAAGATCACGAATATTTCAAACTTAACTATGACAGATGGACCGACAGACAGAGCATTGTATGTTCATAGACGATCCTCTCGAGATCGAGTAAAAGGGTTTAGTTTGGAATTCCGTAGAGATTCCCGAGTTCGACATAAAAATTCCCGAGTTCGACAAGAAGCACCTGAAGAAGGTCGAAACGTTTTTGAGAATAACATCTTAGATGAGAAAAGTATTCCGAACAATCCAACTAATACAAATTATCAAAACTACTTTAAAAATTCAGAAACAAAAGAGAATCTCATAGAAACGCTTAGACGTATCTAAAATTAGATGCATCCATTCAATCTGTGCGTGTAGCGATGAAAATGCTATTTCAGACTTAAGCGTGACCGACCTACTGGCAGAGAATGTTATGCATCTAAAATTTGATGCGGTAATTCAATCTGAAATGCTATTTCACACCGAAGCATGACGGACAGACCAACGAATTCGCCGACCAACGGAAGAAGCCACTCATAGCGATACTTGGGCGCAAACTAAAAAAAGATTTAAAGTAGGTCCGTCCCCCATTGCTCCCTTTAGGTTAGGAGGGCAATTATCGATAAGGGACCACTTTCATTGTCTTCCCCAGAAAATGTTTATATATCTGCTTTAAATTCCATAAAAAAATAGGATATATTTGAAGTTTTATGGGGATTATGTCCTCATGGATTTTTTACAGTTGCACCTAGAGATTCGAGGACACTTCCATTGTCTTCCCCGGTAAATTTTTCATAAAGATACAGTTTTAGATTTTATGTAGATTGTCTAATCTTTCTTTCTCTAGGGAACACAGAAACATCACATTGAGTTTTGTATATGCATAAAAGGTATACCTAAAAACAAATAAATATATACATATGTTAAGGTATTGATAATCTGAAGCATAATAACTGTTTGTAAAATAATGAATTCGGTATTAAATGGCCTTAATATATGCCGTAAAATAAAACAGACAAACCGAATTAATTCTACTGAATTAAAATATCATATATGTGAAAAAGAGACGAATGTAAATAATTGGTTGCGGTTAGGTAGATTGGGTGGAGGCTGTTCCATTGCGATATTATATGAGGACTTTGCCACCCTAGAAATAAAAGTGGAGATAGTCCGAATGGGAGGGGTAGATGTTTACATAATTATTTAAGATCTGCCATCCGCACTATTTAAGGTGGCGTTTACATTCGTATTGTTACCATTGGCTTATTGCATCTTTTATTGAAGATTTATTTATGAGCCTTTCGTGGGAAGCCCAGTTGCGACAGCTTATACGGTTAAACCAAATAGTTACCGCTTTCTTTCAAGCTCCTTTGTGTTATCCCTGCGTGTCGGACTGAGTAATTGGTGTATCATCAGTTACTTAGACATCTTTTGCTTGGTTAAGTTGGCATAGTAGCTCGTTGAGCAACACCATTGCCGGGATTCTATTGCGTGCCTTCATAGTTATCAGAACTCACACCTAGTTGAGGTAGCGAAAACGGACATTGTTTTTGCAAGTCATCAACCCGATTAAACAAACTACTCTTGTTATATTAGGGTTTACTGCGTAAAATAAAATCCTTTACACGCGGGTGTCGTCATTCTTGTCGTCATCGTTGATAAAGCTCACTCCGATACTGGCTGTTTATTTTTTAATAAGACTTATTTAAACGGACAGTGAAAGAAACAGGTTGACTTCGTTTGCGTGAGAGAGAGAGCTATCGACAGATAGCATGTCTCATTACATCAGTCACCCGCGTGCGCTGCTCCCTCCCCTTCATGGGGGAGATCCGTCAAACATGTCTTATTTGCTTGAATAGAGTGACAGCCCACGTGACTTCCTTAACTTCCGTCGGAGGTGACTTCTGACCTTTAAGACTTTCCACTCAAACACTAGTCCTATTATGTATCACGATTTCCCGAGGCGATATTTTGAATACATCAACTAAAGTAGTTACAGAACGAAAAAAGTGGCATTGAAACAAAAAACGTCTCATTTAGTATGAATTTACAAAGATAATGTTTTAAGCAAAGAAATGTCGAGATATATGTCTATTTTTAATCATCGAAAATACGTTATTGTTCTCCTCGGTTCGAATGTACAGACATGCTTTAAAATCATATCAAAGTTCGCTCCTATTCATTATTAAGAGAAAAAGATATATGTAAATCTCATGTAGCCGGAATTGGGTTACAATGACGGTCTAAAGAAACCCATTTTCAAATAACACCGTAACAAGACTGAGAAATTTCTAACAGCAACGCTTTCTCTCGGCTCCAAAATTCGACTAATCGTGCGCTTTTAATCCGCGTTTTTTAAAGTCAGTTTGTCTTTACGCGTGAAAATTAGTTGCTGACTCACGCATGTTCGTTCCGATAATGAAGATATCCCATTATGAACACGAGTTATTTCTTTAACTCTAAAGAATGGTCGTCTTCATGCGAAACATCTAATACGCTTTTAAGCTAGTAAGTGTTCATTTTTGTCTCTATTACTACAGTTCTAACCGGATAAATGTCGACAAAAATGTACGTGGTTATCATCTAAAATAAACTAGTGTTCCGTTTGGTTCCAATGCAGATTTTCATTAAAATCACATCAACGTTTTCTTGTATTTTTTATTTCGCGAAAGACCGACGAAAAATGGCGGACTATTCGTTTGTCTAGTATTTTCTCCAGCACTAAAGAACTATTTACAAAATTGCTGATATCTTTATTGAAATAAAACACAATTATTCTTCAAAAAAAAGAACAACCTTTTCTTATTGTAGAAGAAAGGCATATTTGGATTTTCTACTGCCAAAGATTTATATCAGCCCAAATGTTTCCGATTGTGATCTACGCAACCAAACGGAAAATGGCCGAAGTAAAAAAAACATGTTACAAGGCAGACGGCACTACAGCATACACTAGCAAAACTAAAATATCAACTGATCAGTTTCCGGAAGAATTAATCGCATTCTACAAAAATAAAACAACCTCATGGACCCCCCACCCCAAGTTGCAACAGATACAAGCAGAAATGCATTTTGGGGGGGGGGGTAGGTTAGTGTTAGAGTTAGGTTAGAATTATAGTTAAAAAAGAATGTTAGCTCCCGCCCTCACCCCAAAAATATGTTTTAAAACTTCCGTAAAAAAAGTTGATTCCCTTAATGCTTTGAAGAAAATTATTAAACCCATTCTTGACACTTAGGGGGGGCATATAATTGACTCCAACCTAAAGTCAGAAAAAATGAAAACCCGGTTTCATTTAATGTCAGTACTAATTGAGTGTTAGGTGACGGTTCGGCCATTTACGGTTTGTTCTATTAATAACAATCTGAAGCTTTCAGGCTGATATGAGTCCCCTTCTATAAAAATACTTTATACGAAAAACACCAAACAAAAATGTCGGATTCTCTGCTTATTTCGTATTTTCGTAAGGACGAAAGAACTTTACAAAACTGCTGATATCTTTCCTGAAATAATAACTAAATTCGTCTTCTTTACAAAGGAAACCTTTTTTTCTTGGTCATAGAAGAAAAGATTATTTTATTACGCTAAAAATACGAGACGGAAATACGTTTTTATGATTCTCCTTTTTCTCTTTTTTCTTGCTTTCTCTGATTTAACTTTTTTCTTTTTTTTTTTGCATCTTTTCCATTTTAATATTTTTTTATTTCATTACATTTTACTTTTAGAAATCGTCCTGGATATTGATCAAAATTCGAACCGGATTTATAATGAGTGAAATCGACTCTACACAAGTGGAAAATTGAAAAATGTCTACAATTACTTAGCGGAAATAATTTTATTATTATTTTTATTTTGATGTTCAGTTATATTGGTTGGAAACATCGGCTTTCATGTAAGAACTTTCTGCTCAGAGACGCGTGAAAGCTTGGTAGCATTGAATTAAGATGTCAATACTTTCGAAAAGATACGTAAACGCGTACATACATTCATATGCACAGAGGCACACGCACAAACATAAACATACACATACACATATAAAAAGTTGGACAAAATAATTGAAATCGTACAAATTTTACTCCAATATTTCAATGAATTATTCTATCAAGAATATTGATCTACATTTTATTACGGTTAGATATATTAATTGTAGACTATTTCAGTGTTCATCTAGTTGACTTGTAATTCCTTGTAGAGTTTAGTAAAATGTGAATACAAATGCGTGACATGACTAAGCTTTAAAAGGAAAAGTATATATACTAGCAAATATATGCTACCTCCGGTCGCATATTTTTGCTAGGCTGCCGCGTCAGAAATGAACGCTCACGCGTAAACCGATGGAGCCCCAGTCATATTTCTAGGGTGGTTAAACATTGATTTCCTTTGTTTATGACCAAGAATATTTTTAGTTGAAAAAAAAGAAGAAAAAAAATTCGACCCTACCCCGATTTTTGTTTTACCCTCCCCCATAAATAGAAATATTTTTAGTTTAAAAAGAAAGAAAACAAATTTTGGGACCCCCGCCCTCAATTTTTTTATTTTACCCTCCCCCATACACAGAAATATTTTTAGTTAAGAAAAGAAAAAAAATTTTTTGGCATCCCCCCCCAATTTTTTTTATCCTCCCCCATACATATAACTATTTTTAATTAAAAAAGAAAAAAAAAGAAAAACCTAACTCTAACTCTTAATCCTAATTCTAACTTTGACCTTGACTCTAACCCTAACGACGAGGTCCTAAAGTGAAAAAGGACCAAAAAATCAAATACAGTGAATACGATTAGTTATGTGAATGCTCTGGGAAAGAAAGTGTACCTAAATTAAATTCATTAGAATGTGTGTGTGTGTTTGTTTAATGACCTTTTTTTAATTAAACAATTTGATCCTAAAATCAGTTGTATAGTTTTCCAGTACAATGTGTTAGTTTTTTGTTGACAGAAAAGAAAAAAATCACATAACGGAGGGAGGAAAGCAATTCAGTGGATTAACGCTGGCTGTTTAATCAGTTTCGTCATAGTTATATTAACTACGTAACTTATTTCATGTATGTATATATATATATAAATAATAAAAGAAATAATTATAATTTATAAGTAAGCCACGGGTTTTTTAACCCACCTAATGAACTGGTATTGTTCTGGCCTTTGGGTCTGGATTTACGCCGGTCTATTGGGGGTTGTCTGGTCCTGTGCAGTTCTAGGAGGTGCACCCTCCCAGGCTTTGCCTCCCCTCTTTGGGGAGGAGTAAGTTTATTGCTTACTGTCTGAGGCGCCCCTACCGGGGAATGTCGACGGGGCTGCCCAGGCAATTTTTAAATGGCCAGAATACTCACCTCGAGCTCTGGCCTATCTAATCCCACTTTCCCGACCTTGTGTCACATTTTACCTTGTAGGAGGTAGATAAATAGTAATTTATAAGTAAGATTATTAGCGAGCAAAATAGCGTAAATACATATGGAAATCTGAAGAAAACAATCATGAGTGTATATTTGCGAATACTAATTTATTCGAAGTTCAAAAGCAATTGATTATGTAAATTGAGAAATGCGCATAGTGTTTTCAGCGGTTTTTTTAGTAGTATATAATGAAGCTGGCTGAATTAGTAAATAGTCATACTACTTTGATGGAGTTTCGGCTTCAGACAGACAGACAGATACATAGACTCCATTATTAATATATATATATATATATATATATATATATATATATATATATATATATTGTGTGGATTTCGGCAGCATTCTTTAATTTATGCAAACATTGTTTAAAATAAAATAATTCCCTCACTTGATTATGCGTTTTTTATATTTTCAATTTTTCTAATGATCAATTTCTGTCTCAAAATCCCCCAAAAATAATAAATGTTCCATATGTATCACAAACGTTTTCAGTTTTTCGTCAAATTATCTTCAGGTGACAAAAATAAATGAACAAAGATATGGAGAGAAGAAGAGAAGAACAAACCAATGCATATCCAAGAGAGACGTTAACAATTTAAATTCCGGGACGCCATAATTAGCATCACACAATAAATTGTATTACATTAAGCATTTCATTTGAAAATATTGTCACTGGTTTTATACGTTATGTTATCATTTGTAGGTTCCTCGGTTTTAATAAAGATAGCATCGAGTATTATAAAAAAAATAATTGCTTTCAAATTGTATTATTTTCGTGTTATTAACTAATATTAGCCTTAAATCTTATTTAAAACAAATTTTAGTTAATAACAAAAAAAGATAATAAGAAAAATTGACTAAATAAAATAAGCATAATCAAGGTAGACATTCTGTTATGTTTAACAATGTTTACATATATATATATATACTATCATTTTTTATATTAAAAGAGTTTGTTTACCCACATACGATATCGTTTCGGGCTTCTTGCTCTCATCAGTGCAGGAGTGGTAGCAGGCAGTCGCATGAGATGGAAGCAGTTTGTAGATCTAGGCTAGAATGTTTAGACAAATGCTCGCGACCACACGGCTATCAGAAATCAGCACAAACTAATTGAAATTAAGATGCACTTACCCGAGGAGACATGGTAATATATATATATATATATATATATATATATATATATATATATATATATATATATATATATATATGAATTTGAAGGGGTGTACACATCTTTAAGAAAACGCTTTTTGAAATGTATTATAGAATTTTGAAAAACACCAAGAAACGTTATTTTTTATATATATTTATTAAATGAATAAAATAATTTTTCATTAATATATGCCTGTAAAACTTTCGCCGTAAGACCACCTTAACGAAGAGTTATTTATTTTCTTTTTTTCTCTTCCTCATTTTGCTGGTGTTAAAATTGCAAGTAAATCCACACGTGATTCGAAGAGAGAAAGTTACGTCTGGTCTCGTTGACGGTCCTAAAGAAAGTGAACATTTACATGTGTGTATTAGCGCGGCGACGCTTATATGAATTTGAAGGGGTGTATATATCTTTAAGAAAACGCTTTTTTAAATGCATGATAGAATTTTGAAAAAAAAAAAATTTAATAAATATATATATATATATATATATATATATATATATATATATATATATATATAAAAATAACGTTTCTTGTTATTTTAGCCAGAATCATTGGACACCAATAAAGCAAGATTTACTGAATTTCAATGCTTTATTTCAGACAGTTCCTAGACTCAATGTTATTTAATGGATTTTAAACTCAATTAGAATAAGGATTCTAGACATAAGGTCTGGGAAGGTCCTACTAAACACCACACTTAGCATTTTTGGCTGTCTTTTCTTTTTCCTTATTTTTTGAGTGTTTTAAGTATCTTATCCCCATCATTCATTAAATTTTACATATCTTTTTGTAAATAAAAATCATCGAAACCATCTGGGAATATTTTGAGTAGGGTAAGCCCATAGTGTAAATGTGGTATGTTGGTGATTGTAACTAGTTTAGAAAATAGACCAAGCGTTCGACTATCGACGACTATCTTACCCTACCTTTTTGGCCTTGTACCACATAATTTTTTATGAAAATATGATGTTTTATAAGTTTTAGCTTAATAAAATCTCTTCACAATTCGTCTCCCTTCTTTCTCTTACTTCCCTCTCCCCCCTCTAATTCTCTCTCTCTCTCTCTCTCTCTCTCTCTCTCTCTCTGTTCTCTCTCGGTTGTCTCTCTTTCTTGGCCTTTTGGCTAATATCAAAGTGTAGTATCTGTACCGATGGATACTACACCCTATAGACTGGTATCGTCTTGGCCTTCGGGGATTGATTTCCGTCGGTCTATGGGTTGGTTCTGTGCAGTTCTAGGAGGTCCACCCTCCCAGGCTTTGCCTTCTCACCCTTTGAGAAGAAGTTAGTTTATTGCTAATCGCTTGAGGCGCCCCTATCATGGAATGCCGACGGGGTTGCTCATGCATTTTTCTAGGGTCACAGGTGCTCTTCCTCTAGAGTGCTGAATATCAAATCCCACTTTCCGACCTTGTGTCACATTTTACTTTGTGGGAGGTAGATAAATACCCTCTGTTCCGTTATCTTACTCTTCCAACTGGTTATTATCAATTAAGCTTTAAAGCAACTACCATTTATCCTTCATGACGTCATAAAGGATGCATGATTTCTGGCAACTACTATTCATCCTTTATGGAGTCATCGATTTCCACCTAATTATGACCTTGTGTAAAAAAAAATAATTTTAATTTTAACCAGGGTTTTTAACCCACCTAATGGACTGGTATTGTCCTGGCCTTTGGGTCTGGATTTACGCCGGTCTATTAGGGGTTGTCTGGTCCTGTGCAGTTCTAGGAGGTGCACCCTCCCAGGCTTTGCCTCCCCTCTTTGGGGAGGAGTAAGTTTATTGCTTACTGCCTGAGGCGCCCTACCGGGAATGCCGACGGGGCTGCCCAGGCAATTTTTGAATGGCCAGAGTGCTCACCTCGAGCCCTGGCTTATCTAATCCCACTTTCCCGACCTTGTGTCACATTTTACCTTGTGGGAGGTAGATAAATAGTAATTTTATTAAAAATTTCACTTTTAAATGACAATAAAAAACTGACTGACTGTTGCGCAAGACGAGTTCATCTATACGCCTCTTTTTTTCCTGGTAACAAATGGAAAAAAGACAGACAAAACTTGCTTGTGAATCAAAGAATCGAAATTTATTTACAAATAAATGGGAAACAAAAGGTTACAATAAGAAAATAGGTTGGCATGCATATTTGTCCATTTGTCATTTAAAACGAAAACAGGTAACAAACAAAAGTACTCACAGTTCACAGTAAATATTTTTTTTACAGACCTGGAAATTCTGTTTTAACAGACGAAGACATTCTCTGGTATATATTTTTTATTTTTTCGCTCATCAGTGGCGATAAACCTCGACTTGCAAATGTTCTTTCATTTTGTTCGGAAAAAGGCGCGAAGCAGACAACATCCTGTTTCTTCGGGGTTTTTTTTACTCAAGTAATAATTTTACAAATATCACTAGAGTATCTGAAAATCAAAAACTTATTATTTTCTAACTTAATTAACTTAATTAATTCTAATATTAATTTTTATAAATAATTATAACTCCCTTTTTATATATATATATAATGCGAATATCTGGACTGAAAAACGAATTCCAATCAAAACAAACGTACGATTACTTTTTTCGTTTACCTCCCTTATAAACGAATATTGAATTCAATAAACCTTTTTAATCTCTTAGTTTTTCTGACTAAATAATAAATATTATCGATCCTATGTCGATATTTTTCAATCAATTCTTTAAAACAATTAGTCTTTCTCTTTTAGACTAAGTAAGATCGCCGAATCTTTTGTCGTGATCTAATTTTTTAATAACAACTTATGACGATAAGTTTTTCATAAACAATGGTTTATATTTGAGTTTTTCAAATACAACCTTATAACTCTAGGGCCTCTTCCTCGAATTATGATTAAAAATAGTCATCAACTTAGAACATATTGTTTGTAGTCCAAATTAATTCACATCGTAACTAAAAGATAAATATCTCCAATCCACTACGTTATTTTAATAAATCTTTAAAATTATTAGTTAAATTAATTTTCGACATAATAATGTCGATTTTACATAAACGGGTGTTATCTAATTAATTAACGAGGGAACAATTCTCTCAAGGAAAGAAAATTATGTCCACGGAGACAAATTAGATGTTATCAAGTTAACATCTCGAATTTATCTGAAGATAAAATCTTCAAAATATTTTAGCGAGAAAAAATGCTATCAGCCTTGTTTACCATTAGAAACTGACACGTCACTCAAATTGACCAACAGAGGACGAGCATGAGTCAATCACAGATTGAATGAAAAATGTCGTCTGCTTTGAACAATTCAGACGCAGTTGAACCAAAAACTTGAATTCGTTACAAACGAATTTCACAAACATAATTATTATTACTGAGCGTTTTCAATAAAAATGAAACATGGCCATTTAAAAAAAAAAATTCTCAAACTTGCATCTGTCGGGCTGCGGTATAGTTTTATGTAGTTCTAGGAGGTCTACCATACCAAACTTTACCAATTATCTTTAAAAAGGAGTTAGTTTATTGCTACTCGCCTGAGACGCCTCCACGGGTGAATGCCGAATAGAGTGTATATGCATTTATGGACGGCCAGAGTGCACACACATCTTTTGCATTGGCTTTTCAATCTCCACCGCCCGGCCTTGTGACACATCTACCCGCGGTAGGAGGAAGGTAAATACCTACATATATATTTATTTTTTGATAATGATCATGAAGTGTGCTCGGTAACAAGCAAGGTAATAAACAAGATTAAGACAAGATCTACAGTTTTATGCTAGACCACCCGACACCCTTTGGTCAATATTTGTTATATATATTATAAAATATAACTTGCTTAATTTTGGCATTGGTTAATAAAGTAGCAGCATTAAAGAGATCAATTTTCTTCATCGTGGTAGAGGCAGCGGCAACGTGGTAGTGTCAGAACTACTAGACTAACAGAGCTCTACTAGAAAATCCAGACGGAATGAACACCAGGATGTCTTCCTCTGGTCGCCTATGCTTCTGCGTCTGTGACAAGAAAGATCGTGCAAGACGCGGAACCGTATATGAATGGGGTAAAAGTGGCAACTTTGCTTTTGCGCTACTACTTGTGTATTCTGGGTCACACTTTCCCCGATTTTGCATGCAACAGCTGAGCCTTGCTGCTTTCGGTGTCGGGAGTATAAACTTGCAATTCTGTATGTTAACGAATAGCTGCTACTAATGGGGAGAAGTTCATTCAGAGCACACAATCCTTTGGCACGATCATAGTGAGCGGTATTTATCTACCTCCCACAGCAGTAAAATGTGACGCAAGGTCGGAAAGTGGGATTTGATAAGTCAGCACTCTAGAGGAAGAGCACTTATGACCGCCAAAACTGCCTGGGATGCCCCGTCGGCATTCCCCGGCAGGGCGCTTCAGGATATTAGCAATAAACTAACCCCATTCTCAAAGGGTGAGAAGGCAAAGCCTGGGAGGGTGGACCTCTTAGAACTGCACAGGACAACCCCACAGACTAGTGGAATCAAGACCCGAAAGTCAAGACGACACCGGTCTATAGGGTGCAGTATTCATCGGAACAGATACTACACTGTGATCTTAGCCAAAAGGCCAAGAACTCTATGCAGAAGTTATTTATCTACCTCCCACAGCGGTAAGATGTGACACAAGGTCGGAAAGTGGGATTTGATGAGTCAGCGCCCGAGAGGAAGAGCACTTATGACCGCCAAAAATGCCTGGGCAGCCCCGTCGGCATTCCCCGACAGGGGCGCCTCAGGCAATTAGCAATAAACTAACCCCTTCTCAAAGGGTGAGAAGGCAAAGCCTGGGAGGGTGGACCTCCTAGAACTGCACAGGAAACCCCCACAGACCGGCGGAATCAAGACCCGAAGGTCAAGACGACACCGGTCTATAGTGTGCAGTATCCAAATTAGCCAAAAGGCCAAGAACTCTATGCAGAAATCTGACTTGCTTAACAAACAAACAGCAATGACATCAGTAGCAGGAGTAAACAGTTACTGCTGCTGCTTTCAAACACAAATACACGTCTATAGTCTCTGACATCTACTATATATCCTTTATGACGTTCACTGCTTTCGGCAACTACCATTCATCCTTTATTACGCCATCCAATTTCAAGTAAGCAAGATCCACAGAGTTTTAGTGACCTGTTTTCATCATATAATTCTTTACAATGTATATTTTGATTTCGCATACCTTCCTTTGATTTGGGAAAAACATCATTTTTCCCTATAATATCTTGATTAAAAAGTTGTTACGTGTTTGCCCTCAGCTTAAAAAAAAGATCTACTTTCAATGGAAACAGGCCAACTCCAAATGGAAAACGATCAATTTCAAATGAAAAAAGATGTAATTCAAATTAAGAAAGATATACTTCAAAACTATATACTTCAATGGAAAAAAGATCAACTTCAAATGAAAAAAGATATTATTCAAATTAAAAAAAATCAACTTCAAATTAAAAGTGATATACTTCAAATAAAAAGAGATCAACTTAAAATGAAAATGATTTTCTCAAAATAAAAAAATATTAACTTCAACATAAAACGATCAACTTTAACATGAAAAAGATCAACAAAAAGATGAACTTCAAATCAAAAACGATATACTTCAAATTAAAAAAGATCAATTATGGATTAAAATGATAAAAAACTTAAACACCAAAAAATCAACAACTTCAAAAGATTAAAAATTAAACAGACCAAACTTCGAATTTAAAAAAATCAACTTAAAAAAAGAATGATGTTTTTTACAATACAAAATATTACTTCAACTTGAAAAATACGCAATAAATAAAAGATAAATGAAAAACATCAACTTCAAATGAAAATGATCTACTTCAAATGAAAAATATCAACTTCAGCCTAAAACCGATGAACTAAAAATGACAAATATCAACTTCAAATGAAAATGATCTACAAATGAAAAAAATATTAACATCAACTTAAAAAACTATGAACTAAAACTGAAAAAAATCAACTTCAAATGAACAGTATCTACTTGAAATGAAAAAACATACCAACTTCAACTTACCGATCAGTTAACTTGAAATTGTTGACTCAGTTATGGCGTCCAAATGTAACATCACACATTTCGACCGGTGTAAGGGCAAAATTTATGTCCTCTTTTTATTTTCGCCCGGTTTGATTTGGGCAGCTATTTTATTTTTTACTTATATTTTTGTCTAATGCCCTCAAAATATTGACGAAAATAAAAGAGATTCACCTCAAATAAAAAAGATCAACTACAAGTTAAAAATGATATACTTCAAATTAAAAACAGAAACTTGAAGTTAAAAATTGTTTTATAAAAAGATCAATTTCAAATAAAAGAGATCAACTTCAAATTTAGAACAAGCACACAAGTCGGTCGTGAGATTACACACTTCCATCTGGCAAGCTAAGGTATGAACTAAAGTTTTATCTAGGCCTGACTTTTCCATATTGTATGAAGTATTCCCGAAGTTATGCCATGGAAACGTTGATGATTTTAAAACTATTTATATGAAGACAGTGGAATTATGCGTGCTCATTGATAACAGTAATCACCATGCAAAAAGTGAGCCTGATCAGATAAATAGAGTTTGAGTTATTTATGTTTCAATAGTATAACTTTAGGAATCATCATCACAAAAATCACCATCATCAGGTGTGTTATAACTCCTGGAGGAGGAACCCTCCCTGGTTTTTTCCACCTTGTTTTATCCCTGGCTAGACGTGGCCAAGTAAAACCTAGTTGTCTGTCAAGGTTGTCTCTCCACCGGGGGTTTGGCATTACTCTAAATACTTTTCATCGCCTCGGGTGTATTATGTCGCTCTATATGTCCACCTGTTGTTTGTATATCTCTACGTTTTGCCGTTCGTATAGCGATGATTATGTCAAAAACAAAACACCTGGATCAGACAGCAAATAGGATTAAATTACATCATCACCATCAACTTCGAATACTTCATACAATATGGAGAAATAAGGTTCAGATAAAACTTTGACCCATCCTTACGTTGTCAGATAAGACCTAGGTATTTATTTACCTCCTCTCTTAAACACAAGGGTGTGGGTTTTGATGAAAGCCCTAGGTATACAGTCTCACAATTTCTTGTTTAATTATAGTTTGAACTGTATTAATGTAAAGTTTGAATTTGTATGCTTCATCGCATCTCTTTTATAAGCGAGGTTTTAATTTGAAACTGTATTGTCATCGCTAATCGCGTAGATTGAATATACGCATTTTATTTAAGATACGTCTAAACATCTGTATAAGATCGTCTGTCCGTCGGTCTGTCTGTCACGCTTAAGTTTGAAAAGGCACTTTCTCTTTTAGCCTGGTATGTTTTACACTCTCACCTACCGATACGTGCACAAACCATCACAAACCTTGTGTCATCGTCGTGAACCTCGGTTCCACTCGTCCCCCGAAAAAAACGCCTGGACGCCGATGTCCATAAAAATGGCTTCTTTAAAAAGAAAGACAGCTAAAAGAAACGTCAGAGAGATAAGTCACTTGTATACGCGTGAGAGAGAAGGACAGACAGATAGATAGACAGATAACTCGTCTCGCTACACCCAGCCACACCTCCCCATTGGGAACAACACTCAGACAGGTCCTCTCTGCTTGGAATCTCGTTAGCCAAAAACAGACAGAAAATCCTTGACAAAATGCCACACGGTCCCATTGAACCCCGCTGGGTTCGCCTCCGAGCCGCAGGATGTCACCCAAACCTATCCACTCAAAAACGGTCCTCGATATTCGATATATGTTTCAGCTTGGAATACCATTCGCATCGTTAAGTGTGTACAGTGTATGTGCGCATCCTCATATTATACGTTTGTCAATCGTTCAGTACAGCCGAGAAATCAAAAACAAACAAAATATAAAACAAATGACTTATACTAAACCCTTCAAAATATAATTTTCTACCTTAAAACAGAGTTTAAAAAATGACTAACCTTACAAATTACTCTACGACTGCCATTCTCCAGACTTAGTATTAATAGTAGGGTCAGCCTTTTTTTACTATTTCTAAGCCTTAAATTAGTGATTATCTAAAAAATTGCCCACCGTCTTTGATAGACTCGTGTTCGGCTAAGTCAAAGTAACAATAACAAATTATGTCTCCGTTTTAAAAGTATACGGACCAGTAGAAAACTAAATGTTAATACGTTTGTTAAAAGTTATTTTTGTATACTTTGCTCGTTTTTGATTTGTTTGTTAAACTACATGATTTTCATACGTGTTTTTGTAAACATGAATTTCAGTTTGCTTTTAATTTTGAGTTCAATCTTTTTTTTATCATAACTGTACGCTTCTATGCATAGTCGTGAGTATTCATGAGATAATTACATATATCTTATCGAATGCATAATCGACTTATGTGAATTTTTGTTTAAATTTACATGATATTTTGTTAATTTGAAAATGAGTATAAAAAGAAATATTTCTCTTAATATGAGTGCATCATCTATATAACAAAGATGCATCATCTATATAATAAAGTAAAGTCGATCTACTTCTCGACGTTTATCATGAACAGCTTCCCCCTGACAGCATCTATATAGTAGCCGGTTTTTATGGATCGTGCAACCATGTTCTTCAGAAGATAATAAAATTTAATTCGATTTAATTCCTTTTTATGAAAGTGTCTCAAGACAAGGCATAAAGCGACTTTATGTAAAGAGCTTATCAGAATAATAAGAGAGAGGAAGGTAGAATCACTTCAAGACAAATCAAGCCTGAAAGAAATCCCACCACCAGCGTTTACTCCTTTGGACTCCAAACAGATTAGCATAAAAGTAAACCCTTCAAGAGCCGAATAAGGAACGATGCAATTACACTGACTGACTGGTTAAGTGACTGAGTAGAGACCGGTGTTTTATTGTGACACCATCACACATAATGTAAGGTTAAAAAAATAAACTGTGAAAATTGATTTATGCCAATCTGTTAGCATTATCACCATCTTGATTTTGACTTTAACAATTTAAAAAAGGATATTGTACATAATACAGATACATACTTTCTAACTAAGCGATTACTATATATATGCATATCTCTCTCTCTCTCTCTCTCTCTCTCTATACATATATATATATATATATATATATATAAGAGAGAGAGAGAGAGGAAGAGAGAGAGAAAGGGAGAAAGATCGTTAAGTTTTTTATCCATCTATCTTTCGACCTACTTTTTTATACGTAGCGAGGAAATATCAGAATGATCACGCGACAAAATATTCTTGATCATTATCAACCAATAGCGAATTCCCGCGATATGTGTTTATACAATCGATATAATTAAATCAGTGAAATTTATTCCCCATCATCGATTTTTATTTCCATCAAGGTTGCTTTTATAGTATTGATTCATACTTCGGCATTCATTTATTAATTCTCGTTTGCAATTCGTTTTATTTTCTAGCTGTTCTCCATTAAATCCTTTCTCCCATCCTTTCGTAAATCCTTTATTCAATCCTTTTTAAACCCTGTCGTCAACCCGTTCTTTTAACTCTTTCTTCAATCCTTTCTTCAATTATTTGTTCAATCCTTTCTTCAATTATTCCTTCAATCTATTCTTAATTCTTTTTTTCAATCTTTTTTTTTCAATCCTTGTTTTTCAATATTTTCTTCAATTCTTTTCTTCACACCCTCACTTCTTGTTTGTAGGTTGGTCGGTTGCAGAGAGGGTAGTATTTACCTTCGACATCCTTAGGATAGAAGTAAGCTAGTAAGAAGCCACGGAAGAATAATTTCAACAAAGCTCTGGAGGTGTTCTCAGTTTTATTTATATACCTTTTAATGGAGAAATAAACTAGTGCGAAAATAGATACAATTAACTCCTTGACAATTGGACTGATGGTTATCTATTTTCATCAAGAGTTATGTCCCCTTCAATAATTGGTAAAATGGTACTGTAACAACTCTTTTAAATGCAATGGATGAGGTAACCAATTTATATAGTCGTGATGTTCCATTGTAACCAATAGACCAATCTGTCTAGGTGATTGAACGACATCTGCGTCTTTCCTCAAACACACACACTATCTTTCTCACTCGAACTCCGTTCTTTCTCTAGTACTATTCTGTAAACCAAAGAAGGCTCAATAAACCTCCCATCACATATTTTCTTTCACCAACATATAGACTGTTTCTGCTTCCTCTCGTTCGACCTTCTCCTAAACCTTACCCCCCTCTCTCTCTCTTTCTCTCTCTCTCTCACACACACACAATGATCGCTCAATATCTCCATGTATTTATCCTGTAAAATCTTATTCATTTTATTTTTAGCCAATAAATTAGTCTGTTATGTGCTTAAACGGCATCACTGTCTATCTGTCTCTGTCTGTCTGTCTGACTATCCTTCTTCCTCTGTTCCCCCTCTCTCTCTCTGTCTGTCTGTCTCTCTCTCTCTCCCTCTCTCTCTCTCTCTCTCTCTCTCTCTATATATATATATATATATATATATATATATATATATATATATATATATATTTGATGTTTGTTTCATTTAAACGGATAGAACTTTTGTTTTCCTATTGGTGAATTAGAGATTTTTTCCCGAAATATCAAACACTTTGTTGTATGTAACTAATTTATTGCAAAATAAATAAATAATTTTGAAGATTAATACCAGAAATATTGTCTTCAATTATTTATTATCATTCATCTTCTTTTTCACCATGCTGGTTTTCTGCATTGCTTTCAGCGTTAGTAAATATCAATTTCTCTCTCTCTCTCTCTCTCTTTCTCTCTCTCTCTCTCTCTCTCAAGATATATATATATACATATATATAGATATATATGCATAGATATGTATTAATATATGCAGAGATATGTATTCATATATATAAATATATATATACATATGCATAGATATATATTAATACATGCATAGATATGTATTCATATATATATGCATATATATGTATTTATATATATATATATGTATACATATATATATATATATATATATATATATATATATATATATATATATATATATATATATATATACATTCAATCGAAATCGGCGGTGAAATAGTTTCTTGTGGTGTCCACGTAGACCCCTTTCCGGTTCAGGAATGAATAATAGGTCATGAGGTATATTGTAATTAGCATTGGGGAGATTGTAGGTCAAAATGAGATCATTGCGTAATCGTCGACGCTCAAGGGAGAAAAGGTTAAATTTCTTTAGTCGGCTTTCATAGAGCAGATCACATTTACTATGCACAATTCGAGTAGCAACTTTCTCCAGATGCTGGATATCACGTATTAGATATAAAGCAGATGCATGGATACAATACTCTAACAGTGGTCTGACGAGGGGATATAAAGTGGGAGAAATATTTCAGAAGTGAGTTTGCAGGATACATCAACTGAATTACGAGAACACGTATTTTTAAACCATTGGGAGGGCACTAGTAGGGCGGGGGTCAATGCACGTTACACAAACTAAGCTAAAACTCATTTTGCCTTTTAAATGTACAGTAAACATATATTTAAATATAGGCGATTTTTCCATTACTCTATATAGCGTAGATTTTATAAAAATCGGGCTAGTAGTTTATTTAAGCTAGATTTTTGAAAAGTTTCCTGCGTTTCCACACTTTTTGACAATGCAATAATTAGACATACGTATGTTAAATAACACAGTCCACTTACCCCTCCTTTGACTATAGCTCACACAGAAAATGTATACATATCATAATGAAGTATACACGTATGCCTTTTTAATTAGACATTATTAGCGGAAATAAAAACAAAAACAAATTGATTACAAAAAGCTACAACTCGCTACTTTGTTTCCTTAATTCTGTCAGGCATTTTTCTATCTCTAAGAAGCACGGTTTAATATATTGTTTTATTTTTCTTCTGTCTTTCTCCATTGAGGAATGAGAGAATTTTTGGAGGACCTTCCTCCTTTGTCAATCTGTAATTTTTAATCATTTATTCTAGATGGTTACACACATAATGTGACTAAAACAAACATGTGTTTACATTGCTCAGCAGTTATTGATGTAGCGTTCAATCAGGATTTCCTAGCTTCTTGCAATCAAGTTTATACTTTGTCGCTTCTCGATAAGGTTACAACGAACGGAGGTGTTTATTTTATGAATGGCAGACAGACGTTCCTAAATCATAACCTGTCAAAACAGTGCTGTTTCAATCAAAATCTGCATTCCATTTGTTAATTTAGATTTGTATAATCTAATTTATTAACATAGAAAGTTATCATCATCGTCGTCATAGCAATCACTAGTTATCACGTTAATAAAATTATCATTTCTTTCTCCATTCACCAACAGGTAGTTGTGTTAGACTAGCAGGAAAAAAACGAAACAATTAACAGACAGAGTCTGTTTTAACAATTAAATAAAACAATATACCTTACATAGCTTATCATGGATCAAGCGTACAAGTTCTTCCGTGGATCAAATATTGTATGGTGAACTGCTTACTCAAGCAGCTCTAATAAAACGATAATGATTTGCATTTTTTATTCGAACTTTTGTCCTCACCATTTCAACAGGGTGGTCGGACCCCCCCCTCCAATATGCCACCCATCCATAGAATCGTTAATAAAATGCACAATCCTTTCTGTAATCAAACCATGGTTGATACAAATAAACATCACTCTATGCATGACTTGTCCATCAACCAAAATCTTAATTCCATTTGGTAACCTATATTTGTTTTGACGCACTTTCGTAACAAAAACAGCTATCATAATCCCCATTACTAGTTATCAGATTAGTATGATTATAATTACTTTCTCTTACCTACCCTTCATGTAGTCTCGTTATATACTACTTTTTACCAATTCAAAAGTTCCTTACTACCTTATATTCTTATATACGAGGTAGAATGTTAATAAGGAACAGCGTTTAGATATTTTGGTTTTAAGACCAGAGTAAACAATACCAGTTATAAATAAGTTTTCAGAAAATTTAATAGAATCATTAAGAAAAATATCAGGGTGTCTGTCTGTCTGTCTGTCTGTAACGCTGAAGTTTGAAATAACATTTTCATCGCTAGACTTGTAGATTGAATGTGTGCTAGTTGATAATATCAGAAGTTTCTTTTACATCCGTTATTATTCATTCAACCATTTCAATTAATCTTTGTTTATTTTCCTGTTTTTTGTTACTATTGTGTAAAAATCCATTTCCACCATTGTTCCCGCCATTTCTCATCATTGTCGACCTTTCCCGCCAAATCATCTTCGCCATTAAAATCTCTCTCTCCTCGTTCCCCAGTAACGACTTTTCTTTTCTTTTTTCTTTACATCCTTACATAAATCGGTGACCTTTAATCGAATCATTGAACGTGATTGAGCCTCGCTCGTGACGTCTTTATGTCTGACGTTGCTGTGAACTGATGAGAATGTTTGGCGATCGGAACAAAGAGAAACCAAGGGGAAATCATTGATTTTCCTTTTCTTTTGCTATATCGATAATGACAAAATACCGTAATACTAGCCAATTCGACGAGAACGGTATTAATCCTATTTTATGGACACTCACACTGAAGCAGGAATACAAACGGGAAAGGGGCGAACATCTATAATATCAATGGATTGTTGCACTGTCTTTCTGTCCGTCTGTCTTTTTTTCTGTTTACTAGCGAAAGCACAAACGTGTCAACACAAGTCCAATATGCGAAGTTGTGCAAGCTGTATTAAACTCTACATTATCTCGGGTTTCGTTGGCATTTACAAGCTGTTGCTAATCCTATACTGCCCTTATAACGTTATAACGAATAAACCACGGGTTTTACCAGCGATTGCTAGCTATGGGCAAAATGAATGGCTGATCGTAAAAAAAATCAGCAAAGTCCAGGATTAAACCAATTTGAATGAACATTTCAGTAGTGATCACTGAACAAAATGAATCCATTATTTCATTAGGAAACTCAGTGAAAATGTATTATTTTGTAAAAACACCTTTACTAAAGTTATATGTGAGGGTACTAAAAATGATTTATTTTCATGAAAATAAAGCATCATATATGTTAACAATAGTAATCTTTTTAAATATAATCATTATATATTACGAAAATCCCCATCGATCTCGTTCTAATAAAATCAATATAACTCGAAGAAAAACTCATTTATTAAATTAACGCTATTATAATGTAATACAGCATTTCTTATTTAATATATTCACAAGAAAAACAAAATGATCTCATAATTATTATTATAATATTTTTATAATAACATGTAACTTTTTATTTGACGACCCGATTTTTTTTTTTTGCGTATGAAAGTAGAGTCATCAACGTAAGAATATTTTAATGTCCTAACGAGTCACCGCTTATTAAGGCCGAAAGGCCAATCGAGGATAAGAGTTAATGAGTTTGTCAAGAGAACGGTGAGACAGCAGCTTCAGGATTGGTAACCATGTTTGAAACTGGGCAGAATTTGATTATTTAAGAGTACGGCTCAACAAACATTTGTTAACATTGGACTTGAAAACGACGATGTTGTAGGCAGCTGGGAAGAAGCCCAGTGGTATGGTGTTCCACAGACGGATAGTTCTTGGATAGTAACTCTGCCCATGTTTAGTTTCAGGTACACAGTAGAAGAAAGGCAAATTATTTGGAATTTTTGAATTACTTGGAAAACTTATCTAAGTACATTTATGGACGGTATAACGAGTAAAACTTAAGAATAAAAAATAAAAGCTATAGATAAGATGAAATAGAATAAAATATTTTCATGAATATAAGTAAAAATGGTATTTTGTCGTTAAATATATTGCAATGTTATTTATAAAATGGCAAATTATTAATACCTTCAACTTGGACAATTTTAATGGCTCACTCTAAATGCATGCATTAATAGATGGATATAAACTATATACTGAATTTATTATTAAACTAGTCGGACTAATAGGAATCTCGCAGTTGTATCCTTGGTCATAATTAGGTTCTATCTCCAAAACTCTTGAATATTTTTTGACATATTCCATTGTATCGACGTCCAGCTCGAACGAAGACCCCACGTTATAATTGAACCATCTTTCAACAGAACAGATACTACATTTTGTTACTAGCTCAAAGGCTGAGAACATGTATTTTTGTTCGAGTTTCACGTTTGACACACACAAAATGGAATTTGCATGTTTTGTGAACCTGCGATGACATCTTTTAAGAATGGTATGGAGGGTGATAACGTACACACGAATATTAAATTGCCGTAGCATACTAGTATATAAATTATTGGATAAGCGATCAGGACTCTCTATGATCGTGAATCTATGAATTTAAGGAATAAACTCCTACCTATCCCGAACTTTAAATGCTACTTTCACAACCCAGAATTCTATAAGAATGCGTATTAGTTTATGGAAAGGTGGATTAGCAAGCCAACATGATAGTAGAAATAAGGGCAGTAACACATCATTAAAGCTGGACCTAGAAATGTTGGTCGATTCGTTCGACCATATTCATTTGGTAAAATGAGCTTTATTAAACAGAACTCGGCATTTTATACAGTAAAGCTTGAAATAAAAATAGAGGAGGGAATAAGCGGTGATAAGGGGGTAGAGGAAATAGTGGGTTCGGTACGTGAATAGAAGAGAAGGTGGAGATGTAAAGCAGGGAAAGGGTAGCAGGTGAGTAGCGTGGAATATGCATGAAGAAAGAGGGTGTGGAGACCGAGAAAGGAGGGTAGTTTAAACAGGATGTGGGCGGAAATGCGTACGGATACATGCTAACACACACATTAGCACGTACACAAAAACACGGCCATATTTTTGTGGTCTTAAAGGGCTGATAGAAATAACACGAACAGAAGGCAGCTAACAAGACATTGTAGTAATAGATAGTACAAAAGTAATGGATTGACATAGGCTGTTTAATCGTTTCTATTGATTCGTTATAACGACTATATTTATATAGTCAAAAATAGTCCCTACAGTGACGGAATATGGTTGATCACAATATAACACATAAAAGATGGTTTTAAATCTACCTGGCGAATATAATATAAACAAAGTGAAAAAGAGATCCAAACAATTGCGCTTAAAGGGACGGGTAGAATCCTAAAAAGATTCTCGGTTGAAATATCTGAAATAGCGGGTGAATCTCGGCATCCGGTAGGGCGCCCCTATCCCCAGCAAAACCAACACTATACAAAAATTGAAAACACAGAGAAAGAAAAATAGATAAATACATCAAATACATATACACACACACATACACATACCCTACTTTATAGATATGATGTCATAGAAACGCGTAATTTAACTTAAAAATAACTTGTTAAAATTATATGCACACATACACACTTAGTATGTTTACTTATGCAAGAATAATGATTTAATAGGCATGTCAAAATTTATGACTTTCGAATAAAATTAAAGTAGATTTAATAGCGGTAATGGTTGTGATCCGACGGGTGTATATATAAAATGCGAAATGCCTCTGCCTGTCTGTCCGCATTTCATTCTTTCCCTACCCAATACAGGCTTTAACCCCATACTCATTATGAGGGATACTTTTAGAAAAATCAAAAGCATTGAGATTGTCATGCTTCGCGACGTGGCTGATTGATTTTCACTATGAATACCGAATCTTGACTTTAGTAGGCATGAAAAGTAAGAGAGATACTTCTGTAGTATATCGCTGCTGTTGTTAACAGAAATACAACTAACACTAATGCATAAAAATAAAATGGGTAGAGTGAGAGTCAAGACGGGTTGGAAGGCGCAAACAGCAATTGACGGGAGGCGAAATCTCGATTGATCTAGTGCCAGTCGCCTTTCGTAGGATCTAAAGTAGCATCGCTTAAATAACATTTTTGAAATCCATGCATCCTTAATCTTAAATTAGCCACGCGTTTGCCGGCATATCGGCTACGCAACTTCATGTAGACACACCGTTTGTTTTTTAAGTGCGTACTATTTATTTCGCAAATGGGTGCATTTCTCTATGTTATATTTGTAGCCACTGGTTGTCATTCTCCAGTTTATACAAGGCGTATCCTTGTTCTACTGCAACCAGCAGATGAAATATTCCGTTTCTCTAATTCCCAGAGCCAGTAGCAATTTATTTGATAGATATTCAACACTTCTGTATGCTATTCTTTACAAAAGACAATATTTTCTTTTGTTTATCAAATACTTGATTTTGCATTTAATAATTTATAAAGTCACTTTACGTTTTAACTTTTTACAAATCCTCAATAACAACTTAAACACATAAATACTCTATTGTTGATATACGCTGTGTTTCACTCTGTTGATATAGAGATAAGAAGAATATACTTCATTTATTTAATACTCATATTCCCCTCTCATCTGTCACCTATGTTTCACTTGACTTAATTTGACTGAAGACATCCACCAATTGACAGTGAAGCATTCACAAATTCGTATTTAACCTTGATTAACTATTAGAGAACTTTAGGGATCCCGGATTTTAGAGTATCAGGTTTTAGGGATTCAAATTTTTTAGAAACATTTTTAGGAAAATAATTTTAAAGGGTACACGAGTGTGAATGATCGGGAGAAATATTATATAGTACAAACACACACACAAAATAATGAAAACTACGAAAAGCACAAGTTAACAAAAGAGATATTTTATGTATTTAAAAGTGAAGGTTTACATAGATAGGAAAACAAAGAATGTTTGTTCATAGTTTGAGAGTCCTTGCAAAACAAAATGGATTCATATGCTGTATTAAAGACGATGCTAGAGTCGATAAATTAAAGGCTGTAAATTATCTACAGGTCAGAAAGGTTGTGATCAAACTTCGCCACTCAATTACAAAAGTTACATTTGATTAAAAGTAATTTTATAATAATTAATGTTTCGAGCGTTAAAAATGAAGATGGTTTTACAATTGTTTTCTCCAAGTAGATCGAGCGACAGTGTGAGAGTATTATAGATTGCGTGAGTGTATCATTTTTTGTCTAAGTGCGTATGCGCATTACTGTGTTAGCGTGAGTTAATAATTGAAGAAAGCTGACAGTAATGATAGTTGTGTCCTGGATTTGGGCTCAACTGGTTGATTGAGAACAAATCTGGTCTTATATACATTCGGGGTGGATCACCAAAGCAAATTCGACAACTTTACAGAGACGCCTCTGATTGGCTCAACATATATTTATCTGTTTTGGTGCTTCTCCAGATTAGGATACGAGCTAACTTTGACCCTGTCGTTAGGATTAGCGTTAGCATTAGGGTTAGGGTGAAGTTAAGGTTAGGGTCAGAATTAGCCCGGCTCCTAATCTGAAGAAGTACCTCTTTTTTGTTAATTCAGGCGGATGTATGCGCGAAACCATATGCGCACAAAATATTTCTAGCAGTTTTATTTTGTGCCCCAAAGGATAAAGTTCCGTCGCCACAAAATTTGATAATGTTTTATATAATGGCCGATGGTATATGCGACAGGCCAAACCTGCATATTGTCAATGGTATTCCACTTACTTGAGCAGTTATGCCTTCCCATTGTAAAATATATATGATTATCTGCGAAGCGAAGCTGTTATCAGAAGCAGATTATCAGTTGTGTGCAACTGGAGCTACTCTTACCCCTGAAATAGCAGAATTTGCGGTTAAGGTATACTCATCCATATCCACCATATTCTGTTTATAGCCATTCGTACTAACAGGATCACCTCGCTAAAGATGCGGCTTTTACCTACGCATGGACGCTATATCTTGCGGGTAGCATCATTCTGGGATGTATGGAGACCAGCCGAGGATATTCTTGGTCGGCCAACTTAGAAAGGTACTACTCGTCTTCAAACCCCTTTACTCCTATGTTTATTTAAAGGCAAGGAAATGTTATAATTGGAAAGCATATCATTACTGTATTTATTATTGATACTGTACATTTAAAAATGTTACCATTTTTTACAGAAAAGGTGTGAAGTGTCCGTACATTTTCTGTGATCTCAGAGTAGGAAAATAACAACTTACGAACAAACCACGGTACGAACACTTTTCCGGAACCGCATTTGTTCGTAAGTTTGGGGATTGTCTAGTTTTTGTTTTTGTTTTAACTTATGGACAACCACTTATCAATGCCAAGAGGGCACTCAAGATAAGGGTTTAGGAGATTGTCAGTTTGACGATGATCGCTAGCACGAGATGATTGGAAACAATGGGCGGAATGGGAAGAAGATTACTTAAGATGAATTGATTATCCAAAAGAGCGGCTCAAAAAGTATTTGTTTACATTAGGCCTGAAGACGACTATGTTGTAGTTGGTTGAGAAACAGACTCGCGATATCTTCTTAAACATATTGGATGTTATAGGAAAGACACTTTGTTCATGGAAGTTCTGTTTGTTTTTTGTTAAAGAGAGTGAAAAGGGAAAGTTATTGGCTGCGGTTGTAACTAAATGAGTTTTGCTGTGAATTTTTTTTTACCAGGGGCCGGGATAGAGCTCAGCCGAGCACCTACCATGTACAAAAAGTTACAGTAGAGTGAGGCTAGCAAACTCTCTTCTGTGTGAAAGAGGCTGTAGGAAAGAGAAAAGATTATCCTTAACTAGATTATGAAATCGATTTTGTACTCTATCAAGACAAGAAAGAGTTCTCCGAGCGACACCTCCCCAGATATGACAGCAGTACTCAATCTTAATACGTATCCGGCTCTTATACAAATAGAGCATTGCGTCAGGGGTGAGGTACTTTCTAGAGCTGTAGAATGACTCATCCATTTTTCCAACAATCTTAGCAACAGATTTGATGTAGGTCTTCTATTTCTAGTCTGGGGTGAAAGTCAGTCATAGAAGCTTATCAAAGAATGAGGCTTCCTCAAGAAGAAGGGTTTTCATTTCGACTTGGGAAAAGTGGGGATTGGAGCGTTCAGAGTAAAAGAAGAGAAGCTTAGTTTTACAAACGTTAAATGTTTTGCTTGTAGGCTGCTGGAGTGGAAGAAATATTGACGTTTAAATAGTTAATTATGTACTTCCAGTTGCGCAACTGGTCAAACAGGCACAAAGAGTGTTTTACTAGCGTGTAGACACAATGAGGATATTCTATAGGTTTACAAATCTATTTTCAGACCATGTATAGAGTACTGTTATCATATTTGGGCTGGTAAATCTCTATCCCATTTAAGGGTTCTTAATAAGGTGTAAAAATGTATCTGTAATTTGGCACTACTCTTTTTCTTCTCTACACCCTATCTCTAACAGACGTGATGTTGCTAGTCTCAGCATTTCCTATAAGTCCTATTATGGCATGTGTTTCTCGGTATTGTTTCCTTGCTTTCTTTGTTCCAACTCGTTGACTCGTTGGTCTATTTGTCTCCATCAATTCGCTGTTTTGATACTTCATTGTAATACAGCTTCCTCTTCCAGTAGCTTATTTCCAAGAACTGCAGGTCTGTGGAACTCCTTTACTGCTCACTTATTTACTCCTACCTGTAGCCTTGGTATTTCCAAGACTAAGACCAATAGGCATCTCCTGTCTTTGCAATAATCATAATTCGTTCTTGTTAGCCCATTACATCACGTGACTTCATGCCTTGTCTGAAGCTATTTCCGTAAACAAATGTTGTATATTTACTCTTTCTGACACATTCTCTCGAATCACTTCACCCACTTACTTCATGATCCAATTTGATTTGTATATACTGGACCGGACACGTGATTCTCTTTCAAGCGGGAAATGTTTGCATCAACGCCTACCTAATCAAGTTATACCTTTCATATCGGATAAACTAAATCATATGTATCATAATAAACATTCTTCAGAAACATGCGTAGAAAAAGTCATAAGAATAATGAGGTGAAATGAGAAGTATTAGAACTGTACGGACGCACGAAACGATGAACAATCGGTGTGAACACGATATGTCTAGAAATTATGGTGGAAGGGTACAGAAAATAGGAGTAAACAACCGAAAAGGTGACGTGATAATGTTTCTGCATTTCCGGATCGATCGGTCAGCTAAATTATGTAGTGATTGTTTTGGTTTGGGTGTGGTTTGGTTTGGGTTAGTTTGGTTTGGTTTGGTTTGGTTTACGGCATATCACACCATATATTGGTTATTTAATGCCGAATAAAGGTGTTGCATATTTTTCTATGGAAATCGTCCCACTCACTTAATGTAAAGAGCTAAAAAAAAACTAGACAACAATAAGTGTTAAATGGATAGATTCAAACTCAGAAAACAGCAATTCTCCTCTCTTTGTCAGAAACACTGCTCATGGAATATGACGACCAAAGGAAAAAATAGGAAAGCGAGAGTTACGAGACTGTCGAAGAAAACAAAAAGTTCACTTTCTACTCTCCTAATATAATTTTATATGTAGGATAATTATTTTATATTCTTAGAATAAATGGCTTTCAAGTTACATGGCTCTCAGAAAAATAAATTCACACTGAGAGTAAGAACATAACTCCCAGCAGACATTACCATTTGAAGACATTACTCCTGAGCATTGCTAATCTTCTTTGTTCTCAAATCTTTGAGAAGAAAAAAAAGAGAAATGAGGTCTTGATTTTTTGGAAAAATCCGATGAATGATACGGTTGAGGATGAATTATAGATACTAAGGCATGGCGCCACCAGCTGTTTATTGGATCGGGCCTATCCGATCTCCCGTCTAGCCGAAATATAGGGTCGAAGTAGAAGAATAGCCCAGCCACTAGGACTCTGATCTAAAGCATCACGGGATGCCACCCATGGCCTACAGGTATCCCTTTTTTCGCGAGGGTTTTACCCCTCTGCATGGGTTACAGTCGGCGAATTTGTGACCTCGCTGACAGGGCAGAATTATGTAGTGAGGGGCAGGAGGTCTTGAGACAGTTGTGAAATGATAGCAGACGTTAACTTCATTTACTAACTTTTTATTTGCATTCGAAATCGGTTAAGGGCACAAATTTATACACTAATGTACATTCTTTTTACTTATATTCACCCCAAATAAGGCTCGTTGCCCCTGAGATGTAAGGGGATACTGCGCATTGGGGTCCGTATTAATAGGGGCATCGTAAGTGGGGAATTGTGCAACGAGATGTTTGTTCATATTACATTTAAAAGTGTGCACGTTTGCACAGTCGAGGAAACTGACAGGGAGGGAATTCCAAATGCAAGCAGTTCGAGGTGAACAGTTATTAGAGTATAAAGATTTTCGGCATCCGGTGACCTCTACAGTGGAAGGGTGGGATGTTGCTCATTGTCGGGTTGGTCGGGAGTATTTACGCTGAGAGGACACTGTATAAATATTGACCAAACAGAGATGGGTCGTCTAGTATAGATTAAAAAACAACAACAGCCATAGACGGCGATCCTCCAAGGGAGTACTCCTTGTTACACAGATTCGCTATAGTTAATTGTCGTTTAAAGTCCACTAACTTCTGAGACAATGCCAATAGTATCGATAAGTTGACAGTAATGTACTCAACACATTAAAATCGATTTTGTGGCACATTATTCCCTCGTGGCAAGGCTAATAAATACAAACATAATTAATAAAGCTTCTGTTTTATTATAAAATGTATATCAGACCTTTAGAGATAGAAACAGCAGTATTCATATTTAAACTAGCTGGACCGTGAAAATTATACGGTATTATCAGTATCAAAAATACCAAGGCAACTCACTTTGCACATGTCAATACTTCTCTACAGACTATGTTCTTAGTAAAAGTGATTCTTCCTCTTTACCCTTGTTTGTCAATCACCTAAACGCAAACACGATATAGCTTGCACACTCTAGAGAATACAACATATAGCTGCTTATGGCTGAATACGGGCTGTGGTAAGAAACCCCCAAGCCTGTTATATGTTTGTCCTTGAGGTGTATTTATAGGCATTGTATATGGTAAACGAATGGGAAACTGGTTTATCTCTGAAGTGAATTGTAACGTATGTTTCCTTGGGGATAGCTTTATTCTTGGAATGAGAACTTGTTGGTCTAGGAATGCATCAGCTTTTAATACTATGACATCTGTGCTTTGGTAAGGGCTTCATAATGCTGGTGAGTTTTCACAATCTGATGCTTTATTCCTAAGCCATGTATTCGATAACAACGAAAATTCGCACACACATAGAGCATTCCTAATACAGGGTTGCCGAAAAGTAGGTTTACAGTTATCACGTCGACTGTTTTTTTTTAGTTTAAGTATGTTTCAAACATCAAACAGAAACTATTTAATATCCTTGATGCACGAAATGTATTCCTTGAACATTGCAACATTCTTAAAATTTCTCCAGGATACTTTGACCCACTAAGCAGCAAACATTCTGATCTTCATCAATTTTTATGAATGCGTCATGAATGCAATCATTTCAGTAATTTACTCTTTTGAATTTCTCTTCATAAACACCCCGAAAATTTACTCTGAACACACGTATTTCCTTAATAGAAACTGTAATTTAAGACGTCAATTCGAAGCTATGTAAACTTATTAAAGTGTATAAAATGTAAATCTCATGAAATGATTTAACCGCTGGTAGTAAGAGAGACAGAGAGAGAAAGAGAGATAGTGAAAGAGAGAGAGAGAGAGAGAGAGAGAGAGAGAGAAGGTGGTGGTGCGGAAAATAACAGTACGTCCATTCAATCCTAGCGGTTAGCGATGTAAATATTATTTCAAACTGGAGCATGACAGATGAAACGAAAATCACATTTTAAGACAACTAATGCGTAAAATGTGAATTTTTAGCATTTAAAATATTAAGTTATTGAGGAAAACGCCCAAGTGTGATAGAATTTACGACGGATAAAAAAAGAGCTCGTTATTATTGTAGATAAGAATCCTCAACCAAATAACACCCACTCCCTCTCCATTAAAGAGATGCTACTTTTTTTTAGTTAATTACGTGTAAACACTGAAAATTTTGGGGCAAAAAAGAAATAAATAGTTTTCGAATTTACTACTATAACTACTACTACTACTACTACTACTACTACTACTACTAATAATAATAATAATAATAATAATAATTATCATTATTATAACAATACAACAAAAATATATCTTTAAAAAACGTTCAGTGAAGATACCCATTATCGCGTGGATTTCTATATAACACCAAGTAATTGTGCGACTTCTGAACGTCGATTACAATAACAACAAAAATATATTGAAAAAACAAACAAAAAACTGTTCAGTAAAGATGGTCATTCTCCGCGTGGATTTTTATATAACAACAAGTAATTTGGCGACTTGTGAACGCCGATTACAATAATAACAAAATATATTTAAAAGAAAACGTTAAGTGAAGATGCCCATTTTCCGCGTGGATGTCTATATGAAACCAAATAATGTTGCGACTTGTTGTTTACAGTGGATCGCTCACTATTGGAATTGTTGCAGCTGGCAGATTATTTGATTTAATTACAAAGCGTCTTCGTATATTAAAGAAAAACAGAACACGAAAAAAGAATAATAATAGGTCATAATAATAATTATATTAACAATAATGTAAAAACAATGTCAAATAGAATGTATTAATAGTTGTAGTAGTAATAATTATAATCATGGTAATGGTGATGATGAATCACAATTCTATTCAAGTCCTTAGTCCAATTAGTTACAGTTTAAATGTTAGTGTTTCGAGGGTTTCGCTGAATGACGACTTGGGAAGCCTTGTTAGTTCCCTTGCCGGACGTGTGATATGTACTTGACATTCTGGACCCACTTACGTCGTTTTCGGTTTGATAATTTTGAACACTCATTTTGAAATAATTCGAGGAATAGTTTCCTAGTATTTTTATTGAGATACCATCGCTAAGAGAGTTGCTATTTAAAGCTTAAGACCCCATCTTGGCCATGCAACGCAGTAAAACCCGTCTAGATGTTAACCTGGTATTTTTAACTGCCTTTGCATTCCATCAGGTATTTGCTATCCTTAAAGATGTTGCGTTCGCTATGGCTTACTGGAGATTCTCAACCCCTCTATGCAAGTTGACCCGTGTCTGGGATTATTGTTATTAATAAGTTCAGAATACACCGAAAAAGTTTCTAGTGTGTAATTGTAAAACTTAAAAAGCGTATCGTAACTAAAACTGCCAAAGTTAAACGTTACAGAGACAGAATTGAGCAATATCGGCAAAACAGACTGTAAGAGAACAATCAGAAACTCTTTTTTGAACAAATAGAAGGAATTGAAAGAGGGGATGAAGTTATATCTGATCCTGACCAATCTCGTGCATTCTGGAAAGGCATTTGGTAAAAGGAAGTAAAACATCGAGATGATGCAGAATTGATTAAAACATATTGAACGGGAGGTGTCCTCTCGAGTAGAATGACAAACGAATATAACAATGAGATGCTAAAGGAGAGGAATAAAAAGCTTTTAAATTAGAAAGCACCTGAACTTGACACAGTCCAGGGTACTGGTTTATAAAACTTCTGGCTCTTCACCCATTTCTTGCAGCAATTATAAATAGCTGACTAATTTTATGAGTGGCTGGCAAAGGGCACTACACTCTTGATCATAAAAGATAACACAAAAGGGAGGGAAGTGAAAAACTTTAGACCAATCACTTGCCTCTCAATTATGTGGGAACTTTTCACTAGCATACTGTCTGAAACTATTAATGGCCATCTGGACCAAAATAATTTTATGCCTGAGGAACAGAAAGGCTGCCGATAAATGTCACATCGCACTAAAGATCAGCTGCCGATCGATCCTGAGAAACTGCAAACGAAGAACAACAAACCTTACCATGGGGTATATACATTATAAGAAGGCATTTGACATCGTGCACCATTCATGGATACAGAAATGCTGGGAGATTTTCGGAATCGCCCCTAACATTCAAACAGCTTTAAAGAACAGCATGAAGTAATCGGAAACCAATGTAACATCAGAAGGTGTTGCATTATTTAAAGTAAAAATGAGGAGAGTGTTTTTTTTAGAGCCATAGCCATTCTCCTATGCTTTTTGCCATTAGTTTGATTCCGATGACACTTCTCTTGCGCAATGTGAAGGCATGACATGGACATAGAAAAAGGCTTCTTACAGTAAACCACTTACTCTTCAAGGATGACCTTAACGTTTTTAGAAAGAATGAAACTGTTACGTCTGGATGTTTATACGTTTCGGTTCAATTACAATTCAGAAAAATGAAAGAAGTACGAAGTAGATCCTTTAAACGATTTATGTAAGACACACAGTGATTAAATTGGATGTAGAAAACCGCTGAATGCGATATGCTTGTTTGATTGTGAGACCGTTCTGTTTACTTTTCACTGTCACCAGACGACTTCTTTAATGCAAGGGCGATAACTCTTACTTTTTTATTCAAGGAAAAATAACTAGATTTTGCTTTGTTAGGTTGCTATAACACTCCCCGTTTAATTCTTTAACTGTAACGAGTGCATTTACGGTTAACTTGGAGGTGCCTTACTCGGTTGGGCTTCGCTTTGGCCAACTCCTCTGAGGTCTTTCATAATTTCCATTTGTATTTGTCTGATTGGGAGGTGATAGAAATGGCAGTTCGAATATGTCTATTAGCAGATCGAACAGAATGGTTGTCAACTAAGTCGTCTCCAGTCTATCTAGGACGTAACTGGTTTTGTGCCGTGTCCAGAATTGACACCTGACTTTAGCTTACTGATTTTATGAGTGGCTGGCAAAGGGCACTACACACTTGATCAAAAACGATGAGTCAAAAGAGAGGGAATTGACAAACTTTAGACCAATCACTTGCCTCTCAGCTGCTGAAAACACATACAGAAATTATCCATTTATTTTGCGAATAATGCCCGGTACTTAGTTTGGCTTGCCAGGTCTGTAATTCTGAGCAAACACTGGTGTGCCAACTAAAAATGATTTTGTTTTGTTGGGGCTTGGTTGTTACTTTTGTCGCTGGGGCCGTAAAGCGTCCAGTGTGGTACATAGTTTTCGTCCAATGAGTGCCTCTGCTGGTGACAGACCATTCTTCACAGCACCATTTAGTATTATTCAATATGAAAGTAGGATAGCCTGTAGTATCTCTTCTGTTTTTTATCCCACTTGCTTTGAGTAGTATCCGTTTGAATGTGTCTACAAACCTTTCGTCTCGTCCATTAGATTGAGAATGATAGTGTAGCGACCGGACGCAAATCGTGTTGCATAAAAATGCAACACGATTTGCAGAATTGTTGGAATGACTCAGACGTGATTTGTGATCCGTTGTCTGAGACTAAAGTCTCGGGCAAGCCGCGTTGACTAAATAGCCGTCTGAGTACTGTTACCGTAGACTGAGTGTCCGTCTGTTGCATTGAAAAACTTCAGACCATTTGGGATGGGCATCCACAACCACCAGAAAGCTCAGGCCATTAATAGAGCCAGCAATTTTATGTGTATTCTGGGCCATGGCCGCTCTGGGTATGTCCAGCGAGAATCAACAACCTGTGCTTATATACACTGGATACAACGTTTGACAGTACGCTTAATGTTTGCATCAATAGACCAATAGATCACATTGCAAGCTGGTGATTCTATTCAATTAATGCCTGGATGCTCCGAATGTAGCTGTTTAAAAACTGCTTGTCTGAGCTTAGCGGGAACAACAACACGATCTGCAAACATCAAAATACCACCAATAACAGAAGGAGAGCCCCTGCGGCGTTTGAACTGTTTGAGGTCTCCCGTTATGTTAGGAGGCCATGAATGTTGGGGGAACCTGCACACTTTTTGTATCATTGGATCTTGTTGCGTTTCCCGCTTTATATCATCATTGTCACTGGAATTGTCCGGATACAATCTGTGAGCATACCTTGAGAATCGCCCTCGATGCTGATGGCAGCGATGACAGTGTCGTCGTCTGGAACTGATGAGTCGTGACAAGGCATCAACTTGGTCGAGTTCTGTTGTCCGGCGGTACTGTATATCGAAATCTTACCCCAGTAGAATGATTGCCCACCGTTGTAATCGACTGCCTAATTATACTGGAATACTATTTTTTTAACCAAATATTGAAAGTAGTGGCTTGTGGTGTGTAAGATGTGTAGAGTGACGCTCGAACAACATCTTATGTAATTTCTTCACAGCAAAAATCAGTGGCAGTGCTTCTTTTTCCACTTGACTGTAATTGCGAACAGCGGGTGTCAGGGATCTGGCTGCATGCATGATAGATTTCTCAGTTCTATCTGTTCCCACGCCATGATTTGATGCATCCGCTGCTACGACTATTTTCTTATTTGGATCAGAATGTGTGAGCAGTAGGTCAAAGTAACTGAGTGTTTTGATCTTGTCAAATAATGTCTGACAGTCCACGAGCCAAGACCATTTTGAGTCTTTTGTTAACAGTTTGTTGAGTGGTGATTTGATTTGATTGAGTGAAAACTAGAAACTACCGTAGTAACTCACCATTCCCAGAAATGCGCGTAAACTGCTAACGTCCGATGGGAGTTGCATGCGTTGAATCACTGCCACGTTACCAAGATCTGGACGAAGACCTTGACGATCGAAAATAAATCCCAAGTATTTTATGAGAAGTAAATAAAAATGGCCCTTTTCAGGCCGGAGTTGGAAACCAAAGTCTAGGATGCGGGTTAGGACCTTGCTGATCTGTTTTGTTAACTGCTGGTTGGATTGCCCAACAACAATGATTTCATCCAAATACGCAGCTGCCCCTTCGACGCTAATGAGCGTTGTGTCCATGATCTGCTGAAATACTGACGGCGCTGTTTTTACCCTAAAAGTTAAACGAGTGAATTGGAATAATCGACGGTTTGTGTTAATAGTTAGCAGCTCTCTGGACGTTTCTGTCACTTCGACTTGCAGATAAGCCTCTGTGAGTTCGAATTTAGCAAAATAGGATCCACAATTTAGTATGGTGAAGAGATAATCTGGGATTGGCAATGGGTATCGGTGATCATCTAGTGTTGCCTTGAGACCAGTTGAAAAATCAGCGCAATACCGAATTGAACCATCGGCTTTCTTTACTACTACAATGGGTGTTGCCTACCGTGAATATGTCACCGGTATAATAACCGTCATTTCCTCAAGTCGTTTAAGTTCCCGGTCCACCAGTTGCAATGCAGCATATGACACTGGGCGTTTGGGTCGGAAAACAGGCTTAGACAATGGTTTAAGGGACAGTGTGGCCTCTGCCTGTGTAGAGCGTCCCAAGTTGTTTGTGAAGACTAGAGAAAATTGTCTCATGATGTCTTTGGTCTGGTCGATAATGCTGTTCTGAGGTGACGATCTGGATACCACCTCACATATACAGTTGAGTGGAATGCCGAGAAGACTTAGTAACTCGATAAAGTCAAATCCCAGCAAATTATGGCATGAGTTTTCTATGTATACGGTACCCGACACCGTTGTGTTCTTGATTTTAATGGTAGCGGATAATTGACCCGTGAGTTAAACACAGTCACTGGAAGCACTTTGGGCTACCTGACTTGTTAGTGTCAATGAAGCCTGACCTATGGTTCCCATAGTTTTTGTGATGTAAGTGTGATATCGGTAGCAGTATCCACCTGCAGCTGAACAGGGTGGCCATTCAATTGTACTAAAACATATTTTCGGTTTGATTTTTTTTATTTGTAAGCAAAGTTGCTACCATACTGTATTTGTTTTGTGATGCTGTCACCCTGTTATGTGAGGTTTATCTATTATGGGTTGGATTTTGTCCTCGAAGGGTGCAAAATCCCTATTTATGTCCCAGTCAATTGCAGCTGCGACAGCGGTGTTTATTGAATGTACAGTTTCGTATAAAATGCGAGCTGCCACTGTTCAAGAACACGGTTGCTGGCTTGACAAATTTTTAAGTCGGTGAGGTGGACCAACGTTGTTTTTGGACTTTTTTAACGGTGGATGCTGTTGTTTGCTGCACCATACTTTAATTATGTTTTAGATTCACGAGACGCTGGCATTCCACGGCGACTTGTTGCAATGACATTTCTGGATTTTGCTCTATTTTTGACAAAATCCGTGTGCGGATGTCTGCCTTCCTTGCCGATCTCAAACCACACACAAAATGTTTACATTTGAATTAGCGTCTGTCATGGAAGATATTTTAAAACGTTCACATTCTCTGTTTACAATGCCTGCATAAGTTGAGAAATCAATCGAAGCAGACTACGTTATGCTGAGACAATTGAAACGCATATTAAATAACGAAATATGCTCATCGAAAATCTGCCTCAGAGTCTCCACTGTGTCGTCAAAATTGTAGTCACGTTGGTGTTTAGGTAGTGTGTTGTTTGTCTACAGATCGTGTTTCGACGTCCAAAGCAAAAGTCTGACTTTCCAGCCGTCAGCTTGTTCCTTGAATTCAACACGTAAAATGTACTCAAAGCGTGAAAACCACGTACAGAACGTCGATCTAGATATTGGGTCGTAATAGAATTCTGTAATTGCCGTTGCAACCGATTCTGCCGATGTCGAAAGCTTTGTTTCCGAAAGCGATGGTACAGGTGTTGAGAATCTCTCTGAAAATAATTCTATCAAAGGAAATTATTGTTGCACCAATTGCTGTATGATGCAATCCATATTTTGAAGTGTAAATTTGCGTTATCGTGGCTCTTAAAAAAACTATTCCCGTCGCCAAATGTAACATATGGATGTTTATACGTTTCGGTTACAATTATAAATCAGAAAAATGAAAGAAGTACGAAGTAGAGACTTTAACAGATTTATTTTACAAACACCTTGATTAAATTGGAATGTAGAAAAACCGCTGAACGCGATATGCTTGTTTGACTGTTAGACTGTTCTGTTTGCATTTCACTGTCCGCAGACGACTTCTTTCATTCAAGCGCAATAATTCTTACTTATTGCTTCAAAGGAAATTACTCGATTTTGTTTTGTTAGGTTGCCCTAACAGAAAATCAACTTGATAATCTAATGAATGCGGTTTGATTATTTAGTGACGACATGCGAATGGAATTTGACATAGCCAAATGTGCTATTCTTGTTATAAAAAGGTAAACTTGTCTCCTCCGATGGCCTTGAAATTACAACAACAGATCTGATAAAGAATGTTGACAGTGAGAGAGGCTACAACTAACTGCGAATCTTGGAGGCAGATAACATTTTAAAACAATGGAAATGACAAACAAGACACAGCTGAGTACAACAGAAGAGTAAGTATTATTCGTAAATCGCACGTCCACAGTCGAAATACAATGTATGCTATCAAAGGCAGAGCAGTAGCTATCATTCGATATACTGTTGTATACTTGACTGAAATGTAGATGAATTAAAATGTTTAGACACCAAACAACGTAAAATGCTTACAGTTTATGTAGCTTTTGTAAAGAAAGGAGATGCAAACCTATTATATCTACATAGAAAAGAAGGTGGTGGAGGTTTACTTAGTGTTGAAGATGTCGTGAATATAGATTAAGATTGCCTATATAACTATATTTCTGCAAGTAATGAGATTCTTCTTCGTGAAATGAAAAGAAGGGCAATACTAAAACTAGGGTGAAAAAGAATCAAAGCTTACAAGAGAGAGAGAGGGTTAAATTATTTGGAAATGAACTACACCTTGTATTCTTTAAGAATACTGGAATTTCTCAATCAATCTGTGAAAACTTTCCTATGTTGATATAGTGTCTCATTTCCAAAATCATTAACAAGTTTCATCTGCATAGTATGGTACACAATAAACCTTGGCGGAGGGTTGTGCTCTCCGAGTGATTTTCTTATTTAACTATTTTCAATCATCTAACGCAATGTTATCTTTAGGAAGTGACAAATAAGCACAAGCTGTACGACAACACTCTCTAATTGTGTGTTGAACAATTACGTCCATACTTTTACATATACACCGTTCTGTATTGCAATATTTTTGCAGTTGCACCGGATCTAATTAAGAAGACTTTCAGTCATTTCTTGTATGATGACACCATTAATCAGCTGCCATCCCCAATTGATGGGATGTAGAAAACGAGTTACTAACCATATCTGTACTTATTAGTATAATGCATAGAATAGAGTTTTGCGGCAGCTGTTGTTGGAGGCAAGGTATTTAATCCACTTTGATTATGTTTTTATGTATCTTTTGTTAAAACCGGTGATAGCGCAATTTGTTGACGTTCCCTTCAAGCGTTTTTCAGATGCAATATTGCTTTCTTTTGATACCTCACACTGACAGAATACCTCAGCACAGCATGTATGTTTTTAATAGCAAATGCTTTGCATACATTGGATAAGCATGAGGTTGTGTCTACAGAATATCAAGGACATATGTGGATTTTGGAAAATGATCACAAGGCTTAAGATGGGTAAGTTTACAAAAATGATATAGATTATCTTTGTGATAATGGTAATGATACATTGTTACTTGTCCAAGCTTAAGGATCTGATTAGTCGTTACTCCATGCTGGGAAATCACATACGTGACAAATTTACCTGGTATTTATATGGCAACCATACTCATCCGATAAAAGGTGCCATATCCATCAAGGGTTTGTATATTGTGGTCAATAGTCTCTGTTGCATATAGCATACATTGACCTTCTGTAACAGTGACATAACAGTTACAGAAGCATTTCATTCAAATGTTTCGACTTCGTCATATGAGCTACAACACCCATGTTGTAGTAATTAATCTATCAACAACCTAGAAGCAAAATGGTGATGCATTTTTATGACTAACAATAATTGTAAAAGAGCAATCACTATACTTGGTTGAATATCTTAAATGATAGCATGTTTCAGGGATGCCTGTTTCTTCTCTGTATTTTTCCTGTTGCAATGATCTGCATAAAGTAAGCAACACCACCAGGGAGAAATTTCATTGTTTTCTCTAAAGTAAGTTTATCTGTAGATGAATAATTTGAGTTTGGAGTCATATATTTATTTAATTGTTTGTCCGTCCTAAAGTTGATAATGTCCCCGTGGCGATAGACTGCATCCTTAGCATGTAAATCATTTGCAGAGGATAATCTTTCTAATACTGTATTACTCCACTCATAATTTCTAGAATTTACCTATGTTGTCTATTATGTTATCAAATGTCACATCATGTTAACCCTGACATCTTTGCCTTCCTTGGTATTTGATTGATGTATCTGAAAACGATAGTAATTCTTGAAATCAAAAGTTCTTGTTCGGGATTGTAACCTACCATTAAATGCCGATATATCGATCCAATCCATGTTTTTTATTTGCTTTTATAATGTTATGGTTACATTATCGTTTTCTACAGCTCTTATGAATACGTTGATCTGCACATATACGAACACTACTTCAATATTTTCACATACTGTGTTAATGCTATCACATCAGTTTGGGTAAGTATTACTGTATCCCTAAGATTGTTACCCATAATACCTTCTTTACAAAGTAGGCACATGTCTCTAGCACTTGCATTAGACATTATTCAATTTGTAAAAAAAAAGAAATTGACAGTAAAAACAAGCAGAGCATAATAGACTAAAAATTTATATCAGTAAGTTATTCTAAACTTCCGACCTATGATATATATCCTAAGGAATTCTTTAAACATCGACGAATATGTTTCAGTTTTAACCTCTTCATATTGATTTAAACAAGTTGTTTTTTGTGTAACAAAATGTTAAAATTTTATTTTGTATCAAAAACTTTTACGTTGCAAAAATATTTTGGTGCATGGAAAAACAATATGGCCACCAGTGATTAAACAATTGAATTAAAGTTCGATTCTCAAAACTTTAAAAAGTGAATTATAACTTTATTTCAAGACAAGAAATACATTTAAGACCAGCAATCAATTTTATTGAAAATTTTAGTAAAAAAGGCAAACTGAAAACGAGGTTATTGACATTTCTTTGTCATAAACACACGCTTGTTGATTGATAATTGTAAAATTTACATATTTCGCATCGGTAGATTTTTCTAGACTTTTAATATGTTCATATATACACCTCATAGAAATGCACTGTGCAAAAAATCTTGTGTTTCAATTAGTTTTACGTTTTTCGCTGATTTAACTAGCTACTATTCATTTGTGAAATGTTAGCGTTAAAATACATATTTAATAAAAGTTATAAGTCTTTTAAGTTCGCGTAAATATCGATTCTAGGTAAATTATCAATTTTTATTTAATTATAAACGTTAACTAAGATGGCAACTTTGCTAAGAATCGATATTTATGACAATTTAAAAGGCTTATAACCTCGATTGAATATTAATTTTTAACGCAAATAAGTCAAAATAAGTAGTGAAAGCAACATAAATTGTATTTGTCTAATATCCAAACTGTATTTTCTTCCAAAATAATTTATGTCGGTAATACTAATTTATTTTCTGAATTTTGTTGGCTAAATTGTATTATTTCGGTTTAGTTAGCAAATAATTAGTTTTCTGATTTTTGCGGGTCTTTTTCGTTTTTTTCTTTTTCAAATATCCCGAATTATGAGCAAAAAGAAGTGTTTGTCAGCAAATATATATATATATATATATATATATATATATATATATATATATATATATATATATATATTGTTGAAAGGAAATTGTAGTTTGCATTAAGCATTGCTGGTACATATAAATGTATGTTCGAAATCCGAGGCAGGAGCAATGCGATATAGGTACCGGAAGGTAGAACAGATGAACAAAAATAAATGAGAAGAGAAAATATGAATGGAATCTCAAATCAAATTTATTAATATTTAACGGTTTAAATACCAGAACAGTAGCTAGAAAAAAGTTTACTCTCAAGCCATTTAAAAAGTTCGGAAAAGCGGTAAACTTTAAACTTTAATTTTCGAGAGTGGAACCTCTCATTATCAAAAGAAACAGATAAAAACTATGACCGAGTGGTCGAAAAGGTGAGATGGACACAATTGTTGAATATAAGAGACAACTGATGTCTAGATAGCCTTTGGTAGATCCTTTCAATAGTCCGAATCAGGATCTTAGTTTCAGAGGTGAATTGGCTGATGAATTTGCCATAGTTTGGATTTGTCTTCCAAGTACTTTTAGACCCATCCGGGTCCATTATTAGGGATGGGTCTGAAAGTACTTGGGAGACAAACTCAAACTATGGCAAATTCATCAGCCAATTCCCCTCCGAAACTAAGGCCCTTATTCGGACTATGGAAAGAATCTACCAAAGGATATCTGGACATGAGTTGTTTCTTATATTCAGCAATACTTGCCGGCAAGAGAAGATGCTGCCCATATATATATATATATATATATATATATATATATATATATATATATATATATATATATATATATATATTAGTGAGTAAATATGAAATAAACATTTCAAACAAAATGGAAAATTAGATGATGGAATAGTGGATAAGCTAGAAACATACTCGTAGAAATAAGGACATAACCACATAATTAAAGATGAACCAAGATATTTCGTTCGATTTGTTCGATCATATTTATTTGGTAAAGTAAGCTTGATTTAACAGAACTCAACATTTTTTATAGTGAATATTAACAGAAGGGCGGTTGTAAGCCATATGCACGAGGGAGAAGTGGACGGAACGGTAGGCAAAATATGGGGAAGTGATTAGAAGTTTTCGGGTGAAATAAAAATGCGTAGTGGAAAGTAAAAGAAAAAGAAAAACACGTGGTGGGAAAATAGAAATAAAAGCATTTGCTGGAAATAAAAATAAATATGAAATAAAAATAAAATAAAATAAGAAAAACACGGTTAAAAGAAATACAAATAAACACACGTAGTGGAAATAAAAATGAAAATAAAAAAATCAAATAAAACAACATGGTAGAAATAATAATAAAAATAAAAACACGATGTAAGAAAATAAAATAAAAACCCTTAGAGAGAGAATTGATGAAGTTCGAAATAAAATTATAGAGATGGGCGATAGTTAATCATCGAATTAAAAAAAATATTTTCAAAAAGGATAGTTTGAGATATGTTATTAAAAAATTTGAAAAATTGTTGCCTTAGTGGAATATTCTTCTTGGGTCATAAAAGAGGATTCGATTAGGCGTTATAATTTTATATCGTGCGTTCATTTTAGGGTCTTCGCTTTTAGGGTGTCAACATGATTATTATTGGAAACTATATGTGTACCAAGCGAGTTTTAAGTGTCCCTCAACTTGATGGCTTTAGTATTTTGATATATTATTTTCTTTAAGAAACGAGGGGCGTAGTCTCACCAAAATAGATTTTCTCATACTTACAACATGGTATTGTATATATTACCGCATATGTGAGAGATGCGCGTTCTTTGTTTTTGTGCCTTCTAAGTGCGTTCTTTATCTACCTCACTCACTATAAAAACAAACCATTGTGACGTATCCTCGGTTACAGGTAAACACACGTCTCTATTATAATACGATGATATTTGATGCGTTTTGTTAACATAATGGAATTTATGTGATAATGGTGATTGTTTGTTTTGCGTCACGCTTAGCCGTGATGAATTTTTATTACCTACATATGCTCAAAAGGAAGGGAAAAAACAAAAATGTTCATTTATAAATTTCCATTTGGTTGAGTTACAAACACGTAGATTTTTTCATGTTGTTCATTACTGTGTGAGTTCCAAAGTAGTTAGGTGTAGGTGTACATTCGTTATAACTTTGCTGTGGTAGTATTCGCATTCTTGTTCTTTGAAACTTGATATGGCTTTTTCCAACACGCTGTAGTCGTAGCATTAGTGTATCTGCTCGAGTTCTTACTTACTTACTGTGTCGTTGTAGCTTCATTTCTGCTGGATGAGAGGTCTGTCTTCGATTCGTTTAGTGATTTCGTCTTATGGGATCTGTCTTCATTATTAGTATTTAACTCGGAGTCATTTGCACGCAAAATACATAAATTGTTTCTTTACTTCATGGACACTATTCGGTCAATGCAAGTAAGAAAATCTGTTTACAAGCTACATGCGAACACATGCATTCGCATCGCTTTCAAACACATTATCTAAGATATAATCAGGCTGATTGGTCACGTGGTCCTTGCTTTTCTCTATTCGTCTTCCGTCCACATTTTCCAATGAATATAACTTTTGATGACAACTCACTACCTATTTCTGTCCTATTAAAGGCCACCTTGTCTTATATATATATAAAGAAAAGCGATAGTTTTCCCTATTTCCATGACTGGTATAACTTTTTATCAAAAAGCTGCATATACAAATATTTTTCGACATCGATTTTGGCCAATTATCGTATTTTTCAAAACTATGCGTTTGTTTCGTTCCTTTAAATCGATTTTTATATTTAGACTTGGTCACCATTTTCACTTACGGTAGTCATCTATGTAAAAAGTCTCACACCTAGATCTACTACGATTGGTACAAACGTTGACGGGGAAAACTTCTTTATAGGACACATACGTCGGTAGCACCGTTATAATTTCTTATTTCGATCTTGCTATTGTATATTAAGTATTCTATAATTTCAATCTAAAAAGGGGACGCTCCCTCTACTTCTCTATTTTTTTATCTCAGAAGAGTGCTGATTCGCTACTACAAATAATTTATTTTATATTCACGATTACTTGAAGACCAGATTAGCATAATTATATTTAACGAACACTAAAACGCTTTATGAGTCAATATGATATTTATTCATGAACAATTGCTTACATTATTCTTACATGAACATTGTTATCTTTATATAGTTTTAATACATTTTATATTATAAGTTTCGAAACATCACTTTTGTAAAAATAACAGTCCCAGCCAACACAGGTTACGTTAAGTATATTTATTTTGTTACTCATAAAATATGTTATTTTCCTTTAAAACACTATTTTTCTCCATATGGAATCTGTTCTATGTACCATCATGTAAGCGATAGATTCTGATTAACCCATAAATTTAACTTTAGCAGGTACTATAACTACAGGTTAGAGTGAACCTTAGAATAATGGTAGCTGAGAGGTGAATCTACACTCACCCCACCCCTAAAATGTTAATACATTGGGACTTCACCAACGGGAACAGTTTTGTGTAATACTCAATATAGTAGTAGTAGTTTAAGCTGGGGTAATTGCTAGGGTGTAAAAATGTGATATCCATTAAAAGTAGTTGAAGCATAGATTAAAAGATAGTGTTAAATATTTAGGCCAGGTGTACCGAAAATCTCATTTTGCAGTATTAGGTGAACTTAACACGAGGGCCCACCTGGCTGAAAAAAAACATGATTCATTATCGAAAATTTAAAAAATCGTTGATTAGAGTCAAGCAACCTGGGCGGGAGAAACAAACATGGTAGATTATAAGACAGAAAATAATTGTTGATTAAAACCACCTGCAAACGTTAAAGGCAGATGGGAATGCCCTGTCGCTGAACAAACGCCGTGGGGGCATGGCTATATTGAAAGCGAAGTCCCACAGTGGGTGTTGTCATCTGGATGCGCGGGTGTCATAAATCAATATCGTAAATCGATTAGAATTTTGGGCCCGAGAAAAAACACCAGTCAACTTCCTCTGCGTTCTTTTTCTTTCCTTGCTAACCCACACTCGTTCCCTGTCACCAGCAATAAAGATATATCATATAATGTTATACATATGACTATCGTCATTTTTTTAGCACAGCAGACGAAAAACACGATCAATAGGGTAAGGGTAGTGTTAACTTTAGTGATTTATAGAGGATAGAAATATGATACCCATTAAAAACTGTATAAAGAACTCAGAAGCATGGATTTAGGAATAGTGCTGTAGGGTTAAAGCGAACACTTTGCCCAATAATGTGCGAGAGAGGTGCTGTGCCCAGGATAAATTCTATTTAACCCATAAGTGTAACCCCGACAGATACAATCGCTCCAAGTTAGAGTGGACCTTAGATTCATGGTAACATCCCCATATATTTGCTTTACCAATGAATCACTAATTAACACGACCAGAAGCTACTAGATGATAAAGATTAATGAGATGGATGGGTTTCCAGTTAAATGATGAAGAATATTATGAAAGGATTGAAAATGATGAATTAAATGGACATTTTAACTGGTATTTGTTGACATTGGATGTGAAGACGATGTGTTGTAATCCGCAGGCAAGCAGTCTCGTGGTCATGTGTACCGCAAGTATTAGATTCATGGAAAGAAGATATGTTCATGGAAAAACTGTTTGATATTAGGCACACGGTAGGGGGAAGGTTGTTTGTAGCTGTAGTAAAGCGACGATGTCTTTCTGTAAATGTCTTAGGAAGAGGTCACAAATAAGGGGCCTGACCGGCGGGTATATTTTAGCTTCATACCCTTTACTTACAGGTAAAATTATTTTAGCTAGCCGTCGATGTTTTTCAGATTTCTCATTTCTAATTTCTTTCTTTTTTCTTCTTTCATGAAGATGCCGTTAGATGTTAGGCACACGAAGATAGAAGAGGGAGGTTGTTTGTTTGACCTAACGATGGCCTTTTTGAATGGAAAAGTTTGAGTGACATTTTGAAGGGTCAAAAGTGACCCTAGACATAAGTCGCGAAACCACGTGATTTTGGCGTGAATGTTTTCTGTCTCTTGGCTGGCGAAACTTCAATAAAATACGTGTCTAGGGCTCTTCCCCCAACGAGGAGCAGCGCGCAGTGTGACTAGGTGCAGCGAGACAAGCTAAGCGTCTATCTATCTGCCTGTCTTTCTCATTCTCTCCCACGCGTATTAAAGTTGCCCGCCGCTCTGATTTTTTCTGTGAGTGTCTCTTCTTTTAAATAAACCATTTTATAAGCATCGGCGTCTGAGTGATTGTCTCCACAGACAAGTAATCGTCTGTGTTTGACGACGACAAACGGGTATAATGGTTTATACACGCATCGGTAAATGAAAATAAAATGCTTTCAGTTGTGGTAGGAGTCGAGTGGTTGTTGTAAATTGTTGGATCAGCACCAGCGGATTCACTTAAGAATCATACACTTGACCAACGTTGTTTACACTTTATAACCAATTCATAGAGGCAATATGTTTCGGTTTATATAAAAGCAAGCGGTGATTAGAAGAATCAAAGGCCTTGGCAAAGTCAAGAAAGACAATGTCAGCAGCATCTCCATTGTTGATTGTGAGATACAAATGTTTCGAAATTAAACTATATTCAAATTGAGAGATGGCAGCAATAGACGTAAAACAAGCCATGGTTGCTCGCTTTAATACAACCTCCATGGGTTTGGAGACGATAGAGATGAGGTCCACTTGTCTGTAATTCATTGGGTCTTCGTTGGCACATTTTGAAAGATAGGGAAGATTATGTCCCCCGCTAATCAGCGGAAACACCTGTAGTCAGTGAAAGTTTGAAAAAGGTTGCTAGAGGATCAGATAGTGTTGGTGCTACAGCCTGTATAATATAGAAGTAAAAAGTCAAATTATTTTGCTATCTAATTTGCATAAGTGTTTGCGGTGTGTACGTACGCGGTGTACCAATTAGCGGATATGAGTAAGCCAACCTTTTTCAAAATGCTCCTGAAAACATTAAAAAACAATAAGTAAAAGGTTGATGAAATAAATAGTAGGTGAGGCTGAGAGAAATACATAGATAGCTAAGTGATAGATCAGTGACTTGTTCAGTTAATTACAAATTACGGCTAATTAAAAGAATTGAAATAGCATTTTAAAAATGTAACTCAATCCTCGAACTGAGGAATATGTTCGCATGTATTTTGTGAAATAAGAGTATATACTTCAACAGCCTTAGGGAAACAAATGTGGATTAACTCTGCTTTAGTATAATACTGAGGAACGGTTATTCAAGTGAGTTGATTACATTTTTAATCTTTCTGTCTTTCTTTCTTATTTCTGTCTTTCTGCACACGTTTCATCCTATCTAAATAATTTCCATGCCAATATTATCTTATTTTCTCTCTTATTTATTAGTTTTCGCACCTTGGTTTCGTCGTCATTGCCTTCAACTTAATCTGCTCGCATCCTGGGCAAAGTAAATTTAGCGCGAACATAACGGCCCGTTAACAACGGACCGAATAGGAGCAGCCGATGGCTTCACTGCCTCCGCGAACAAAAATAGTCCCCCTTGTTAATCATTAATAGCCGAAACACGGCGGACGAAAATAAATGGAAAAATTAATCTGCGTTGACGGCTGAGCTATAATCCTGCCAACTGTCACGTGATCATGTGTAGCTGCAAAATTAGATATATATTTTCTCGTAAAATGAATCGACGAAAAGTTAGTCGAAAGAAAAACCTTCCATTGCATAATTATGATGCGTATTTATGGTACGGGCCCAAACATAAAATGCCTGCTTCAGTTGCGCTCTCTCTCTCTTTCTCTCTCACTCTCTCTCTCTCTCTCATTATATATATATATATGATGGACTCTCCCGTCGATTGCGACGTATGAGGTTCCAACAAAATATATATATATATATATATATATATATATATATATATATGTGTGTGTGTGTGTATATATATGTATATATATATGTATTTTTATTTCTATTTAAAAATATATATTTAACTATTAATTTCTCACATAGAGCGATTGTAATAGTCTAATGTTGCATACAATAAATATATATATATATATATATATAATCGCAATTAGCGAGGTTTTTTAGTTGGCTCAGTGATAGAGCGTCTTCCGTACTCACGGGAGTTCGAATTTTGTTAGGTCTAGCCTCGCTGATCAGTTGTAACAACGAAACACGTGTACGTGAATAATTATATATGTTTATATAGAGAGATAATAATGAAGTACGTGGACGAGTCCATTGTGGGTGGGACGTCGAGAAAGAAAGAAAGCGACTTTATAAATGTTAAAAAGGAGAAGGTTCCGGAGTGCAAGCGACACTTGAAAGGCGGTGGTTTCAGAAACGTGAAGAGCCAGAGCGCTTGGTGATCAGAGTATCGAAGTACCGGAAGAATGAGAGTTTACCGATGTTTATGGCACCGATGAAGCTTTATTGGCTATGGTACCCAAGCCCGTCTTGCTGCTAGGCTTTCGTGTCCGCTGACTAAAAATGCGACTGATAAGCAATTTGGTGTTGTGAAGGAATCCCCTGACTTGTATTTCATCAAACAGACAATTGGAAGTGCTTGTGGAACAATTGCTTCAGTTCCTGCTGGGATAAACAATGCAGAACAAATTGCTTTCCAATCGGATGTATATATGAACGAGTTTCTTAGCGGAAATCATGTCTGTGACTTCAGCAAGAAAAAGACTTTCAAGAGAAAAATATGTTTTTATGTGTGTACGTAACCGGCGTAAACCATCCGGTGATGGGAAATAAAGAAAACCCAAGGTTTTTCCATATACGTTATGTTCTTTGTCATTCTTGTTAGATCTTACCGGGTACCTCGAAAGAACGAGTAATGCAACACTTATATCACCCCATAAAACCCTTTAAAATGCAACAAATAAACTGGAATGCCGACTCAGAAGAGCGGGTGTTGTGGATTGCGCAACCCTTTCAATTACAAATTCACGCGGGGACAGCCCCTGGTGGGGCACTCATACGTCGAAATCGACGGGAGAGTCCATCATATATATATATATATATATATATATATATATATATATATATATATAATCCAGCCAAGGTAAACGTAAACAGGATAGGTCTTCAAAGAATTTCCACCGGGCTTATAAAAAGTGCTCAATATGAAATTGAGTTTTTATATATATTATTATTATTTTTATTTACACAGATATGTAGAAAATCTATGACATTGGCATGTCGATATTATCAACAGCTGTTTGAAACTGAGATCTCATCAAGAAGAGTTAGAATCCGATATTTACATCAGTTTAGTTTATACTAAATTTCTTAAAATATGCTTTAAAAGAATATGAATTCACCAATTTATATATATATATATATATATATATATATATATATATATATATATATATATATATTTATATATATATATATATATATATATATATATTGTATAATTGGAAAAAGAACAATAGTTATTGAATCATCCTGGATTTACCTTTTTTGGACATTTCGCATTTTTCCATCGATGTGGATTTTCTTTGCTCAACAACTTTTGTGGATTTTTAAATTTTTACATATTTTTATATATTTTTATATATTTTCATATATTTTTTAATGTATTTTTATATACTTTTATAAATCTTTATATATTCTTATATATTTTCAAATTAATGCAGTAATGTAATTGTTACTGATTTATTCTGATGATCTCCTCCTATGGTGAAACCTTGCACTTTGAAAATCCATGAGTTAAGAAAGAAAAAAAAAGTTTTTGATATATTCATTGATTAAACTACTTGATGATTCAATAAATATTGTTCTTTTCTAATTCTTATTCTCATCATTTATTTCATTTTATCATTGCTCTATCTTGTATATCGAGCATTGTCTTTTCATGATAGGAGTATAAAATAATCCTATAGGATAATATTTTATTTTTATCATCTCTCTCTCTCTCTCTCTCTCTCTCTCTCTCTATATATATATATATATATATATATATATATATATATATATATAATTATTCACAGCTCTAGCTAGATAGATCACTTTAAGTAAGTTGACAATAGATTGTCATTTATAGCATAACGCAACACTCTAGGCCCCGCTTATTGCGTGCTCTCGACGGCTGGCTTATAGCTGCCGAATTTGCCATTAAGACGTTAATTTACTCTCATATTTCCAGACAAGGCGTGGTGGGTACATCGGTACGCGCTCTGACTACTGAGTTAAACGTATGACCGGCAGGGATTTCTCTTCTCATACTGATGATTGTAGGTCTCGCATGAAACGCATGTGTATATGGGTTAATTTTAAAAATATTATTTATAAATAGTTATTTTAATCTCTCGCTATTTTTCGTCGTGGCATTATGTCACTAGAAAAATAAAAGTCCGTTTGATCTCTTTTTCAGGAGCGACGTGGTAGCTCGAGTGAAATGAATTTCTAATCTCTAATTAATTCCACGCGAGTCACCGTGTTGCTTTGTATTAGAACATTTGAAAAACATCACCGTTTAAGATCATACGGTCTTTTACTTTTCTAGGGACATAATGCCACGGCGAAGACACAGGAAGAAGAAAAAATACAAACTGTTTCTATGCCTGAATATGGCGCTAGATCGTCGAAATTAAGTTGATTTTAAATGAAGAAATATTTATTTTTAAATATATATATTTCTGCGTTGTTCTGGCTTCTAAAACTTAGAGATTCCTATTCAAATTTACACAACGCTTATATCATGGAAAAAATATCTCTCTCCCTCTCCTCTCTCTCCTCTCTATCTCTATCTTTTTCTCTATCTCTTTCTCTCTATTTCTCTCTTCCCCTCTCTCTCTCTCTCTCTCTATATATATATATATATATATATAATCATGGAAGTAATATACGTACAAATACATTTTTTTTATTTATTTAATTCCAACGAATTTATTTATAAGACTTCATACAATTAAATGTACACAGATGCCTAGTAACTACATATACATTAAACACAGTAGGAAATCGATTTAATCAAAATAAATCCAATTCATCATAATAAAAATAAATTGTATTCATTTCTATGGATGGAAAGTGTATTATTATAAATGGGATAGTCTCTAACCATTGTATACACTCCGTCAAAAATGTCTGAAAAATACTTCTCTAGTGTTCGCACTAATATTCATAAAAATCCTCGAATTACGTAATTTAATTCTTCATAGATAAAATCATCATCATCATCATCATCATCATCATTATTTTTGATGACCCCAAAAGAAACTACCGTTGACTTTTTTTTATTTAGAGTGAAGGGCTCTCCGAATTAATTTCAAGCGACAGGTTTTTGAGAGTTTCTATTTCCTTTTTCGCTTCTCCTCGTCACTTGAAATGGTTTCGTCCAGGGACTAGATAAATGGCTTTTAATTTTCTAGTTGCATCATGCCACGACGAAGAAAAAGAATAAAGACAAGACGGATTTATATTTATTTATATACTAATAAATACACATTGGTCTTTATTATAGAGTGAATGAGGTACCGATAATGTTTTCAGTAGTTAGTTTTATCCTTAAAATACTAAGCGAAAGTTCAGTAATTGCGAGAATATTCTGTGGGGGTGGCGGTGGTGAAGCATACTGACGATTCGGCGCGCCGTGTTCTAATCCTGTCGAGTCCATATTACAGATGTTGGCAACGTCCGTGTGGCCTTCCCGTGAGTAAATACTTACTTAATCGGAGGTACCAATGCAAACAACAGAATCATCCCCCTAAAATCGAACCTTTCTTCACTGTGGTAGGGTCGATGGCAACGTGGTAGTGTTAGAATACCCAGCCAGAGATTTCGTGAAAATCTGGGTTTTATCGGCATCATGATCTATGATCATCTGGTCGTCTCTTGCTCTGCATGTGGCAAGCAAAACGTGTTAGGTGCGGAACTGTAAGTAAATCGTGTGAAAGTGACAATTCTGCTTCTGTGCCATTTCTTTGTGTGTTTTGAGCCAAACTTTCCCCGACTTCGTATGTAACAGTTTGGTGTACCTATTATTGGTGTAAGGGGTAAGTACCTGCGATCCTGCAGTTAACAAATATATGCGATCAATGAGGAAGACTTCATTCAAACCATACAATCCTGAGGCACGACCTTCGTGAGCTCTATTCAGAAGTCCGACTAGTCTAACAACAAAAAATAAACGACAGAATCAAGAGGTAAAAAAAGTTAACAAGAAAATAAGAAAAATAGAATGTTTTCAAAACTTGTTAAGATTATTCCTTAAAAAAATGAAATATTGCAAATAATTTATTGCCTATTGGGCAGTATATTTAGCAAGTAAAAATGGGTGAAAAACACAAACAACTATACAATCAAGTAACTGTTATCAAAAGCAAGAACATTTACTTTTCTAATTAATGTAACCTTTTAAAAAATGGCGATGTACAATATAGTTAACAAAAAAAGGGTGAAAATACAAACAGACAGCAAATAACTGTTACCAACATCGAAAAGTACTTTTCTACTCACCTGTATAATTTTCACGTGTGTTTATTTATAGTAATATTTATTATTTATGCATTTGTTATTGTCACTTTTACTTAACCTTAAAACAAGCTGTTGACAAATTCAACACTTTTCTAACATTATTGTCAAATAACTTGCAACCCCACTGCTGGATAAAAATGAGCCATCTACTCCTTGGCCGTAGTAAAAAGAGCACACCCCTTTCTGGAACGCCCTTTTGATTCTACTTATTTCTGCATCTCACGAACAGGTTTGTGTTTAAATCATTATCAAGATAAGAATTTGTTTATATGATAAACTACCTGAATAGTTGTGTATTATGCAAATGTTTGTTTTTAATCATAAACCGGATGACTTTGTTTTGTTATAAATTATCATAAAATAATATAATAATAATTGTTTAAATATAACACACACACACACACATATACATATATATATATATATATATATATATATATATATATATATATATATATATTTGTTTGTTTACTTCATATGTTCAGTAGAAGAGATTAATGCCCTTATATGTGGAAATTTCAATGTAATAACTGTACTAATCTTGAGGGGGAAACAACTTGTACGTTACTAAACAAGTTTTTGAACATATAGTAAAAAAAATATCAATTATTATTTGAAAAACTGTGAAGAAATATATATACAGAAAGTAGTAGAAAAATATTCTTTAAAATATACTCATTGGGCACGCATCAGCAATTTCTTTTTTTAGGCGGTTGTATGCTGCAGTAATTTCACTCCACTCGTAAAACCACTGTCCTTGTGAAAAGTAAGTTTTAGTTAAAGAAACATAGTCCAAAATGATTCAACAGATTAAGAAGGTTGCACAAGTTTAGTACAAGTGAGAAGACATGCTTCAAAAATCCAGCTTTCTCATGTTTCGGACAGATATTGGCACAATCCTCACGATGTAATGAAAAACAGTGGATGCCTGCCAGTCGGTGGTTTATTAAAAAACGTGGAATAAAAACAGAAGCAATTGAAGAAGGGACTTGACAAAACGAAACGAAAAACATAATTATCTAATTAGCGAAACCAAATAAAGGGATGCAATCTGAAATAAATCGAAATGCCTGGAGACATGCACTTAAGGGGAGTAACTCAAACTTTTTCTCAATATTAAGTGATTTATTTTTTAGCCTATAGAATCCCCAGATATTAGTTAAGACTAAAGGAGAGTATAATTCATAAGTTTTGCTCTGATTTTTTAAATTCAGAATCCTAATTCCACCTTACAGATAGGGGGGGGGGCTTATATATAAAGTTATAAATTAAATTATTTTTCATTATGCAGATGATACCAGTTGCGGAAAGTGTATTGCTTGAATAAAATCTATAGTTCGAAATTAAATCATTAATTACAAATTTAATAATATTACAAAATAAATGAAAAAAAATAATGAAAAATGCAATACCAAGTAAAACTAATAAGTAATAATTACATTTAATTTATTCTAAGAGGCTAATTAACAGGGTCTCTAAAATAGGGTGGTGTTTAGCATCTTATTAAAATGTAGTTTGTTAATTAGATGTATTTATATAGCTTGAGTTGGATAAAGGCATAATGTGAGATACGGTGAGTAATTAGCTAAGGAGCAGGAATTTTATATTCAAGTATAGTATCCATAGATATTATTAAAACTGTGAGGTGGGAACATAATTGTGCCAGGGTGAGGAGAGGTGAAAAAAGTTGAGGATGAAGGAAGGTGTTAGAATATTATTCATAGGAAATGAAAATAAAATAAAATTAGAGCGTATATAAATCTTTGTCAAATAACTGATGATCTTTTATATATTTTTTTTTAAATGAGCCTGTGTTGTTAGAAATACGCTTCTTGAGTGGAGGGGTTAATATAAGTATATGCTTTATATCTGGGATATAAATATTTGCATTCTTATTGTCATTATTATAACTATTATTAGAGTTAATGCTCTTATCATTGTTAATATTAATAGTTTAAGTATTATTTTCAGGAAAAGTGTGACATAGGAGCGGTTATAAATGGGTAGTATTATGAATCAGGGGGTTGATATCAAAAGTGGTAGTTGGTGTATCAGGTGGAATTATAGAGGTTTGATTACGTGAAACTGTTGTGGGTTCATGCGTATATTTAACTGAACTATAGTTCAATTTGCAGATTGTCTTGAAACTGTAGAGACAATTAATTATTTATTAAGTGCGGGGTGGTTTGAATGTTTATGGACATAGAAAACGGATAAGGGTACTTTATGGTAAGGGCATATGTACCTGTATTAAAGTTTAAAGATGGGTCTAGGAAATTAGAAGTGTTTTCTCTGAATCTATAGGTATGGATAGGTCATAACTTTTTAAAAAAACTTATATGCCATTCTTATTGCTCTATCATATGTTCTGGACCGCCCTCTGTAGCAATCGGTGCACCATCTCTATAAAGTCCCCTTGTATGGTCAGTAGAATGTAATTTGAGCGGAAATCGATGGGCCCATTAAAGTATCGTAATTATCAGGGGTATACATCCTAGTCCAAAGTTTATTATAGAAAGGATAGAAGGGATCATCTAGCTAAAAGGATTAAATGAATTTGATTGTCAGATAAGTCAGAGTTGTTCCTGGCAAAATGTAAGGCTTTATTTAGTAAGGTTGGGGAGATAAAATAGACTTTCTTGGACTATATTTCTCAAAGTGAAACTTACTTTGCACAATGACATTGGTTTTACGAGTGGAATATAATTTCTTCATGATAAAAGTACCTACTAAATCAATAAATCGCTGATGCTTAACAAATGAGAAGAAAAGGTTTTTATCATTTTTCCTTCTACTACTTTCTGTGTATATATTTCTACACATTTTTTCAAATAATAATTGAAACTTCTTTTACTATATATATTCACAGTCTTTAAGTAACCTACAAGAAGTTCCCTCTGGATGTATTGCTTACTTTCAAATTTACGGATATTAATCTCTTCTATTGAACATCTAAAGTAAACAAATCTACGTTAAAAATTGAACAATATTTTTATATATATTCCTTAACTATAATAAAACTGTATTTGTAATATCGAGCATCCCTAAGTGTAATAGGATTCTCTTCGGTATCTGAGAAAGTGGCTTTCCTTATACCATTAGTATAATAATTATAACTATTATTATTTTTAAATATATATATATATATATATATATATATATATGTGTGTGTGTGTGTGTGTGTGTGTTAAAATTTATATATATATATATATATATATATATATATATGATAGCTGACTGACTATGATAAAATCATGGTTTCTTTTGAGGAACTGGGTTCTATTTAAGATGCATGTAAAAGGTATTATGTGTACTTTTGTTGCTCGAGGTTTGTCTTCTGAAGAAGTACTAGGTTTTCTGATGAGCTGCATAAATGGAAGATCCTAGTAATTACCAGTTTATTTAGTTGTGTGTTTGTGCGCGAAACGATCGTGAAGTTACACTGAATTGTTTTGAATTTCAGTAAGAAAAAAATAACAAAAACTTGGGCATTGCAATTTAACATACCATTGTTTAATTATATATGTATATTGTCGTTCAGTTCTATTAGGTTGTCTTGATGTTTACGTTCGCCGCTTTTAGCCTAAATATAACTTAATTTCTTGCCACATCACAACCTTCGGTGGCCTACGGGATTGAGCGAACGCTTATGGAGTCAAGGTTTCTGTGAACCGGGTTCGGACCCTGCGACCGTGTGAGATTTTCATTTCCCTGCGCTGATGAGAGCCGAAAGCTCGAAACAACGTCGTACGTGGGTAAACTAATAAAAATATAATTTAATACTTTCAGAAGCCCCTTTAAGTAAAATTGAAGTCGAACACTGTTGGGGAGATTAAAAATAGATATTCACCTAAAGCCTTAGTGCAATACTCCGACTCTGTCGTTTAGTTCTATTAGATTGCGTTGATATTTACGCTCGCCACTTTCAACGTAAATCTATATACTACTAAAAGTCTATGGGTCTTGTATGTTTGCAATCAGCTTTCAGCTTTCCGGTTTTCAACATCCGGTTGCGCATGCGTAAATAGCATCGTCTTCTAATCTGTTAATCTAATTCCGTTAATCTCTTATGATTAACGAACGCATGAAATTTTTCATTCTGGAAATTTTTATATCGCTTTTAATATAAACAATTTCATTTAATTTCATCAAATAGTTTTTTTGTTTACTTGACGACTAAAAACATTCAACGGGAGCACTTCGTAAAGTCTGTCGCAGTTTCAAACCCTTTTAAAAAACAAAAACAAACAAACAAAACAACAACAATCTATATATTAATACGCTAAGGTGTACGTACGTGTGTCACGGTTCCGGCAAACGCTCTGCGCATGCGTGCCGCACCTAGATTATTAATAACATTTATTTAGCCTAATTTCTGCATCGTATTTTAATTATTTCCCTTTAGCGCAACGGTAAGCGACGTAGTATTTTTGTCTTTGGCCCGACTGGTTTATAGTTCGATCCCAACCAGCCGCTAATATTTTTTCTTCTACATTTCGAGCGGAAGGGGAAGAAATAATACATTTTTTTTAATCACCCGGTCAAAAAGTACTTTTTTGTGTTGCTTAAAACTTAAAACTATTTTTTGTTTTTTATTTTGACGTTTTTAGGGCATGTCTATTATTTTTTGTTGTTGTTGTTTTTGAACGGACGTTAAGCAATGGTTTTTTTTTCAATGATAGTTTGAACTAAGTATTTATTTTTTATTTGCACCACTTCTTAAAGTGTTAAAACATTTATTGGCACATGTTCGTCTTTAACCACTGTCGGTTTTTCACAACTTTTTACTGACCATTTTTCTTTTCTTTTTTCGGTGTACACTTATCTATCAGGCTGCTAGAGAATTCCGGCGTTTTTGGAATTTTTTTTCAAATATTTTACATTTTAGGAGGGGGGATCAGTTTCCAATGTTAATTCAACGTAGACTGATCCCCCTCTTTTTGACCATCTCAATTAAAAAAAAAATCTTTTCGGTGTACAATTATCTATCATGTCAGAGAATTCCGGGGGTTTTGGAAAGAAATTTTTAAAATCTGTGATTTTAAGATGGGGGATCAGTTTTCAATGTAAATTCAACGTGGACTGATCCCCCTCTTTTTAACCATCTCAAATTTTAAAAATTATTCTTCTGCTTACAATTACCTATCATGTCGCGAGAGAATTCCGGAGATTTTGGAAAGAAATTTTTAAAAAATGAGATTTTAAGACGTAAAAAGTTGTGAAAAACGAACTATGGTAAAAGACGAACAAGACTGATCCCCCGTCTTAAAATCTCAATTTCACCACTCCTACTCCGTCTGTTTTCGTTACGTACGCGAGAAAGCCTGCTGTCTCTCGGTTGGCCACGGCTGTAACCCCTTCCTTTCTCAAATCGCCCTAACCAACCACTTATAATTCAGTAACTGTAATTTAAAAAAAAAACAATTATAATAAACAGAACGACTCATAGAAATCTATATTCTTTTTTCATTTTAATATACTTTCATAGAAATGCTTCTGTTATGTAAAAAAAACCTATTTTCTTTATGCCACAAGTGTCACGCTCATACATGAATTCCATAGCTAATATAACAAACTGACCCAACGGGTCACGGGTGGTCTAGTATATCTTAATTTCTCCGTTATTATGTGACAACCACCCGTGGCCTAAGCGATTGCGCGAACACTTACAGATTCAAGGTATATACAGGGTGGGCAAAAATAAGGGTCCTATTTTTAAAAATTCATAACTTTTTTATTTATTGATTTTTTTTTATTTTTTTTTTAGAATAAGTAAAGGACCCCTTCCGAAGCAAGCATGACCGTATTAGCCCTAAGGAACGTACCCTCATTTAGAAAACATTATTTTTGCTTAAAAAACTCAAAACAGTGTAAAAAACAATACTTTAGTTTTTGTAAGTTTTAAGAAGTGTTTTTCGGCTAAAATTTGTTTTGTTTATTTAAAAAAATCTCGGAAGGGTCAGTCTACACACACATAAAGTTTGGTGAGTTTAACTTTTATTTTGTGGAAGTTATTCAAATTCAAGTTATTCAAATTTAAAGATAGGACCCTTATTTTGGCCCACCCTGTATATATATATATATATATATATATATATATATATATATATATATATATATATATATATATATTTTCGGAAAGTTCATTTTTAAGCATCTTTAGAATTTTAAACGTAAAGAAAGAGGCAAAATGCCTTCAAAAACCATGCGTTAAATGCAGATATTTTCATTAAAATCAAAATAAAAAATAAAAACATTGTTTTTTTTTTCATCTTGACATTTTTTTTCTATTATTTTGCTTGATATAACAAGCCTCGACATAGCTTTTGACAAATAAAAGGTATTAACCTTATTTTTTGCGTAATAATCCTTCCTGATCGTCTAGAAGTGACGTCCAGTGTTGTGTGGACTAACGGTGTAAATGTCTCTTTTAAATTGAACTTAAATCGCGCGTGTTCGCTGGTAGGTATAAATTTGGGAAAGTTCATTTTATTAAGCATCTTTAGAATTATAAACTTACAGAAAGAGGCAAAATGCCTACAATAACCATGTGTTAGATGCAGATATTTTTTATTAAAATCAAAATAAAAACATCGTTTATTTTGCTTCTTTCTTTATGTTTATATATATATATATATATATATATATATATATATATATATATATATATATATAATGAAGGGGGTGGGGGGCAGAAGGAAAAATATATGAGTCGTGATATAGAGGAATCAATAGTTTAATCGATTGATAGTCTCATTGATTAATATCTTCGATAATCTCAGAATATTGTCGTTGAATACTCTTCTTCTCTGCTCCAAAGCTAGGTTATTCTGACATTGCCCTTGTCAGTTCGTTTGACTGCAACATATAAAATCACCTCTCATCGGCCACACTTCACACCACGATTTCTGACAGTGCCTTTTCGCTGGAAATAATCGAATCCATTCCAATGCAATAAAAGACACTTCCTACTTCCCTTCGCTAAATCCTTCAGCTCATCTGGAAGCATCGAGATGGAAACGGGGATTTAAATGGCTTGATGGAGGGGGGGGGGCATCTAAATAAATATGGAAAATAAAAATGGTCATTTAAAAATTTGCACTATAAATGAATCAAGTTTTTTTTGGTGGGGTCTAACCGCACTGGAAGAAACTGCTGTTACACCTTTTATCCCTTATACTAACAGGGCTACTCGGTGTTGCCCGGAGTATAGATAAAAGATTAAAAGAGTTAAACAAATTGTGTGACATCTTTCTTCTAAAACTTCTCTCAGCGTCAACCTCTACATTTGACTGAGTCTCTATACATCTTCTTCATATTGCTCCTTTCTCTTCGTTTGTTTCTCTTTTAACTTCTCTCTTTTATCTCTCCCACTCTCCCTTTCTCACTCTCTCTTTCTCTCTCTCCCTCTCTCTCTCTCTCTCTCTCTCTCTCTCTCTCTCTCTCAATACAATAGAAATATAAAAATATGAAAGAAAAAAAATTCAACTGACTGTTTGATCTAGTTTCACTGCTGTTTTTAAAACAACACCCAGTAAGAATGAAAAAAGTAATCATTTTTTTCTTACAACACACTAATAAAGATCTTAGTAAATACAATAAATATGAGTATTTTTTACCATAACCAAATCGAGCTTACACTGAATACGATAATGTAAGGTTTCAAAGTGAAGCTGATGAAGACCTGACATTTACTCGGACACAGAAACACACACATACAAAATGTCGCTTTTCCTTCATGTAATAGATAAATATTATATAGTCTAATATCTGTATAAGTTTATTATAGGGAATAGTACGTAAGCATAAAAAGATGAGTAAAAATATAACACAGGCACATCTCTAAAGGCAACAAATATTTCGGTCGATGCAAACGCCCATAGTCTTTGGTGTAGAACATTTTATACAACAAACAGTCGAAAACGATCTGTAAGGAGAGTAAGGGAGAGAGTACGAGTGAAGGGTAAGAGTACTTATGTTTTTTATGCATCTTTTATCACAAATCGCCACTGATTTGCAGTCAAGAGCATTCCTCCGTCGGCCACAACGAAATAGCTAATAATTAAAGAGGAATATAACTTTGTAAATAGCGAGTCGGCGGCTAATTTACACGAGCAGTGAAAGTGATCAACAAACTGTGTTTGGATCTTGCATATATATATATATATATATATATATATATATATATATATATATATATATATATATATATATATATATATATATATATTTGTTTGTTTAAGAATTAATTATCAAGGCTGGTCTCCAATATTTAATCGAATTATAATACTGGACTTATAAGAACATATAAATAATGGGCATGTCTAGATATGTGTGCTAAAGTGTAGATGAATCGAGTAGTTATGCGTATATACGGGTGCGTATGTATTTGTTATGTTGTAGGTTCGTATATATTTAAATATATATCGTGTGTATATGTGCCTGTATATATATATATATATATATATATATATATATATATATATATATATATATATATATAGGTGTGTATAGTTGTAAGTATGTGTTTATATGTGATTGTGTGTATATGTATGTTTATATATATATATATATATATATATATATATATATATATCATGTATTTTTATGTAATTGTTTTTATTGGTGATTGCGGCGTTCGTTTGCTTACTACTACCATTTCGATTGTTTCACTTCCTAAGTGATTAAGATGAAGAAAATTGCATTATTAGTTGCCCTTAACTTTACGTATTTTTCGTTAATATATATTTTTATTAATTTTATACGTACATAAAAGTAATCCTTCTGACTCAGAGCCGTATCAGCATGGCTACTTTAGACAAGGATCGAACCTTCGATACTGATGTCTATAGTCCAGCGTATTACCATTGGACCACGACGCTTAGAAATATGTACGATTTTTATCACCAAAATATTTAATGTATTTTCACGTTTTTTTTTTATTGGTGATTGCAGCGTTCGTTGTTTTTGCTTACTACTACTATTTCGATTGTATACATATATGTGTATGTGTGTATGCGTGCACATTTGAGTGGTCGTGTGCGGGTTTATATATGCAATACACTTTATAAAATACAATGTATATGTAATACACTAAATCTGTGAAAAACGAAGCGTGTATAATTAAATGCTGGGTGATAGCTTTTTTTAAAATTTTATTTATCTTATTTTCGTTTTTTTTATTTTCCGTATTTTGATTCTTGTAATGGTTTTATCTTACATTGTTAACTTTATTTATTTATGTATATATTATTTATATATTTCTTTGATGAATCGTGGTAGATGTTTATATAGGTGTATTTTATGTATGTATTATATAAATGTGTACATAAGAATTTCATATACGGATGTATACATACATATATACACGTGCTTATCTGAATACATATCGGGCTCCCTCTCATTCTTGCTTTTTTCTTTTACTCTGTCTTTATATATATACACAGACACACACATATTTATGTACTTAGGTAGGATAGTTTGAATCACCTACTAGACGCACACCTAGACTGTCTTCGGTCTCTCTATGCAAGGGTTTGTCAGAACAACTTAACATAAGTATATTTCACCCTATATATGTAAACGGCTATAACCTCAATCCAAAAGCTGGTGAAAGCAGGATAGCCGGAGTTTAATGACACTGACTTGGACATCAGTAAATGACAAAACACTTGTATCAACTGCAAAGCTATAAAAAGAATCGTAAAAAACAACACAGTAGGATAAAAATAATTTAAACGGAATTAGATGGGTAAGAAGCTAAGAGTCTGATGAATGCGTTCAAAATTAGTATTACATAGGTATGGATAACAAGATATAGATAATAGATACTTCACCTATCCAATGTTCTTTTTCCGTCCGTTCCCTCCCCAAACCAAAATGATGTAACAGAATGCCCACCTATTCATCTCAATTTTAATTTGTACGATGGCCCGATGAGAAGTGATTTCGAAAGAGATCGCAGCTGAAACATGTATTGACATATGTAGCCAACAATATTTGTATAAATAAAAAAAATTATACAAAAATACAGCTCTACTTGTTATTGTGCACTATTGTATGAACCCTATAGTTTCATTGGATTAACATATAGAAAACAACAGCAATAACTATATATATACATATATATATACATTCATATATATATATATATATATATATATATATATACATTTAATTATATATATATATATATATATATATATATACATTTAATTATTTATATATATATATATATATATAAAATTACATGAACAATATTACAATCATATATTACCAAATATGTTTTTCAGTCTTTGAAGAGATGTGATAACATTGGAACGTTGGTTGATTGATGTAAAACTGTAATATTGTTTATGTAATTTTTTAAATGCTGTACTAGTTATTTGTCACTTTTAAAATATTACTGTTATGTTCATTTTATTGACATATTTCAACATGATCAATTATATATATATATATATATATATATATATATATTACACTTCAGGGGAGTGCAGGGGCACATCTTCAGTGATGTTATTAAATAGAGTTTATAACAGATCTTCTAACGTCATAGTTTGTATCCAGGTGACCCTAGTAGCATAATACTGACACCTGGGTGCGACTGCGAAGCTAATGTCCGCAAAACATACAATAACGTACAGTTTATTCAAATAAAAACCTTTCTGCTTATGCGAATACTTAAGATGAACGCAATCAATTATAAGCAAAATACGTAACCTCCATGCCAATTTCGACGAGTTAAACGGGAAATAATCCATAGCTATTTTTTACACCTCGGTTTACCACGCGAGACCGAAGCTTGCAACGAACACCATCTGGTCGCAGAATAAAGGTAAATATTTTTTCCGTGCAACGTTTTGTCTTCTCCCGAGCAGAACAGTCAGCCAATGATATAACAATAAGAACTAAAATAGAATAGATGGGAAGAAAATGATTCATATACTATATTTTTGCTTTCGAGGTTATTGCTTACCAAGGCCAAGAATCCACTCAAGGATAAGGGTTCATGAGACAAGAATGAATGCCAACCGAATGATGAGGAACACGATGATTAAAATTATGAGATGCGTTTTATTATTTTGCGGATGGTCCATGACAGGAATTTGTTGGCATTAGATTTAAAGCCAACTAAGTTGTAATCAGCAGGGAAACAGTCCCGCGGTATTGTTTTCCATGGGTGAGAAGGCCTTACAAAGAAGCTCTGTCCATGGAAGTTCCGTCTGACGGCACATGGAGGGAGAAAGGACAATCTTTTTTGTTGTGGTAGAAAACGAGTTATTGCTGTGAATGTCTAACAAGGAAGAACCAAGGACTGAAGCTCAGTCGATCATCTTCCATATAAATTACGATTGAGTACAAGGAGGCAAGCAACGTTTCTTCTGGGAGAAATGAGTTATAGGGAAGAGAAGGCAATAAATAGTGTGCTTTACAGCACCTTCCCAGACGTGACAGCTGTATCCCATCTTTTGATTAACCAACATTTATATCGGTAGAGGATTGCATTTGACGTCAAGTAGTTTATTGTAGAAAGATCTACCTATTTGTCCAGCAGCCTTAGCGACAGACTAGGTATATGTCTTTCAAGTTAATCTTGGTTGAACGCCAGTCTTAAGAGCGTGTCGAAACACGGGGCTTCTTCAATGAGACTGGGGCAAAGCGAGGATATCCGAGCGTTGGTGGCTTTTGGAGATATCGTAAGAGCGGATGTGAAAAAAGATATATCTCTCAACTCTTTGATGAATTTTTACAATTGATGAAAATCTCAAGTGTATGCTTTCATTCTCCGTCTGCACAAGCTTGATCGAGATAAATAATTAACAATCGTTTAATGTATATTGAGGTAGAAGTTCTATATAACCTTTTGCAGCACAGAGAACTACCCATCATGTTGCTGTCACAGTCGTTGTCGCTGTGAAACTCAGGTTTCCTTTTGGCTGTTGAGAAAAACTATGTGCACATCAATATTCAGTTTTTAACAGGGTTAATTCAAAACAGAAACAGAAAACAGATTGACTTCTTATGCATGATAAGGTGTGTATGTGTGAGAGAGAGACAGAAAGACCGATAGACGGATAGATGACTTATTTCGTTACACTTAGTTATATTGTAAGCAACCGCCCTACCCTCGATATGTCTCCTGAAACGGCAACGCGTCGCCTCCGCTTGCTTCAATTTTCAGCCAAAAAGAGATCGAGGCCACGCCGACTAGAAGTCACATGGTTTCATTGACTTTTGCTTTTATGTCACCTCTGACTTTTAGAGTGTCAGTCAAACTTTTCCATCCAAACACCCTCTTTCGCTATCTTATACTGTGATGGTCGGTTTTCTATACGTAGAGATTTCAAACGATGAGCTAGCTTTGGAAACAAAACACTTAGAAATTAGAGCGAATCATCCTCAACTTTCATAGTAAATTACAACAAAGGATACAAATAACAAAGAAATAAGAATTCTCCTGCCTCATCTCATGACGAACAGCAAGCAAACGTGTCATCAAAGTAACGTGTGTAAAATGTTGGCTTGGCTATTCAGGAAAACAATTTATTTTTTAAAAATCCAAGGAGCATATTTGCTATTAAAGGACCAAGAGATTTACCCATGGATATGCCATCAATTTCGCTGTATATAATATTGTTGGAACTAAAAGAAACTAACTTCATTGCTAGCTCCATAAGTTGAACAAAAGTTTGTCCAGGAAAACGCTGAGATTTTATAGGGCCAGAATATAGATAGGCAGCACAAATACTAATGCTTCCATCTAATGGTGTATTGGTAAACAGACTATAAATATCGAAGGATGCTAGAAACTCGTTATCTTTGGAGCGGAGTTATTAGTGTATGCAATACACAAATTAGAAGGGATCAGAGATACAATAGGCTGAATAAGGTTTAACTAAAGTGTTTAGGATATCAACCAACAATTTTGCCAGCTCATGTTGTGCCAAACCCGACATTGATAAAATGGTGCTCATGGGAATGTTGGGTTTATGAACTTTAGGCAAGCCGTAACCTTTTAGACCTCTGAGAACCGATATGTAAAATTATCTCGTAAATCTTTTTTGATAAAAATCTTTTGTAAATTTGGAGGTGTCGTTTCTGGATTTTTATTCCATCCTAAATGTATCACCTTGGCTTAAATCACCAAATTTAAGAAACTTATTTTTATTATCCAAGATGGTAGACATCTTGGAAATATAGTCGACACCTGATCGATTGTCTGGGTGAGTAATATAAATGTTAGGATTTGATTTAAGGTATTTTGATGAGTCGCTAGATTTATTCCGAGTTATCTTATACTCAATATGACAGTAACTACTTAGTGTGGTCTGCCGGCATAGAATTTTGCAACACCCGTTATGTCTTCAAAGCCTATATCATTTATGGAGATTGAATTTTGGAGATTTAATTAGTTGCAAAAAGAGGAGTGACAGTTAAACATAAAAAGTAATATGATGTTATGCACGGAGTGAACATTACATAGTAGTACTCCTCATTTAATCCCGAGCGACGTCAGGTCTCCCTGCTAGTAGTAAATAAGAGATAATTATGCGTAAGTCTCATAGCGACGAGATTCACCTCACACACATACATAGATACATGGTACATGACCACACAATACTTTTAATATACAGGGTGTTCGTAAAGTCTCTTTAAAATTTGATATATTAAGTTAGAATATAATGCGCTTCCCCATCTCCAGTCTACCGACAGTACGAGGACTGATGTCACTTTATGTACATAAATATGTTAACTCCCCCATCTCAATTTCCATCACCCCAAATTTCACGTCTACTGCTTTTTTTCCGCTACATGGAGTCCCTACATAGTGCGGCAGTGAACTGTTTGGATTGGTGTGTGTCTGTTCCCTGCAACCCAGACCGTTTTCCCTATATGAAACATGGGGTACCAGGGATAATGCGGATTTCCTGCATATGTTTGGGAGGGTATATGTCGAAATATCACACATATATGGTGCATGGGCGTGTATAAATGTGTATGTGTGTGCGTGGATGGGCTGTATATTCATTGTAGGTCAAGGGGGTATTATGCATAGTGCATTGGGTGAGATTTAGGTGTGTGTGGAGGTGTTCTATACGAGCGGGTAGACTCGTTAGGAGGTAGTTAGATGTAGGTAAGCTATTACTGTGGAAGTAGAGTGTGTGATAAATTATATATATAATTAATAAATGACCCATAGGTTTTACGAACATTTTCGATTATTCGGCAAATCATCCTCAGATGTCAAAATAACATAAACAAAACAGTTGGAAAAAGAAGAGAATTTGTTTAAGGACGGCGGAGAAACGCACAGAGAAATTTTTTGTATTGTTCCAAGAAAGACGTTGACCCTTCAAATTCAATAACGCCGCAGTGGCATCATAGAATAATCACTTAAAATGCTTAACGTATTGCGATTTTATTCGGACAAGTCCTATTTGCCATTTCGAAACAAGGAGCTTCTACTTCTGTGTCTCTAATGACAACGACTTTACCGTGTCGAGATTTGTCCGATCTCCTTGGGTGATTAGTCCTAGCGGAACTCACTAGTCCTGTGGGCTGCCCAGACCTAGCTTGCGATCTTGTTTTTGTTACCATAGTTATTACTATTATCTCTATATTTCTTTTCTTATGTTTTATCGGGATGAACAAAACTTGAGTACCTTTGGTACCAGAACAGTATTTATAATAAAAGGAAGGGAACCTATCCATGCATATACACATACCGAATATATAGTCTTGGAAGTTTTTCCATCATGAAAATTATTTGGAAAAAACACTTTTAGTCCCAAGCCCTTAGTGGGAAAACTACTTTGCTTTAAGTCAATTAACTTTTTGCGGTCACTATATTAGTTTACTTCCCAGAATTTACGCTAATCTTAACATTATTTAAGAGATCTCTAGTTGTGTACCATGAGAAACAAGCATATATATATATATATATATATATATATATATATATATATATATATATATATATATAGATAGATAGATAGATAGATAGATAGATAGATAGATAGATAGATAGATATGCTTGTGTGTGTATGTATGGCAGATGGAGAAATAAATTTTTGGGAAATGTAAGCTATTTGATATTTTAGCAGAACTCTTAGTTTTGAGATTCATGAATATGTGTAAATGCTAAAATAAAAAAAATAATACTTGAAAGACAATGTAACGTCAGGGAACTGTTACATCTCATATTGCCTACTTCCATGGTCAATCAAGGGAAATAGTATTAATGTTAACAACCATATTAAATGAATTCACTCCACCCGTACAATAACGTTTATTATTCATTGTTCGTTTAAACTTAAAATTTCCAACATTCTGGAAACTTTGCAAATACGCTGTCGTTTTCGTTGGAGTGGGCATATACTATGTTATTACGACATTATTGCTATGTTGCAAACAACTATACTCCCTATACTTACTGACCGCTCATCCATACCGTTTTAACAACCTTATATGGTATGTGTACCAGTAGCGAATGTGGTTTATATGTATCGACTCTCGATTGAACAAAACTCAAATCAGTATGTTTTTTTCAAACAACTACAAGCGAAAGAATATTCACTTCTAAATTTTGCGCGTAATATTGAAACCTAAACACACAGCTTTCTTCTTTTTTCTGTAGGGTTATCCTTTTTGGCTCTACACACCTACGCACCTCACACTCCAACATGAACCTTTGGGAACAAAGGTTTTGACAGACGCAACGAAAGACGTTCCCGAACTACTAAACACACCGAAAGCATAATATAATATACCCACATCTACAATGCCTAACATGCATGCTGTCTCACACAACTCACGTGGCAGCGGTCGGAACAAACATAACTACTCAATTTATTCCAAAGTAAAAAACTTTTCACTTAGAATGTTCTAACACTTTCTAAACTCGTATTCCTTACTAACACTTTACTTTTGGTTGCTCTAAAAATAGAGATAAAAGTTACTTGCTTTTAGTGTTAATAGATTTTGTTTCGTTTGATCTTGCCTTTCCCCCTTGAAAATTTGGTGACCGACGTCGAAGAACACACTAATTTGGCGACTTCCGACTAAATAAACACAGCATTCTGACAACTCTATGGATTGATTTGGTTCTTCTAAAAATTAGTACCTTTTTCTCTCTCCGTCGCTGCTTCACTATTCGCCATATGCTGTATGTTAGTACAACCAGTAACGGTACGACGGTTAGTATCGGCGTTGCTTTGTCTGTAGTATGTATCGAGTACAAGATACCTTTTTAGCTCTGGTAATAGTTCGGCTCTCAGCTCCCAATAGTCCCGTACCTCTAGTGTTGTTGATAAATCTGTCATCAGCCTCTTGCGTCGATATGTCTTTGTATGATACTATCGCTTGCCGAGGAAGGACTCCTGGATGTTTCAATTGATTTGTCCCTTGGTTGTGTGCTTATCACGGAACCAATGGAACACGATCGTGGGCACGGAGCCCAATGTAGTGTTATCACATGCCAGGGAGTCTAACTTGATCTGTCCTCGCCGCAGACGTCTCTTGAAGGGATTTTATCGTCCTGGCAGGGCACCACCATCTCCTCTTCAACGAAGGGGTTAATCCCGTCCGTATATCTAACGGGTGTTAAGACGTCATTAATTCTCTATAGAGAATTAATTATCTGAGCTGAGAAAACCGTTGTGATGAAAATTTGAACGCTTGTAATAGGGAGCGAACAGACATCTTATAAAAATATATAATTTATTTATTTTTAGCGAAGAAACATAATTAAAAACTCAAAAGTCAGTTGAGTTGTTTTGCAAGTCAGTCATGTCGAAAATTAAACCACTAACTCTTCTCCCTCGTGGTGACTAAAAGAGAGAGAGATAGAAAGAGGAGTGGGGTTAGTCCCACAGGAGAAAATAAGCAATAAGAATACATATCAAAAGAAAGTGACATTGTTATTAAGTTAACCGACAGTTCCGATTTTACATCTTTAGCGAAGTCGGTGTCAGCCAACATTGATTTGACCCTGAACCAGGCAGCCGTAGCGTTTTGTGAACAAGCTGTCAAGTTGAGTTGAACGAAGGTTTGACAGCCTTCGCAGTGTTTTAATGTCATACTAACATTTTCTTGATGTTACGTCTCTCCACGATAGCAATAAAAGTCAGGCACAAGACTTTTAAATGTGGGGAGCTTCAGCTCCCCCAAAAAGGTACTTATCGTTGTTCTACATTTGTTTTCGTATTCTAAATCGTGTATTTTCGCCGCTTGGTCTAGTTTATTATTTCTGGGCGTGTATCTCAGTATTTTCAAGTCCGTTTCCGGACCTAAGAATTAGTATCCTGATAAGGTTAATTCGGTGAATATTTCTGTGAATTTTCGTTTTCTCACGCGTCTTTGTAATAGCGACATCTCTCTCTACTACTTCCTGTCACATGTTATTATATGAATTATCCTCCTTGGTTATATATTTGTATAATCAAAGGCAGGTATATTATATTATATACGGTACTATCTTATTCCTGTCTATGGCACGGTGGTGGGTAATAATAACCGGTAATATGACATACCCACTACCGTACCAGAGACAGAAATAAGATATTGCACACTACTCGTCACACTACTTTCATCTAACAATATATCAAAGATATACAATCACTAGTTTACATGTAAATTTTTCTAGAAATTTATTATCCATTTTCTGCGAAGCACTTAGAACCGTTCTACAACTCTGTGTATTTTCCTGTATTTTTTCCACATTTTCTTTCGATTATTTTTACGCAGTAGGAAATAGACATGTTAATGTAACGTTAAAAGGCGACGTATTTTCAATGTAACGAGATAACGTTACGGCTACATTGTGGGGAGTCTTTTATCTAAGGATTCATCATTTATCAAGGCTAAGAGCCACTTAAGAATGAGGGTTAATTATTATTGAGGAAGAATATTGTAAGAGGATTGAAAATGTTGAATGGAATCAATAACATTTGATTACCTATGAGGACGGTTCATGACAAGTATTCGTTGGGAAAAGAGCATCTCTGCAGAGAAGCAATCATGTGGTAACGTGTTCCATAGATGAGGAGTTCTTGGAAAGAAAGGCTGTTCACAGAAATTTCGTTTGGTGTCAGGAATACGAGGGAGAAAGTGGTGGTAATAACATAAGTTCTTGTCTGCAAGAAAATATTGAGGAAAAGTTTTGTTTTAAGTTTCATTAGTTCTGGGATTGAGTTATGTTTGAAAATAATGTGTCTAATATCTACTGCGATCTCTGAGATTGTAGATAAAGATAGAGAACCTTTTTTATGTGAGGTTCTCCAATCAGCATCCAGCATCATCATCAGTGCTGCCGACTATGAATCGACTTACATTTTCTTCTTCTTTCACTAGATTAGAAATATTAGAAAATAATTTTAATGTTTATGAAATTATCATTCCTGTCGTCTGGATTTATTTTTGTAATATAGTATTTTGAACGTTAAAGTTAATTATTACGGTATCGTTTGGGCGATTAATTTTTTAATTGAATATAATTATTATACAACTATAAATAATTTTGTTATAGTAATGTTGTTTTAATCTTCATTTATGAAATAATTGGATGTACATAGCTTCCAAAACTTTCAATCTTTTAATGCACGAAGAAATTGCTAATAATTGTTATGACAGAGCTAACTTTCCATTCGAGAGATTAAATGCTTCCAAATTCATTTCACAATAACGAAGTAATATTCTTCTTTTTTTACAATTTAATAGTTGAAAAAAAGAATGAATTGTTAGTACAAAGGAATGAAATGTTAGTACAAAGGATGAAAATGGTTGACTTGTTTACAAAGAATCAAAATGCATTATGGTAGATTTAATTTCATAATTTAATGATAGTCTTAATAGTATTCATTTTTGTTTTACACTATTGTCAATAATTTAGATAGTTCGATGATGAGCCAGACAGGAGCGAGCCGAACGAGCGAGCCGAACGAGCGAGCCGAACGAGCGAGTTTGTGAACAAAATTTATTTCGCAATTTTTTCTTTAGGACTAACAATTTAAAATATTAATTGGATAACGAATTAACGTAAAAATGTGTGACCCTTCTATAGTGAAGAAGTACAGACTTCATAACAATTGGTTCTCTTCTCACCTCTAGTGGTATAAATGTTTATAATAGTGGTATAAATGTTTATAATCTCCTCGGTGTTTGCAGAACATTATTAATCGACAGCAGCTAAACTCCTGTAAGTCATCCTGGCCTCACCTATTTTCTAGACTATCATTTTTAATTTGAATAAATATTCAATTAATATCTATATAAAATACTCAATGCCTGTGGTTATATGTGTGTGTGATATTTGATATTTGATGTTCCTTCTAGAAAGAAAGGTTAGAGAATTTACATGAAATCTAAAAGTGTATTCTTATGTAAAATTTACCGGGGAAAACAATGGAAGTGTTCTTGGATCTCTAAGTACACCCCTAATGGAACTATGAGGGCACAACCCTCTTAAAACTTCAAATATTTCCAATTATCATGAAATTTAGATTATGTATAAAATTTTCTCGGGAAAACAATGGAAGTGGTCCCAAATCTCTTAGTGTTCTAAGAGAGCTATGGGGGCCGAACCTCTTTTAAAACTTCAAATATATCCTATTTTGATGAAATTTATATCATATGCATAAATTTCTCCGGGAAAGACGATACAAGTGATCTCTAATCTCTACGTTACTCTCTATGACCTACGTGGCCCGAATTTTAAGTGACCCATAGGGGCCCAAAAAACTTAAAATTTCAAAAATGTATACTCGGTTTTAATGAAACCATATGTATGAAACATTAATTGAGAGAGTTTTCCCACATTTCAGCTACTTCCGACTATATAAGGGGGTGAAAGGGAAAGAAGAGCAGTAAAAACAAAAATGTATTATAGTGTTATGAACATAGTGTAAACAGTATTTAATAGTGATATTAATTAAATCCCGAGCAACGTCAGGTCTTCCTGCTAGTAAATAAGAGATAATAATGTGTAATTCACATAAAGACGAGATACGACTCACACATATACTGATACACGGGAAATGACCAGACAATTTATTTTAATATACAGGGTGTTCGTAATGTCTCTTTGCAAGTATAAAAATGTTATGAAGACAGTTGATGAGATATTTTGACCAGATTTGTTTCTTTTAATCAGTTTTTATTGAATTTGTTTGTTAACAGCAAGCTTTTTTATTTAAGATATTTTGTTAATGGAGAATAAACTGCAAAGTGGACCCCTATAAAATGGCTACCTACTAAGAGAAAACACAAAATTAAAACAGAATTTGAATTGTACAGCAACTTTATAGGTAGCCTGTAGGTCATATTTAATAATGGTAAAGATTAGGTTCTTAAATTCAGTTCCGGTTGCTGCTTCGCAAACGAAAAACGGTGTCAGTGCAGAAAATGTTCCTTTCTGATTATCTTCTCGGATAATGTGAAGTCATGGTAAAACTCGTAAACTATTTTTAATATAATTTATTATAATTTATTATAAACTCCGATGCATTTGAGTATTTGTAAAAAAGACGGTACTTCTTGAGTTTACGGACCGTGCTGAAATAATAAAGTTTTTATTTAGAAAGCGATACTTAACATGGGGACGGGCTTTGTTATTATTCTGTACTTTCACCTAACAATTTAATAAAAAATATATTGTAAAAATTCAATTAAAAACGTTTGATTTTTCACGTGAATTATAATGGGGAACACTTCCTGCATTGACACCTTCTTCTCGTCTGCAAAGCAGCAACCGGAACTGACTTTCAATACCTAATCTTTACCATAACTTTTTTTTTTAAGATATTCTTAAAACATTCTTTTTTTTATTTGAAAAAATTGTATTCATGCAATTTTGCATTCGAACTCTTTATTTATTTTTTATTTACATATAAATTAATTTATCATGCAATTATTTTTTCTTGCTTTCTTTTTCTTTTCAGTCTTCATTTTTTTGTCTTTCCTTCCACTGATGTCTATCTTTAACGATCTCGCTGTTCTGAATTCACCTGTCACGATTTGCCGACTCCATCTTTCCCAACCGTCACATTTCTCCGGCAACAATTTGCTCGCGTCTTTCACTCTTCCCACCTACTTGTCTTCGCAAATGGACGGTAATTATTTATTCATGTACCAGCGTTAATCACTTCGCAGCATCGGCGGTAAACGAATTAACCAAAAATGATCGTACGAAAATTGAGAAAAAAACAGAACGCTGGAAATTATGTCAGTGATTTTATTTTGCTTATTTTCTATTTCTTTCAAACAAGCCATTTCAGTTCTTTCGTGTTTATCTCCCTTTGTACCTGCATTTGAAATATTATCTTTGCAATATACTTTCCGTGCAATGATGCTGTATTTCGTATGCTTAAACACTGGGTAATGGTACAGTTTGTAAAACGTGAGACACCCGACTTTTGCCGACAGAGAATTAGCCGGAAAAAGCCGAATGAAAACGAACCGACGTCGAAATCAAAACAATGCTGCGCTCCAACAGGAAAAAATAATGAAACAACCTTTAAAGCTAGAAAAAACACTCATCGTATGTTAATTTTTATGAAAAAATATATAATTTTTGACGAAGAAAATATAATTAAAGAACTGTTATAATGATTTTGTCACGAGAAAGTTAATATTTGTTTAATTTCTTTTTTTCAGTTAATTGTTTTTCTGGTACTGTACATATTTTGAACCCGACCGACTAGGTTGGGATTAGTTTAGGGTAAGTTTAGGGTTAGGTTATGTTTAGGTTAGGTTAGGTTTACGTTATGGTTAAGGTAAGGTTTGTTTAGGGTTATAGTTATGTTAGGAGTAAGGTGAAAAAACAGTTCGTATTTTAAATATTCTTTTTCTGAGAAAAGTTCTTTTGGAGATATGAGTTTTTTCCTACCAAAATTGCATTAGTCCTTCGGGAGACTTAATAGCTTGTCCTAAAACGCTAAAATAAATAATCACTTTGATCAATTGTCTTAGCTTAATGAATTTTACGATTTACTCAATTTAAAATGTAAATTGTCGTCTGCTTTTATCGCATCCTGATTGGTTAAGCGCTTCGGAAACTTCCGGCTGTTCATGTAAACAGTCGGAAAATGCCGAACTAAAAGTCGGTTTTATCACAAATTGTAGCCGTACCAAACACTGATGTATAAACATATAATATATCTTTATTATCGGTGGCGGTGAACGAGTTGTGGAGTAGTAAGGAATAAGAACGCATGTACATGAATTTTACGGGATATTTTCTCGGGACCAAATCGCCAATCGACTGAAGATATCAATTTCGAATTGATATTATATAATAATTTGTAACAACCACACCTCCACCTTCAAACGCCCACTGTGGGACTTCGTTATCAATTCCTTTTGTCGCAAACCTTTGCAGGTAGTTTCAATGAACAATTATTTCATTTCTGACAATTTATCGTGTTTGTTTCTCCCGACCATGTCGTGATTTCAATCAACGTATATTTTATTTTCGACAATCAATCATGTAATGTTGTCGGCCAGGGTCGTGTCTGTATCTAGTGATCTTACTCCTGTCAGATTAACTTTTCGATACACTCGGCCTAGATATTTAACAATGATAGTTTTCTTCGTTATTTTTCCTATTTAGGTAAAACAGACGAAAAATTGCAAAGAAAAAAGCAATAACAAAGAATGTATACCAAACTCGGTAGAATTTATATATCTACCGACCTGTAAACTTTAAACGTGCTAAAACTGTTTTTAAATTTTTTTTATTTAATAATTATCTTTCTACGGAAGCTGGCTTATTGACACACGATACCACAATGTCGCTTAACTACTCTGCACTTTAAGCATTTATTTATAATTATCGTGTCGGTTTTCCTTACTTTTCTGTTGTTTTGCTTTAATATTTCACGTATAAAATTACGAATGGAGTCTTCTTTACACTTTAGAAGTATAAACCAATATTTAAAAAAACATTGGCAACGTCGACTCATACGATAATGATATTTTTCACAACTTGTTTAGACAACGAAACATTAAGAGGAAATAATCACGTTAATTATATGGATTTACATTGTACGAACAATTTTATAGTTAATTTGTGCACACTCCAACTTGATTTTATTATCCCCTCTTTACCTATACGATTCCTTTGATTAATGAAACTGCCTATCTTTGGTTAAAAACGACGTTGGCGCGCTTCACTAATAAATGGGTCAAACAAAAAAGGATTACCTTATTTCAATTAAAGAGCGTTTTAAAATCCGCATTAGCTACGCTATATCGCCTAAGTTATAAAATCTTAGTGTGTTTTTGTTCACGTAACTTCCATAGACACACAGGGGCACCAGCAGTCACTTTGAATGTTGCACATTTTCTGATACGGAACTGTGTCAACGCTAAAACTGCAACGGTAGGAAGCAGGCTTGCCGACAGACAAGTTTGAAGACAAATCAAAAAGAAAAAATAATTATTTTGGAAATAAACAAACGAAGCAAAAAACATTCCTAGTCATATCAGTAGGGACAAAAGAACACGCCCAGCAAAAAAAGGTATTTTCCGAAAGAAGGAAGAGCGAGGAAGAGAGCAGCTGAAGAAAAAGTTATTTAGCGCGGTGGACGCTGAGCTGAGAAACAAAGGACTTAACAAGTGACCGACCGGTATAGAAATAAAGGGCGTCGGTGTGTCAACCACTCAAGTCCGAGAATATTTTGTCTATTTGTGAATGCATTTAACTGTGGAATAAATACATATGTTATAACCAAACAAAAATAAAATCAAGGGAACAAAAACAAGGAAAAATAAATGTATTTAATTCCCTTACATTTGATAGTTACGATTACCTAAATTCGGTCCATCGTGTTATAAAACTAGACGTGACATATTCGTATAACCGTTTATTCCTACTTACTTGCCTTCCCATAAAGGCAGAGCCAGACACAAAGTCGGTTTTTAATGTGGGGAAAATCGAGCTACCAAAAAAAGAGGCACTCTGGATCGGAACAAAAATTTTAATTGCCTCAATCTAGAAGGATCACTCATTCACTGAATGAAGACAAAAAAGATTAAGTGTAGTATTAGAACAGATACTACACTTTGCTCCTAGTCAAAAGGTCAAGGGGTCTTAACCGTTTTTGATTTTTGTTAATGAAATATTCAAGTGACTACAAGCTCTCGTGGAAATTAAATAATTAAACACGATGATTTAAATTCGTCAATTCCTTAGTCCCCAGCGATATCCATTATGTCAAGTAATAAATTGCTGTATGACTACTACTTATTCGAGAGACTATGAATGCTATGTTTATAGTGAACAAGAAAAATATCCGTCCCAGGACGGGTAAAATTAATTTCTCAAACAGCAGATGTTTGCACCACTTTTATGTCAAAATAAGAGGATTAAAATCAAGATATTAATCTACTAAGCGTTATGTATTGAGTTGTTATTCTACTTTTGATCGAAATCCATTACTTTAATGTGATTCTAGAAAATGTATAAAATTTAAAACTTAATTCTGCCTTATAACTATGCATCACATTCAATGTAATTCTATTGTATTTGTATTTCCAAATGGGAGGTTGTGTCCATACTCTGCTATAAAAATACTCAAAAGAAATTAAAATTTAGGGAATATTTATTAATTAATGTCTAATACGTATTGTTAATATTTCACAAAAATCGGAAGTATCTGAATTTCACGAAGCGCTTTCACCCGCTCTTTTCGATTAAAACTAAATTGAACTGAATATAGTCAACTTACACATTCTTACACCTAGAATATGTGTTAATAATGATCAGTTAATTAGTTTAAGTGTGAATAATATACACATACCAAACTTAATTTTAAATATTTGTCTCTGAACTACGGAAAAAAATTGGCTATTTGTGATTTACCTATCGTTTCGAACAGGTGTTGAGCTTCAGCATTAAATCACCTGAAAGTGTTGAGTTGCTGCCAACCGGTCGAACCGAAGAAAACTGTGTGTCCTTTCTCGTATCATATTTCAATTGTCAACACCCAATATCGCTTTCCTTGAACCCGAATAGTCATTTCAATATTAGCTCTGCTTTAATCTTCTCGTTAATCTCCTTTTCTAATCTGAGCGAAAGAAAAACAAGTAACCTCCGAATGTATAAATATCCTCTACAACATGAGAAGTGAAACGTCATGTTTTTTTTTCACTTCATAAACCGTCGTTCATGGTGTCATTGACGTCAGGTGTGACGTCACCACTGTTCTCTTCTCTCTTCATTACTACCCCCTTTCCACTCTGCATCCACTGGCCGCCATTATTGTTTCATTTTCGTTTTCTGAAGTCGTCATAATTTCTTCCATGTTCATTTTCATCTTGTACAATCACATTAAAGTCATTGCCTAGTTCCGGATTCGTTATCGCGAAGACTCCACCACGCTCTCTCTCTCTCTCTCTCTCTCTCTCTCTCTCTCTCTCTCTCTCTCTCTCTCTATCTATCTATCTATCTATCTCTCTTTCTCTCTCTCTAATTTTGCTCGACAAGCAAGTAATTAAAGCTGGAATCGAAACCTGACCGGCTAAACAACAAAGACACTTTTTTTACGTTGCGATACGAGCACAAGCTTAGTACCGTGATTAAAAACTTATTATTTATATTAAGTATTTTCAGCAGAGTAGTCTATTCTTTTACGAATAACTATGCACCATCGCTATGGCCACTAGCCATCTCACTTATCAACACTCAACCCACGAAGAAGCCATACGTAGCCATCCACCGTCAGTATAACATATACTTATGACAAGCACGTTACACAGAAACTAAGTTAGCCTGATGAACTATCTCTTGGAGTTATTATATTCAATACTACTACTAAGTATACTCGTGTATTGAGCACGGTTGTTGTAAATACTGAAACGAATACATATATACAATATATTATTTATAATGCATCTCTCTATGGTTTAGTTTTGAGAGTCCAACATTCAAAATCCTCGGCCTAACATTCACATGTAAGATACAATCGAACAAATACATAGGAAATACTGCCAAGTCTGTTGCAAATAAGGTGGGTTCCTTCTACCGAGCTAGAAAACTGCTCACGCCTGCCAGTATCCAATGTCTCTACAAAGCTACCATTCGCACTTGCGTGAACCATTATTGCCACATCTCGGCTTGTGCTCAACCACTAATTTTCAGAAATGGTCTAAAAAAGAGCCTTTAATCTAATAGGTCCCACACTGTCTATCAAATTCCATACCCATGTCTTATCGCCGCAATGTTACATTTATATGCTTGTGTTTCAAGTACTTTAATGAAATGTTCTCCGATGAACTTGTGCCCCCCTCAACGTAAATATCTTCGACAATCAAAAAAAAATCCAACTCTTCACTGTAGAGGTCCCAAGATGTAAGACAGCTTTCGACTCTAATAGCTTATTTCCTCGAACACCTTGCTTTTGGAATCCATCTCTTCTGCCTGTTGCAACTGTACCAACATTCAGAAATTTAAATGTAATGTGAACAAGTATCTTGCTGCCCCCCCCCCACCCAGATTAGCCCTATAACTTTGGTCCCTATCACAGTAGCCCCTTAAGCTTCAGTAACGATATGTCGTGTTTGGGGCGAATAAAAATAATTTTAAAAATAAGAAAAATATATCAAAATGGAACTATTATTGGCCTTCCAATAGATATAGGTATTGGAGCTATGAACATCATATATTGTAAGTTTGTTTATGAGGAAAAATAAATTATAAACTGATTTGAAATTAATCGTTGATCTTCCTTGAATTGATTCCATTTTTAAATGTTGTCTGCCGATCCTTATTATTGACAAAGTGTTTTATTTCGATCCTCCATCCGGACATTGTCTTGTTCTTGAATTGATTGCTATATATCCATTGCAAATTTTCTGAATTGAAATTTATGAAGTCTATATTCTGATGAGGAAAATTATAAAAGTATCTCAAGCTTTACCCTGATATAATAGTGATAATTAAATCATTTTCTGAAACGGGCGCACATATGGATACACATCGTTAAGCGTTAATTTTAGAAGCGTGATTGTAATATTTAACATTCTAATTATGTCATAACTTTTGTAATCTACTAAGTAATTATATGAAAGTTCTGCTTTACATAACATGTTAACCATTGAGCTTTATCTTCAGTATTTAATATATCGTGGGAATTCATGAGATTAGATTTATTAATAAATATTTTTTGTATTAAGTGATCTTCTGGGATAATCTCTATTGGTTTATTCTTTAACTTAGACATTTCCTATATATATATATATATATATATATATATATATATATATATATATATATATATATATATATATATATATATATATAATGCGCAATGCGAAGGTCCATCAGACCGAGTCGTTAACCACTGTTTATAACTTCTCGGTATGTCCGCTTGTAAACACATAAATACACATTAATTATCTTCCTTCCGAAGTTGTTAAGTTGACCGCATGGTCCTAGGGGTTCAGACAGATGCTAGAATTTGGCTTGGGCCTGAGGTTCGAACTGTGTGACAGGCAGAACAATCTAACCACTGAGCTATAATTTGGCAGCTACTAAGTAAGTTAAATCACAAGTATAAACATTGTCTAACTAGGTTACACAAATAGCAATGCGTTATAAGTTTGTGGCAGTTGACGATTTAATTTACCAGAGTCATGACAGCGGAGCTATTTTAGTAATCCGCGGACAGTCTGTTTCGCTATATCAGTGTGGCTAGATAAGAAAGTGCCTCAAGCCAAGATACATGCATACATATATATATATATATATATATATATATAGAGAGAGAGAGAGAGAGAGAGAGATGGATCATATAAAAATTAAAAACATTATATTAGATCCTATTGAGATACGGTAAATCTCAATATAGAGTACATAGAGCATTTATATACGAGGAGATGAAGTATATTAAATTTGCATAGTTTATAAGTTTATTAACTCATCAAGTGTTCACAGAAGGAATTAGAATGGAAGTTATTTTTTGTTTAAACATTTGATAAGTTAATAAACTTGTAAACTATGCAAATGTTATCTACTCCATCACGTCATTGTCCATATATATATATATATATATATATATATATATATATATATATATATATATATATATATATATATATATATATAGATATGAATATTTGCGAAAGTCTTTTTCATTTATCACTCCTATATTACCATCAAAATGGTGTACTGTTATTTTATTCAATACTACAACATTTTATTTACCAGGAGGTTAGGCACACGGCCAGTTTAATCTTACTCCCACAAGGTAAGATGTAACGCAAGGTCGGGTCGGGAAAGTGGGACTTGAAAAGCCAGCGCCCGAGAAGGTGAGCACTCTGGCCATTAAAAATTTCCTGGGCAGCCCCGTCGGCATTCCCCGGTAGGGGCGCCTCAGGCAGTAAGCAATAAACTTACTCCTCCCCAAAGAGGGGAGGCAAATCCTGGGAGGGTGAACCTCCTAGAACGGCACAGGACAGACGCATAGACCGGAGTAAATCAAGCCCCGAAGGCCAAGACGATACCAGTTTATGGGATGTAATATCCATCGGAACAGGCCAATCAATAATCCAACATTTTATTTACCTCCCCAGGAGGTTAGGCACAAGGCCAGTTGTATCTTACTCCCACAAGGTAAGATGTGACCCAAGGTCGGGTCGGGAAAGTGGGACTTGAAAAGCCAGCGCCCGAGAAGGTGAGCACTCTGGCCATTAAAAATTGCCTAGGCAGCCCCGTCGGCATTCCCCGGTAGGAAGAGCAGTAAGCAATAAACTTACTCCTCCCCAAAGAGGGGAGGCAAATCCTGGGAGGGTGAACCTCCTAGAACGGCACAGGACAGACGCATAGACCGGAGTAAATCAAGCCCCGAAGGCCAAGACGATACCAGTTTATGGGATGTAATATCCATCGGAACAGGCCAATCAATAATCCAACATTTTATTTACCTCCCCAGGAGGTTAGGCACAAGGCCAGTTGTATCTTACTCCCACAAGGTAAGATGTGACCCAAGGTCGGGTCGGGAAAGTGGGACTTGAAAAGCCAGCGCCCGAGAAGGTGAGCACTCTGGCCATTAAAAATTGCCTAGGCAGCCCCGTCGGCATTCCCCGGTAGGAAGAGCAGTAAGCAACAAACTTACTCCTCCCCAAAGAGGGGAAGCAAAGCCTGGGAGGGTGGACCTCCTAGAACTGCACAGGACAGACCCATAGACCGGCGTAAATCAAGCCCCGAAGGCCAAGACGATACCAGTCTATGGGGTGTATCAATCAATGATAAAACATAGGAATTTGAAATATTCTATATATAGTAAAGACGAACAAGCTAAAGACAGTTATTAGAATGGCTTATTTCCATATCTATTTTAAACACTTAAAAATTAAATAATATTGAGTGCTATTCATTTCTAATTGTATTGTACTATTTTATCTACATATGTGCAATAGTTTCGTCAATATTAACAGTAATTAATTAACATGATTTAATAAAAAAATGCATAACTTAAAGAAAAGCTATTCTTAACGTCGCTCGCAATACGTCTTACCGACTAGCATACGCGAGAAAAAAGGGGAAGAGGATGACTGGCTAGCAAGAGCTACTGACTGGCTGTTTCTATCTCACTCTGACTAGCTGGCTATTTGTCTGTCTAATCACACTACCTCCTTCCCATATCCCCTTCATCTCTGTCGTTAACGACACTCATTTATTTTTATTGTTTCAAAATCATGTCTGATGTCACTGAATATTGAGAACAGATGATGCACTTTGATCTTAGCAAAAAGGCTAAAGAACTATAAAAGAATAATGTATTTATGACTAGACATTTTTAAATTAATGAAAAATTAACTGGTTTAATATATTATTGTATTATCTTTTAATTCGGTTAGGTAGTGTAGTATCGGTTCGGTTTTTATAAGACCGTTCTCCCAGGAATTACCTCCTCTTTTTTAACAATCCTACCAGGTATTACATCCTCCTTTAAAGAAAGGTAAATGTAGTATATGCTCAGTTTTCACGAAGCCATCATCTCAAATGCGAGATAGTGTAGTATCTGTTTTGGTGTTACTTCTCCTTTTTGTGGAGTAAACCAAATTATTATTCGTTTTCTATCATTTTTGTTTCTGTTAGCATTCTTATAAAAAAAATAATTTATCATCATGTCCATTATGTTTTTCAGTCCAGCAGTAGCTTAGTTGCTGTCGGGCTTATGTATATTTCTGTTCAGTCCGAGGGGCTCCACTCTCCCAGGCTTTACCTTCTCTCTGAGAAGAAGTTAATCTCCAAATTTTAGACATTTTTCTCGAATTAAAATGATCTGCTTAATTTTGATCAAAATTGAAAGTTAAAAGCATATCAGCATATCTTAATATTCGTAAAGAGAAATGACAGTGGGACAAAACTGTTCTGTTATATGAATTACGTTTGTTATTACCTAGCAGAATACCTTTCCTGGGACGGGTATTCTGGTAGTTTTAAGTATTTTTCATAAGTTCAATTGTTCCTCTTATTCTGTCTATTATTATTTCATTATTGTTTGTTTCTTTGTTATTTTCCCTTTTTTCATGTTTGAATGTAAAACGCGATGAACGCCATTTCCAAAATTGCCAAGTTATCACTACATAAAGTGTTGCATTACAATTTAAAGACATTTGATTTATCGCGTTTTGCAGTCAAATTCTTCTTTTCTTCATTTATTTTGATCGCGCCTTTTTCTTTCTTCCTTTCTTTATGCATTTCTCCCCCCCTCCTCCTTTTTCTGTTTCGTCCATTTCCATCTTTCATTCGTTTCATTTATTCTGTTTCTTTGCTTTCTTAATTATATTTTTCCATTTCTTTCTTTCGCGTTTTCCTCCTTCCTCCCTTTTTCTCGCCTCTTTCTTCTCGTTCTTTCTTCCCCCATTCTCTCTTTCTCTTTCCGCCATTTTTTTCTGTCCGTGCAAGTGAATCTTATCGTTATCTACCGTGACAAATGTAGCCGGGAGACATGTCTGACACCTCATAGTGACTCGTTCCAGAGTTTTCTTTGTAAACGTACAGCGACTCGTAATTTGATAGCAGTGAATGAGAGAAAAAAAGACAAGATCAGCGAACGCTCAATATAGATGTATAGATAAATCTATACTATATTTGTGGTGTCTGTCTGTCATTCGAGGATGCAATTGAAAACCAAGTCCTATATAAAGGTCAAACACTTTTTTTCTCAAGTAAAACTTTACGAGGAATCTAATGACGTCATTCATTATTTATTATATGTGTTTTTATATACGAACAAGTCACCGCTTATCATGGTCCAAAGACCACTCGAGAATAGGTTAATCAGTTTGTCAGATGGAGGTGAGACAACACTGTGATGATTGGTAACGATGGTTGAGACAGGGCAGATTTGATTATTTAACAGGACGATTCAACAGGAATTTGTTAGAATAAGACCGGAAAACCACCATGTTGTAGTCAGTTGGGAAGCAGCCCCATTGTATTGTTGTTCTACAGACGGGTAGTTCTTGGAAAAAACTTTGCTCATGGAAGATTCGTTTAGTTTTAGGTACACAGAAGAACTAAGAAAAATATTTACAATGGTTGTACCTAGACGAGTGTTTGTTGTAAATCTTTTACGGGGGGGGGGGCATAGACTGAAGTTCACTTGAGTCTCTATCATGAACAAAACAATAGAGTAGAGAAAGACTAGCAACCTGTTTTTAGTGAGAAAGAGGCCGTAGGGGAGAAAGGAGGACATCCCCTATTAGATTTTGATGTCGGTGTTGTACTATATCCAGGCAGAAAAGTGCGTGCTGAGCGGCACCTTCCCAGATGTGGCAACAGTACTCCATCTTAGGACGTATTTGAATCTTATGCAGGGAGAGAATTCTATCAGGAGTGAGATACTTTCTGGAGCGGCAGAATGATCCAATCATTTTTCCTTCTACCTTAGCAACATATTTGATATAAGTCTTCCATTTCAAGTAAAGAGTGAAGGTCAGTCCTAGGAGCATATCAAAGCAGAACTTTCTCAAGGAGAAATCCATTCATTTCAATTGAGGTAAAGTGGGGATCCGAGCATTAGTGGTGAAATGAGAGAAGCTTGGTGTATTAAAAGTCACACGCCTACTTCTCCCCATTGAATTACGTGCCCCAGGTCAGAAGAGAGAGAAAATATGTGTATGTTTATATTTCTAAGATTGCAATTGAAAACAAAGCACTATACCAATATAAAACAACATTTTCGTGTAAAACCTTACGAGAAATCTAATGGTGGTATTCATTTTAGAGTATATGTGCTAACAGCTGGCCATGCCAGCTCAATATCACTTCTTGGTCACTACTTGAGGTACTTGAAACAAATTTTTAAATAATAAACATTTAATTCATAAGTTTGTTGCAAATACAAACCAAAAACTGGTATTCCTATGAATAGATAAATGTTAACGTTTTTGTAATTTTGCTACAAATTGATTTATCTTTTAAATAAGAATGTAAAGAAAGGAAAAAAGAATAAATGGCCTGAGCGATGGTGGGGGGGGGGGCTATTTTTTAACTTATTATTTAGAAACAGATGGTAACTAGTTGAAAATAAAGTAACCCCTTCCTTTATGAAGAAAAGGCTTGAAAGAATATGTAAAAACAAATGCGAATCTTTTGTCCGCGTTATCAAAACAATCATTGAATGTAAAACCAATAAAAAGAAAATGTGGTGTCGCTAACAAGAGGGAGGGAGGGAGGGAGGGAGGTAGGGAGGGGGAGGGATAGAAACAAGCAGCCATGCAGACAGTCACCTTCCCCCGCTCTCTATGAATTTGTCATCAGCATGCTTCTTTCTAGCTGGCGAAGTTAGTTTTATTAAAATTAGTTTTTTTTAATTAATGAACAGATAGTTTAAGAAAGGATTTAGTATTTTTTTCTGTTAAATGAATTTAATAAATTAATTTTAATATCGACAAAACTATTGCATATATTGAGATGAAAATAAGTCAATAAAATTACAAATGAATAACACCAAACATTAATTTATTATGAACTGTTGCAAAATAGTTATGCAAATTAGGCATTCAAATGGCTGTTTTAGGTCTTTCAAAATATCATGTATTATTAATTTAAATAAAAGTAAACCATTTTGATGGTAATATAGGATGATAAATGAAAATAACATTTAACTTTCATTCATGTAAATGTTTATGTTTATTTTTTTCTGTACGAGGATGCAATTAAAAACAACACTCTATACGAAGATCAATCATAACTTTTCTCGAGTAGTATTTTATCAGGTATGTAATCTTTGTATCAATTTTGTGTTACATGTGTCGCGTCTCTCTCTGCCTGTCTCTCTGTTTGAGGATGCAATTGAAAAAAAGCCTTATACCAAGACCAAAGAAAAAAACTTTTCACGAGGAAAGCTTCATATGGGAATTTAATGGTGGTATCCATTTTGAATTATATGTGTCGTGTCTCTGTCCGTCACATTGAAGAGAAGTGATACAGCGAAACGGTCTGTATGTGTATGGCTACATATACCACTTACCGACACTCGTTGCTGTATGCGCACTGTGGTAAGGGAAAATCGTCGGTGACCATTAGTGATAATGCATATTTCTTCGTAAATAGAGTTCTCTCCCAAAGCTGATATTGTTTATATAAGCATTAAGATTTCTGTTTACTGTGGTTTGTACTGATCGCGTAGCAGTTAACATCTCCGAATGTCGAAAAATACGATCAAGTTTCGATCGCAGAGGAAAGGACTTGCCTGTCTAGCCACACTGAAGAGCTGTTATACAGCGAAACAGTTCGTATGCGGATGACTATATATGTCCCTTACCCCTCTGTGGATGGAGTACTGTGGTAAGTAAAGTATCTGGGTTCTATTTGCGATAATGCAACAATCTTCGTAGATAAATATAGCACTTGATATTGTTTAGATAAACATTTATATTTCCCTTTCTTGTGGCTTGTACTGATGGAGTAGCAGGGTAGAATATCCGGCTGTTGAAGAAAACACTCAAATTTCGATCACAGCTAGAAACACTTGCTTGCCTAGCCACCATGGAAAGCTGTGATACAGCGTAACAGTCGTTATGGGGATGATTTCATATACTCTCCACCTCTTTGTTGGTCGAGTACTATGGTGAGTTAAATCGCTGCCTACCGTAAGCGATAATGCAAAGCTCTTCGTAAATAAATGGAGGGCGCTCGGCAGCTGATAATGTGTATATCCCAATTAAAATCTACCTTACTTTTGGCTAATGCTGATAGCGTAGCGAGTATAATCTCCGACTGTCTAAAAACAGTAAAATTTCGTCTCAGCTTAAAACACGTGTTTGTTTAGTCACATTGAAAGGAGGTGATATAACGAAACAGTATCTTTTTATATGACTATATACAGGCTGTTCCGGAAGTTTTGACACATTTTGACATTTTTCCATTTTGTAGTGCAGCTGTTGAGCTAACTGTAGCTTGTAAGGTGTCATGCGTAGTTGTCTTTTTAAGACACGCCAATCAGTTGTTGTAGGAAGCTGACGTTTACTACGGGATAGTTTGATTGATTTACGGGGCTCTTCTCGAAGCCATTTCGAACTTGCTCAACCGTATCATTTGAAGTGGAGGGAGAATCACGATCTCTTTGCTAAATATACCACGCCATCTCAATAGACTTCCTTTCAGGAGCCTTATTTCGGAATTTATTTGCGTTAAACAGATGTCCATGATTCAGTTTTGTTTTTTTTAATTTAAGGACGCAAAACTTTTTTTTCTGGTTGAGTGAACGCCATTACTGGATCTACAAAAATATGAGAAAATCATTAACATTACAAAATTCTTAATACATTTAGCTTAAAATGATACCAGTTTAATCTTACTACGATTCATAGTTCAGTAGATATAAGGACTTGAAATGCGCCGAAGACTTCTGGAACACCTCGTATATAGATAGAGGTATTATAAATAAGATAACTTGTAACTTGCTAATCTGTGTCAAATTTTGTATCTTCTTTTCGAGACAGGCGGAAGACATTATAAGCTGAACGTCGAATCGATTGTGATGATTGTGTCATTTACGCTCACAAATCAAGTGCATCTTCCAGACGGCCACTCGCCTAATTAGATCGCGTGTGGCTTCGATCAACAAATCTGTGCGAGGCATAAAGAAATGATAATATGAATCAAACATTGTGTATGCGAACAGATAAGGCTGCGTAAAACTCAGAAGTACATACAGAAACCAATGGGAGATCGTGAATATAAATATATATATATATATATATATATATATATATATATATATATATATATATATATATATCGATGTGTACCTAGGTTAATGTGTGTAGTGCAATATATATATATATATATATATATATATATATATATAATACAGCTAAAATACTTATGCACGATAACTATTTTATTTATGAACAAATAAATTAATAACTTAACAAACATATATATATACATATATATATATGCATATACATACATACATATATATGTATACATATATATATGTATATATATATGTATATATATATGTATATATTTATTTATATGTATATATATGTAGATATATATATTCATATATATATATATATGTATATATACACATGTATATATATATGTATATGTATATGTTTATATATATACATGTATATATATATATATATATATATATATATATATATATATATATATATATATATATATGTTATATTACACGCCACATTAAACGTAGCGAGCAGCAAAGGGGGGGAGAGAAAGAGCTTCTTTATTACTACAGGCAGAAATCCTTCCGACTGAGGCATTTCTCCAAAACCACCTCAGCAGTTCGCTATTACATCCTCTCCGGCCGAAAACAACGCGAAATGTTCACGAGAGGATTAACAGTGATTTACAATCTTATTTTTCTCTTTCTTTTTCTATTCATTCGGACCACAGTCTTAAATCTTCACGTATCAATTTACGGCATCTCAGGCCTTTTTCAAATAACGACCTCTCAAAATTACAAGAATCTTTTCACGGCATCTCAGGCCTTTTTCAATTACGGCCTCTTTAAAACCACGAATCTTAAAGTCTCTAAACAGTTCTCAAATAAATCTCAAATAAATCTCAAAGTTTACCTTATCTTCTGTTCTCTTCTTTGGCCTGTGATTCGTCTAGTCTTCGCTGGCTGTGTCGTCTTGATCGAAGGAAGAGGTCTGTCCCAGATAGAATGAACACACGAGACACGAATTTTCTTGAAGGGATATTTCACACAAATTTATTTATTCTCGCACAATTTTCTTACTTCTTGGTTCGGTTGCTGTCAGGGGGATTCCGGCTTCGACTCTCTCATACTCGGGCTATTTTCTTTCCTTTCTGGGATATCTTCTGCCCCCCACAGCGGGGCCTTGCCTTTTTACCGGCTACATGCTCGCAGCCGGTCTGAGCGGTATCGCCTCTAGGCCCAGACTGATTCTAAAAACTAAGTTATTGTTTTCCGTGGTGACGTAATCATCGTTCCCACGCAGAATATGGGGACAAAAACGTCTCACTCTGATCTCTGACTCAAGGTCACGTCAGGTCTAAATTTATTATGACTACTCCTGGATCAAACACTTCTCTGACTCATTTCTGAGTCCAGAAACAAAACCTATTTTTCGATAACAAAATTAGCTATTTGATACTAGTTAATCTACCCGTTTGAAATACAGGGCCCGTCATAATATAACACTCCTCTCCACCTTATCTTTCAAAATTTCTTCCCTGAAGAAATTTACACAAATATCCAAATCCATCACCAACACTTTTTTTTTTTTAAATACACACGCACATATTCATCCAATCATCGGTACACGACCGATTGCTGATCGGGCGTATTGCCGCGATATGGGGGCACAAAAACAGAAACCCCTTTCCTTAACCTGTAAACTTAAATGGTCAGCCTCTCAAGATTACAAGAGGTACCGTTTTCCTACCTTGCTTACTAATCTGGACCAAATACTTCGAACATTCCAGTGCCCCGGCGCAAACGTCCGCGAACAATCACCCATGTCCCTAGCTCCCAGCCCTTTTCATTAAACGTGGAGGACCCCATCCCATGTATCTATCTAGTCGATACGGTATTGAGCGAAATGTCACATCGAATCATCTCTGCTCTCGGAACACGCCGAATGACCACAAACTAGGCCCAACCTATAATCTTATAATTAAATCCAATTAACACCCGGTACCTCTTTTTTTAAAAAATCGATCCCCATGGTTCTATCCGCCCCCGACGCGCGCACCCGAGTCACACCACACCCCAGCTTAACTCCATCCCCACTGGTGTTGAGCAGACACCAATTCTATGCGTTCCCTTCCCGTGTTCCTATCTATGCGGTAAGGGGGTGGGGTATCTTCGCAGCACACTCGTCGGCAAACATCCAAAATCCACAAAAAAAAAATGGGACCACAATTTCAAAGCTTAACATTTTACACAACTTTCACACACTCTATCGGCGCAGTTGGGCACACCTGGGTCACAAAAACAACAATTTCCATAACTGACCACCGTCCTTTTCTCGTGGTCCCACAGAATGACCATATCACCGTCATTCTCCCGTTCGCAATTTTAACGTATGCAGGCTTTACCACAAGCCTCGCCACTAACCCATGGGTACTCTATAAAAGAGAGCATACGAGCAAACGCCGGGAATCCCTCATTGACTTTTCAAGCCTGTACATACTCTGTACACGGGGATTATTCCCGATAAAATCAACCCTGTCCAAGGGTTTCCGCGATCCGACCCAAACCAACTCCAGCTGCCCGAACCTAATCAACTCAAATCGCCCGGCTGACCCACGTAACATTCAATTTAAGAACTGTTTTTTTTTATTTTTTGTTTTTAATTACATTTTTAAATTTCTCCATCCTCTAAATAGTAAAATATCATTCACTCAAGCATTAGGAACCCGGAATCCTCCATGTAACAAATACATCAAAATACATCAAAAAAAAAAAAAAAAAATTAATTCCACCCAACAACAACAAAAAAAATCAAACCGAAACCGACAGAACCAATGGAGAACATATCTCCACAACACAATACAATACAATTCAAAAGACAAAGGGAAAAGAGAACAGCGCCCGACACCATAACGTATTGACATGTCGTCAAACTCCAACCCGGACACCATCAGATCACCCGCCGCCGCCGTCGCCATTTTCCTGCAACACTCTCCAGCGGTTTTCAAGGCCCACGGGCGCCCTCTCTCCCTCTCTCTCTCTCTCTCTCTCTCTGTCCATTCGCTCTCGCTTCTCCCTTCTTTTCTAACAGGCATATTCTGACCTCGCGCGCACATTTTTTTTAAACAATCTCTTTTAACATTTCAATTCTTCTCTCTCTCTCTCTCTCTTTTTAAGACGCACACACATTCCAAAAAACAAAAGACCTCGGCCACAGGGTGGCACATCAATCCCTCTCTTTCTATACTCTTTCTGTCTCTGTCTCTCTCTTTCTAATACATTCTTTCTTTCTTTTTTCTAAATATGCATATTCCGTCCTCGCGTGCACATGTCATTTCAGCACATCCACCCTTTTTAACATTTCCATTCTTCCACTCTTTCTCTCGCTTTTTAACACGCATACCTCCCTCGTTTTTTTTTTTGTTTTTTTTTTCGCCCGTTATTGCTTTCACCTTTGTCCCCCACCAACACAAACCAGAAAAAAAATTACAGCAACAAATTCTTAAAACACAACACAAAAAAAAAAAACATAATTACGGCAAATCGTCCTTTTTTCCTAACTAGAATGTTCTTTTCCTACAAAGTCTTAACAATTGTTTTTGCGCGTGTGTGTGTGTGCGTGCATTCTTTTCTTTCTTTTTTTAACAAAATGTGTCTTTCTTTTTTTCTTTTCTTTTCGTGAATCTTAACAATTAACAAAATGTGTCTTTTTCTCTTTCTGCGTAACTTAATAATTGTGTGTGCGTTCTTCTTTCTTTTCTTTTTTTAACAAAATGTGTCTTTTTTCTTTTCTTTCTTTTTTTTTTTTTTTTTTTGTGAATCTTAACAATTAACAAAATGTGTCTTTTTCTCTCTCTGCGTAATTCAATAATGGTATGTGTATGTGTGCGTTCTTCTTTTTTTTTTTCTAACAAAATGTGTCTTTCTTTTGTGTATCTCAACAATTTTCCCCTCGTGTCTCGCTCTTTTTTTTTTTTTCTTCCCTTTTCTATTACTTGGACCACACGATGTGTTCGTACTTCATGACAGCACCAGATCGATATCGAACCGTTTCATGTTGGAAACGGCAGGTCACGGCTACCAAATTAACCATTGTTACATAGCAAGGGGGGGAGAGAGCTTCTTTTATCACTACACGCAGAAATCCTTCCGACTGAGGCATTTCTCCAAAACCACCTCAGCAGTTCGCTATTACATCCTCTCCGGCCGAAAACAACGCGAAATGTTCACGAGAGGATTAACAGCGATTTCAATCTTTTTTCTTAATACTTCTGATGATACAATTTAATCTATATCATTTTCATAATCATTTTACTCTATAAAGTTCGAACTGTATATCACTTTTTCTCTATACTTTCGTAACCACAGTCTTAAATCTTCACGTATCAATTTACGGCATCTCAGGCCTTTTTCAAATAACGACCTCTCAAAATTACAAGAATCTTTTCACGGCATCTCAGGCCTTTTTCAATTACGGCCTCTTTAAAACCACGAATCTTAAAGTCTCTAAACAGTTCTCAAATAAATCTCAAATAAATCTCAAAGTTTACCTTAACTTCTGTTCTCTTCCTTGGCCTGTGATTCGTCTAGTCTTCGCTTGCTGTGTCGTCTTGATCGAAGGAAGAAGTCTGTCTCAGACAAAATGAACACACGAGACACGAATTTTCTTGAGGGGATATTTCACACAAATTTATTTATTCTCGCACAATTTTCTTACTTCTTGGTTCCGTTGCTGTCAGGGGGATTCCGGCTTCGACTCTCTCATACTCGGGCTATTTTCTTTCCTTTCTGGGATATCTTCTGCCCCCCACAGCGGGGCCTTGCCTTTTTACCGGCTACATGCTCGCAGCCGGTCTGAGCGGTATCGCCTCTAGGCCCAGACTGATTCTAAAAACTAAGTTATTGTTTTCCGTGGTGACGTAATCATCGTTCCCACGCAGAATATGGGGACAAAAACGTCTCACTCTGATCTCTGACTCAAGGTCACGTCAGGTCTAAATTTATTATGACTACTCCTGGATCAAACACTTCTCTGACTCATTTCTGAGTCCAGAAACAAAACCTATTTTTCGATAACAAAATTAGCTATTTGATACTAGTTAATCTACCCGTTTGAAATACAGGGCCCGTCATAATATAACATATATATATATATATATATGGAACACGGTCACACACATTAGATCACTATGTAGAAGTCCTGACTAATCATATAAGTTTTAATTAAAAAAAAGAAAACTTATTTTTGTCATACTTCTGAACGCCGACATATTTCCAATTCTGTGCATTGTGATAGTCTTCTAATACTCTTATACATGTATTGTTTTTTATATTTATTTATACATACATACATGTGATAAATATTTTTAATGAATAATATTGTCATCCCTATAGACGTATAAGGTTTATGTCAATATACAATCATCAGTATGGATAATAGAAATGTACTGTTGATCGAACTACTCGAACCTCGGACGGATTAACTCAAATTTAAGCTTTTTACCGGTCAGCCACCGTGACAACCACACTTTAGATGCGTGAGAAATAATCACTATATTTTTCTATATCTATAAACATAGTAAGAAACAGATAGTGTTCTTTATCCACAATTGAGAGAACTCGAAAGGTAGCTAAATTTGATTTTTTTTTATTATATTTCTCTTAAAGTGATGGACTTGAACGAAACTAAATAATAATTTTTAATAAATCGATATTTTAATATCAAGAGACATATATGTTTCTTGATGAGTGCTTGCGTGTGTAAGCTGTCATTTATTATTAGAAAGAAAGTAGCAGAAGCAGCTATACGCTGAACTTCTATATTTACTCATAAGTAACCACTTACCAAGAGAAAAACCACTCGAGGATGAAAGTTAATTAGATGAATTGATTGGCAGTTGAATAAAAATGAATAATAAGAGTGAATTGAAAATATTCATATACTCAAATAATGGTGCAAGTAAGAGGTCTAGTTTTTTGGATCAGTATCCCTTATACGAACTCACGACTTTCCATGCTATAAGTAATGTGGCATTTCTGGTTTAAATATTAAAATTGCTAAATGATCTAGATGATTAGAACCAGTATGCCTTATACGAACACATAGAGATGATTTTATATTTTGGTCAAAATATTGAAATTTGCAAAATTATAGTTCGAATTTCTCAAAAATGAGAATGTTTCTAGTGCGCTTCTGTATACGAATTTGATGCTATTTCACAAATAATGATACAAATAAGCAATCTAGTGTTTGTATCAGTTTTTATTATACCAACACAAAATGCGCTATGACAAAGGTAATTTGATATTTCCGGATTAAATATTAAAATTTCGAAAATTTCCTAAACTATTTATATGTAAAATTTTGCAAAAACATGGACATTCCAGTGCGCAAATGTAGAAGAATTTGATGCGTTTTCCTGAAATAATGGTGCAAGTAAAAATTCCATATTTTGCTATCAGTACTTATTATACCAACACACAATGTTCTATCCCTTTTTGTACTGATAGGCAATCGCTTATAAAGGCTCTGGGGCACCTTAGGATAAGGGTCAAAAGAAATGTTGGTTTGACGATGATCGCTGTCACAATGGGGATTGGAAACAGTGGGTGGAATGGGCAGAACGTTTACTTAAGCGAACTTGATTTTCAAAGAGGACAGCTAGACAAGTATTTGCTTAAATTAGACTTGAAAATAGACATCCTGTATTTGGTTAAAAAGCATGTTCGTGGCATCTTGTTCTATACTAGGAATGTTCTAGGAAAGAAACTTTGTTCGTGGAAGTTCCGTTTTGTTTTTAGTGCAGAGAGGAAGAAAGGAAAGTTATTTACTGTGGTTGCAGCTAGACTGATTCTTGCTGTGAAAATTTCACAGGAGGGTACTAAAGATTAGAGCTTATTCTAGCACCCACCACGAAAACAACGACACAGTATGGAGAGGCTAACAGCATCTCTTCTTCGCCAATGATGCTGTATAGACGAGAAAAGATCAACTCCCACCAGATTGCGAATTCGATTTTATACTCTGTAAAGACAATAAAAAGTGCACCGAGCGGCATTTCTCTAGATATGACAGCATGTAATTTAATATTTCCGGTTTGAACTGCAGAGGTAAAATTAAAAAAAACAAAAGCAAATACTTTTTTGGAAAGTAACGGTAAAGCAAAAAGATTCCTTGTCCATGACATCAGTAAGTTGAAAAGCACGAGCGACAAAAGTATGGTATTGTCTGAGAAAGAAGTGATCAGGAATCGAGTCACAGGCATTTCAACGTCGGATGACATATACACAACAGCTTATTTAACAGGATGCGTTTTGGATGCCCGGGAGAGAAGATAATCTGGCAGACAGGAAGAATTGTGGAGAGAATGAAGGAGTCGGTGTGACAAAATCGGTGCAGATCCGAAGTTTATTTGTTATTTTTTAAAGGAATTTGATTAAGAAATAAGAACATTCTTTTTTAACCAAAATCTGTATTTCCTTTCATAACAAGGGGGGGGGCAACTCTTACCTGGCAAGGGAACAGGAAGGTAAATTAGATTATTTCCCTTGGATCCGACACTTGGGATTAACCAGACAAACAATAAAACTTCGGCTTCAGCATAGACACGAATCCACATTCATTCCCCAATAAAATATACGTGTATTATTTGAAAGAAACTCCAAAACCATTGTATCAATTCGCATCATATTTTGAAAAGGTATACTCTTACTGTTTGTGAGTTTCTTAATCCCGAACACAATACAGATGGTAAACGCTTTGCTGTAAATAATGAACTGCAAACTGAGTGGTGGTTTTGGTGAAGTGAATGCCGACGCAGACGGTCGACTCGGAGTGCCGGGTTCGAATTCTGTAGGTTGTATAGCAGCACTTTTCACTATGGATGTTTGCAATCTTTACATGGTTACCTCCTCTGAGCACCTAATTCTGAAGATGAATCGCAGAAATGAATGCCTACAAGAGTATCAAGTAGGTTATAGAAACAAGACTTAACGTTCTTATCTTATTCTTACAAAAATAAGAAAAATTACAAATTAACTAATATCGGATTATTTGTAGAAGATTCCTGCGATTAATGGACAAATAAGGTTTACATAAAATGAAACACCAGTATGCACAGCGCGCGCCACAACATGACTTAGTTTTTTTAGTCCTGACGAGATAGGAATCTGGTAGAGTTAGAGTTGGAGTAAGGTTTAGATTAGGGTTAAGATAAGGTTGAGGTTAAGGTTCGGTTAAGGTCAAGCTTACAGTTAAGGTTAAGCTGCAGATAACCACGTTACAATCAATGAAACCCTCATTTGACATCGTATGAATACAGAATGTAAGCCAATGTGGAATGCATCACAGAATGGTGGAGGGCTATATGTTTTAGTTTATTTGAAGGCAGAAATATAAAGGAAACGATCTTTTGTGCAACGATACAATGATACGAATGGATTCGATCCTCTTAAATAACTAGTAAAACGTTTTGTTACTAAAACGCGTATGTCGTCTTTTTGGGGTAGCAAGAGTATTGGGGGGAGTTACTAAAAAAATGTCTGTAATCTTACCTATAGTTTGATAGAATCAAGACATTTTTTAGACAACGCTCGGATCCCCACTTCTTCTCAGTCGAAATGAATGGTTCTCCCCTCGAGATAAGCTGTTTGATAAGCTGCTCGAACTAACTTCTACCACAGACCGTAAATGGAAGACTTGCATCACATTTGTTGCTAAGGTTGTTAGAAAAATGATTGAATTATTCTACCGCTCCAGAAAGTACCCTACTCTTGAAGCAATGATCTACCTGTATAAGAACCAGATTCGTCCTAATATGGAGTACCGCTGTAATACTTTGGAGGTGCCGCTTGGAGCATTATTCTTTGTCTTGATTGAGTACAAAATGAACTTCAGAATTTAGTGGGGTATGATCATTTCTCGTCTCTACAGCCTCTTTTACACAGAATAGCTGTTGCTTGCCTCTCTACTGTAGCGTAATGTTCATGGTAGGTGCCCCCAATAACATATTTACAGCAAGATCTCGTCTAGTTTAAACCAAAGCAAAGAGTGTTCCTTTCTCTTTATATTTACCAAAAACTAAACGGAACTTCCACGAACAAATTTCTTTCGTAAAACATCCCACATGTACAGCAAGATACAGCGAATCTGCTTCTCAACCGAATACAGCATAGTCGTCTTCAAGTCTAGTGTAAACAAATACTTGTTAAGCCGTCCTCTATGATAATCATTCCTCTTAAGTAATATTTTGACCATTCCACCCTTTTATTTGTTCCGCGCGTGGTGACGATCATCGGCCAACTGACGATCTCTTAAACACTTCTCCTCAAATGTCACGCAGGCCTTCATAAGTGGTGACCCATCATAAAAAAAGGGCGTAATAAATCACGAGATGATTCAAATGGGGTGCTGATTTATAATTCGGGGTTGATAACTATTTCGAGTATAACTCCATACATCTGGAATCAATGATTAATAAGCTCATCTGACAGTTTGGTAATAAAGTAATGAGTCGCATCCTCAATTGATGGGCATATTATAGCTTTGTACTGTATTATGTCAATTACTAATAACCACATCCAATATTATTCTTATGACTTATTCTTGATGCCGTTTTTATTTGGCAGAGCAAGAACATAATAAAGATGAATTCATCAAGTAAGAAAATTACTGTTCTCATCATTTACAAATGAACAAATAAAAACATCGATTCCTGCCGAGGAATCATTATTAACCGGTGGTAAATTAAACTTATCCCAATCACGCTTATAGATTAATGTTCTATTAAAGCAGCGCTGGATTCATAATGGCTTCTGATCTTTCAATAATTATCTTTCACTTGAGCAGCGGAGGGTATGTGAGGACGCTTTTTTGGCATAAAACATCATAAACCAGAATCTTAATATAAAACATCATAAACCAGAATCTTAATATAAAACATCATAAACCAGAATCTTAATATAAAACATCATAAACCAGAATCTTAATATAAAGCATGATAAACCAGAATCTTAATATAAAACATCATAAACCAGAATCTTAATATAAAGCATGATAAACCAGAATCTTAATATAAAACATCATAAACCAGAATCTTAATATAAAGCATGATAAACCAGAATCTTAATATAAAACATCATAAACCAGAATCTTAATATAAAACATCATAAACCAGAATCTTAATATAAAACATCATAAACCAGAATCTTAATATAAAACATCATAAACCAGAATCTTAATATAAAACATCATAAACCAGAATCTTAATATAAAGCATGATAAACCAGAATCTTAATATAAAACATCATAAACCAGAATCTTAATATAAAGCATGATAAACCAGAATCTTAATATAAAACATCATAAACCAGAATCTTAATATAAAGCATGATAAACCAGAATCTTAATATAAAACATCATAAACCAGAATCTTAATATAAAACATTATAAACCAGAATCTTAATATAAAACATGATAAACCAGAATCTTAATATCAAACATCATAAACCAGAATCTTAATAAAAAACATTATAAACCAGAATCTTAATATAAAACATGATAAACCAGAATCTTAATATCAAACATCATAAACCAGAATCGTAATATAAAAAATCATCAACCAGAATCTTAATATAATGTTCAAGAAGTGTTTCACCCCAGCGGAAACTCATGGTTTCAAGGTGATGCAGCAAAAGATGTACCATAGTCGCTTTCGTCTCATTAGAAAAAAGCAACATTCCCTCTCCGTGATTCTGCTATTTCCCATATATATATATATATATATATATATATATATATATATATATATATATATATATAAATTAAGTTCAAATGTTAAAAAATGAACAAAACCAAAACCTCTTCGGTTCCTCTTGAGAGATATACTAATAATATCCTAATAAGTTGAGAAATGTTCTACCAGTTTTTTCCTACATAAACATAGAAAAAGTGAATGTTGGTATCTCGTTGAAAAACAGAGTATATCCCTGAAGAGAAACCGAAGAGGTTCTGAAACAATTGTCGGATACTAAAACTATGTTTATTATATATATATATATATATATATATATATATATATATATATATATATATGGTAAGTTTTAATTACCTATTCGACACAATCCTTGAGTGTATTTGGTCGATTTGTACAAGTGTTTGTCAGGACAACCTGAGATCTGACATGTGTATAGTTCATCCTACAACCCTGACTAAATATTAAAAATGACCTAGTATTCGAATCTCAAATAAGATCTCTCGGCTATACACTGGCTCATACGAGAAATAGTGTACCCTTTTAATAGTGATGTTTCCTGAAGTAACACACTTAGCTGGATACTCCACCAGACCAGATGAATTCTAGTCCTGAAATACAGGAAAATTCAGAAAAGACCACAATGAAGATCAAAATATAACATAATTAAGTGACCAATTTGGGAGAAAAAATAGTCTTCTGCACTGCTTTACAAACTTAACGTTTGAGAGGTAGAGAAGAATCTTGATCGAACATTCGGAAATCTATGTATCGCATATAGAGATCAAGTGTTATCCTCAGAAAAGGGAGCCTTATTTTCTGAGAACTTACTTAATGAAGTAAAATGAAGACATATATATATGTATTTGTAGACAGCATTCCCTCATTTATGCAAACATTGTAAAAATAACGGAATTTGTATGTTTAATAATACTTTTTTTATTTTTTCAAGTTTTCTTATGGTCTTTATTGTACTAAAATAAAAAATAATAAATGTTCCATAGGTTTCACGAACGTTTTCGATTCTTCATCGAATCATCCTTAATATATATATATATATATATATATATATATATATATATATATATATATATATATATAGAGAGAGAGAGAGAGAGAGAGAGAGAGAGAGAGAGAGAGAGAGAAAGAGAAGCTGCGTGATTAATGTCTCTCACAGTTTATTTGCGTTTGCTCGTCAGCTTTATAGCTTTATATATCATGAGATAAACGGATATATTTATCTATTTGAACTATTCAAACACCCACTAAAAGGATATGGAGAGTACTGGCATTCTGACAAGACTTATTGTCACTCAAATTCCTGATGAAATCATCGGCTGGTATCAGCGATAACTCAAGGGTAAATGACTGTTTCGAGAACGCAAAATGATTTAGAACGGTGATCGAAAATAAGTAAAATTTGGGGTAAACATGTTGTCACTCAGACTCCAAGGAAACAACCTGTTTTTGCCAGTGAACGATGATTGGTAATTACTCGTGTAAGAACTTCTAGTGTGTAAGAAATATAAATAAATAAATAAAAAATAAATAATAATAATAATAATAATAATAATTATTGTTATTATTATTATTATTATTATTATTATTATTATTATTATTATTATTATTATTATTATTAAAGAGAATATTGAGACCATATAACGAACATCAATGATGAAAAAAACTGAAATTTTAAGTAAAATCATCGTATGCGGAAACCAACCAACATAACCAAAGAACGCTAGTACGTTACAGAAAATTTTAAATAGGAAAAGAACAAAACATATAGAAAGAAAGTCACACAAGCTCAAAGAAAGTGAAAACTGCCAGAAATCCAATCCATCTCCATCACACACACACTCACAATTCTACACAGATGCATGTGGTGACACCAGCCGCAGCTGGTGCCACAAAACTGTCGCGAAGAGACAAGGAGGATGAAAAAGCCGCAGAGGGAGAACATCAACCAGACCTTCACTACGGAGGGGGGGGGGTAATCTATGAAAGCGTGGGGAAGCTTATGGCCACTTGAATTCCGCAGAAAACCAACGGTCGTTGTGAGCGAAGAAATCAGTGGTAATTTGCAATCGTTATTGAAAGATGTGGAGAGTGCTGGAAATTTGGGGAGACTTGTTGTCCCTCGGACTCCTGGAGACGCCATTTGTTATTGCCAGTGAGCAATCACTGATAATGGTTTTCGTAAACACTCTTTATGAGTGAATAATAATAATAATAATAATAATAATAATAATAATAATAATAATAATAATAATAATCATCATCAAAATGATGCAGAATGGATCTAAGATATTGAAAGGGAGGTGTCCTCTAGAGTAAAAGGACACACGAATATAACTATTACCGTTGAGATGCTGAAGGAGAGGGTTAAAAAGCTTTCAAATTGGAAAGCATCTGGACCTGACAGAGTCCAGGGATACTGGTTTAAAAACCTTCCGGCTCTTCACCCACGTCTTGCGAAAATGATAAATGGCTGTTTGACGACAGGTAGCTTCCCTAAATGGCTGACAAAGGGCACCACGGTCTTGATCATTAAAGATAAAACAAAAGAGGGTGAAGTAACAAACTTTAGACCAATCACTTGCCTCTCAGTCATGCGTAAACTTTCCACTAGCATATGGTCTTAAAGTATTTATGGTCATTTGGACCAAAACAATTGGCTGCCTGAAGAACAGAAAGGCTGCCGAAAAAGACCACATGACACCAAAGATCAGCTTCTGATCGGTAAAATGATTCATTAGAAACTGCAAACGATGAACTACTAACCTTGTCATGGGGTGAGTGGATTATGAGAAAGTATTTGACATGATCCCTCATTCATCGATATACTAATGCCTGGAGATTTTCGGAATAGCGCCAACATTCAAACAGCTTGACAGAATAGCATGAAGAATTAGGAAACCAATTAAATTTCCGGAGGTGTTGCATTAGGTAAAGTGTTAATTAGGAGATGGATTTTTGCTTTTTGTCATTAGTTTGATCCCGATGACACTTCTCTTACGTAATGTAAATGCAGGATGTGGACTTGGAAAAGGACTTCCTACAATTAACCACTTACTATTCATGGATGACCTTAAGGTTTTTGGAAAGTATTTAACCCAATTTGATACTCAAATGAACACAGTTAAATTATTTAGAGGCGACATACGAATGGAATGTGGCATCACTACATGTGCCATTATTGTTATAAAAAGAGGTAAACTTGTCTATTCAGATGATTTTGAATTCCTAACAACAGATCTGATACAGAATGTAGACAGTAAGAGGGGCTACAAATACTTAGGAATTCTGGAGGCGGATAAAATTAACAACAAAGAAATGAAAAACTAGGTCACAACAGAAGAGTAAAAAGTATTCTTAAATCACAGTTGAAATACACTATAGGCTATGAATGCCAGAGCCGTAGCTATCATTCGATATACTGCCAGTATACTTGACTGAAATGTAGATGAACGAAAATTTCTAAATACCAAAACACAGAAAATTCTTACAATTTATGAAAAGGAGATGCAGATCGATTGTATCTACCTAGAAAGAAAGGTGGTTGAGGTCTACTTAGTGTTAAACATGTTGTGAATATAGAAGAAGGTTATCTCTATAAATATATTTCTGAAAGTAATGAGATAAGAAATACTAAATACTGAGAATTAAAAAATCAAAGGTTACAAGAGAGAGAGAGAGAGAGAGAGAGTTAAAATTATTTGGAAAGAAACTACAGTGTATTCTTAAAGAATATTGCATTTAGACATAATGACAACTGAAATTGGTTTGTCAAAGGTGATCTCAAAAGATCTACTGAGAGCCTCTTAATGGCAGCCCAGAAACAAGCCACTGGCACTAGGTCCATCAAACATTACATTGACAAAACTGCAGTATCACCCATATGCCAATTATGTAATGAAAGGGAAGAAACCTTAGCGTATATTATATATGAATGCCCAATGCTAGCACAACACCAGTATAAAAAGCTAAAAACATCCAGCAGTTGAGACTACTATTAAATACTACTACTACTACTACAACTACAACTACAACTACTACTACTACTACTACTACTAATAATAATAATAATAATAATAATAATAATAATAATAATAATAATAGAAAAAAGGACTAGCCAAAATAATGGATCGCCAAAGCCTGGATGACAAATAAGACTGGAAACCCAGATCAGCAATCTTCGGTAAAAAGCTAAAACCGTAATCAGGATAAAAGAGAACAGGAAACGATTAAATAGCGGAAATGAGCTTCGCAAGGAAAGACTAAATAAGTAACATGAAGAACTAAAACAAAAGATAGCAGTAAAAAGTGAGAAGACAGACACGATGCAGATACAACTCGAAACAGCACAAACAGAACAGGATCATTGAAAACAATGAAAGACAGTTTTACAAAATTGTAAACAGAGAAAGAACAGCAACAAAACCACAAGACCTGGCAGAAACAAATCACTGCTTGAGCAAGATATGGTAAAAGCATAAAAATACAACAAAAATGTCAAATGGATAAAAAAACATGAGAGGTTAACTACAGGAAATTGAGGAAAGAGCAGAAACAGAATGAAGAAACGATTAAGGCACACTAAGGAAAATGGTAAACTCAAAAGTACCATGTTACGATGGAATACATGCATACTGGTTTTAAAAAATTCCCGACCCTACATGAAAGGATAGCGCAGAAACTGAAGGGATGTATCCATAAAACAGACGTACGTGAGTTGATGACCAAATGAAAGACAACGTTAATACAAGTAGACGAAAAATGAGAAACGATCCCGAGCAATTACAGTCCAATAAGCTGTTTACCAACAAGGTGGAAAATCCTGACGGCACAACTGAGAGAACAAATCTACCACTCCCTAAACAATCGTGGACTACTCCCCGAAGAACAAAAAGTATGCCGGAAAAGGGAAAAGAGGGGTGCATGATCTGCTATACATCGATCAAAAGATATTGAAAGACGTAAAAAGCAGAAAAAAAACATATCTATAACATGGATTGACTACAAGAAACCCTACGACAGAATCCCTAAAGCATGGATAATTGAATGCTTAAAATGTACAGGATATTCGACAGGAACATTAATATTATTAAGAAACCAATCGGAACATGGAGACTAGAACTGACAGCTGGAGGACAACACAGTACTGAGATAAAAATACAGAGAAGCATATTCCAAAGAGACTTTCTATCACCACTACTGTTTATCATAACCATGATGCCACTCAACTACATACTCATGGAAATGCGATGCGGATAAAAGTTTACATACACAGAAAAAAGAATAAACCACGTGATGTACATCGATGACCTGAAGCTATTTGCGAAAAACAGAAAGGAACTGGAACAGCTGATAAATATGACCATAATCCTCAGCCAGGACACACAAATAGAATTGGGAATGGGAAACTGCGCACTGCTAGAGATAAAAATGTAAAAACTGGAAAGAATAGATAGCCTGAAACTGTCCAAGAGGAGATGTGATCGCTTGGCGAACAGGATAGCTACAAATATTCCGAGGTTCTGGAAGCAGACACCTTCAAATCTATAAAAATGAAAGAGAAGATTGGAAAAATACGTGAGTAGAACAAGCCAACTCTTTGAAACGAAATTATATAGCAGGAATCTAGTGAACAGAATAAACACCTGAGCAGTATCACTAATAAAATACTCTGGACCATTCATAAGCTGGACCAAAGAAGATTTCAGCTACCTTGACCAGAACACTAGAAAATTAATGACCATACAAAACGCACTACACCCAAGAGACGATACGGACATACTCTACGTGAAAAGAAACGAAAGGGGAAAGAGAACTTGTAAGTATAAAAGACTGTGTGGAAGACACAAAATAAGAGCTGGAGAAATACATGTCAGAACACAGAAAAGCTAATCATGCTACATGAGACACTGCCGCAATGAACAACTCCGGAGACACCGAAACCAGAAACAAAAATACAAGAAAGGAATAGTGAGAAGAACAACGGTTAAATCGATGTTTCACAAGAATGGCAAAATAAAAGACCTACCAACATTCCTGTGTATGGCTAAGAAAAGGACACTTGAACTAATAAAAAAATTTCTACTGACAGCTGCATAGAGCAATGTGATTAGGACTAACTATATTAAAGCTTAAATAGATAAAACCCAGGAAAACAGATAATGCAGAGTGCGTAGACAAAGAGACGAAACACTAAATCACATAGTAAGTGAATGCAGAAAACTATCTACCCAAAACAAGATAACTCATACAAGCAAGGGCACCAGGTGTTATAATAGTAAACAAAGGGGAAACAGCCTGCCAAATGTTAGATTTTGCCGTTCCAGCAGACAACAGGAGACAGGAAATCGAAGCAAATGCATGGAACTCGCCAGAGTATTAAAATGGATATGAAGCATGAAGAAAGTCAATATAATACTAATAACACTGGACAACAACATGTTTGCTACTGGAGATGTGTAAATTGATTTAGACTAATTTGGGTACGCTGATTTCAAAAATCATAACTGTTTTGCTGTATCACGTCAGGATTTTGAGTTTCAGAAATACTCCCATTGCCTAGAAGTAGCCTACCACCTCTTACGTAACTACGATATAACGTACTTATATAACTACTAATTTTTCTTTCTTTCTTTCTTTCAGTTAAACATGAGTAGACGTTCCTGTACTAATCATCCAGAAAACTTCTGTTATGTCTGTGGTCGGTTTACCCAAAAAGATCAACAGCGAAGTGTATCTAGAGAAGTGAAAATGAAGGCCGCCTACTTTCACTACTGCGGAGACTTGAATGTGGTGGCGCTGTTGTTAGGGCTGCAGTCAGGCTACACGAAATACATGTGTTTCCTTTGTCTCTGGGATAGCAGAGACGACAAGAATCACTGGACGAAGATTGATTGGAAAGAGCGGACGGAGCACGTACCTGGTCGATATAACGTGAAGCATGTCGCCCTTGTCGACCCAGCCAAGATTTTCCTTCCACCACTCCACATAAAGCTCGGCTTGATGAAGAATTTTGTACGGGCAATGGATTTGAATGGGCGTGGGTTTTTATACCTGAAGGAGAAATTTGGCAACACCTTGTCGGAGGCTAAGATCAAGGCTGGTGTCTTTGTTGGACCGCAAATCCGAGAGGTAATGAAGGACGAAACTTTTCCGACAACTCTAAACCCCAAAGAGCTGGCAGCGTGGAGGAGCTTCAAAGCTGTGACGGACAACTTCTTGGGGAACGAGCGCGCGGACAACTATGAAGAAATAGTGCAGCAGCTGCTGGAGTCCTTCAGGAAACTTGGCTCCAGGATGTCCCTGAAGATCCATTTCCTACACCAGCACCTGAACTTCTTCCCTGACAACTTGGGAGCTGTCTCGGACGAGCACGGCGAGCGATTCCACCAAGAGATTTCACTAATGGAGACGTGTTACCAAGGGCGGCACAACCCGAGCATGATGGGCGACTTCTGCTGGTTCCTGCATCGTGAAACTGACACAGAGTAGCACAAACGCAAAGCCAAATGTTTAAAGCATTTTAATTGCATTCTAGTAGAGTTTTTCTGTAATTTCTATAATTTTGAAGCATTTATGATGAAATAAATGAATAAATGAATTTTTGTAAATTTCATTGAAACCCTGACTTCTAGGCAATGGGAGTATTTCTGAAACTCAAAATCCTGACGTGATACAGCAAAACGGTAATGAATTTTGAAATCAGCGTACCCAAATTAGTCTAAATCACTTCACACATCTCCAGTAATAATTTTTTTCTGAAATTTGTTGTCCAGTGTAATCGTAGGAGTACTTGGAACAGTCCTCCAAAAACTGGAAAAGATATTAGAGAAATTGGAATCAAATGGATCACTGAGACCAAACAACGGACGGCAATGATAAAAACAGCTGCAATCTTAAAGAAGAATCCTCGAATATGAAAACCAACACGCATAAGCTACGAACGGTAAGCAGCCACATGGAAGTTACAATAGGAAGAAAACAAAACCAGAAAAGAAGAACACCACCACATAAACATAAGGAATAAAAACAGGAAATTTCATAAACTGCCGAGTCCCCCCAAAAAATGATGGCACCAGCCTCGACTGATACAATACAAAACAGTCGTGAATGGTCAAGGAGCATGGGAAGACAAAGGAGGAAGCAGAGAACTAACCAAACCTCCACTGGAAGGGTGCGGAGAGTACTGGGTCTTTAGGGAGGCTTATTGCCATCCAAATCTTAGATAAGAGCAATGACCGTTACCAGCTAAAAAACAATGGTAACTGGCTGTTGCGATACCGCTAAGTCATTTGCAATGTTTATTGAAAAGTAGTTGAGCTTACTGGAAATCTGAGGAGACTTGTTGTCACTCAGCCTCCAGGAATCACCACCAGTTATTATAAATTAGAGATCACTGACGTTGACTTGCGTGAGAACTCGTAATGAGTACAAATAAAACAGGAAACTTACAAGAGGAATATGGGTGAGGAAAAAATCCTACCGTAATAACAATCATTTTTGGAGCACTCGGGACAGTTCCGAAAAAAACTGGAAAAATGAATTAAATAAAAAACAAACATTGGCGCTAATCGAAGCAGTTACAATCCTCGAGTTTGGAAACCAACCCAGGAGACAGTGATCAATTACAGGTAAGTTGAAATAAAATAGCACTTCACAAACACAACTAGATATATTGACCCTACTAACGTGAACGAAACGGAAGTGTTACCACCTGCGTATGTACTATACCGGCTCTTCAAAACTCATAATTTATTTATAATAACATCAAATCTGTATTTCAGATAACAGCAAAATTCATACACAATGAACAATATATATTAAAAATGTGTCATTCAACCGAATGTCCCCTACTTTCACACAAACGGCTTACAAATGTTTGCATCACATTTTTCCTAAATTTCCCGAGTGATTCTCAAACTTTCTTCTTCAACAAATGACGTTAATTGATCGATTGTTTGCAGTTTTCTTCTAAAAATGTCATTAAAAAACAGAAAAAACATCAGGATGCGCCATTTTGCCATCATAACTATTTTAACACGCTCTACTGTTTCATGTATAAAGATGGCGGTAAAACTTAAACAAGATGGAGTGGTATATAAGGCGTAAAAACATGATGGCGTAAAACAAAATTGCGTAAAACAAGATGATGCAATAAAATCGGTGTGGTAATGCGGTTAAACACATTTTTATTTTATTTTTGTTTTAGTGTATACGTTTATTATCAGACATTCTAAAATCGATTAGATGATAACTCTTTGAAGATCCTGTATATAAGAAATCGTATAATCTTAGAACTTACCCTCTTAAAAACAGGCTGGTACTGCATAAAATAAACATGGAGAGTAAAAGGGTTGAACACCCGAAGAGGGATCGCATTATTCAGGTCCCTAGTGGAAGGGCATGGGGAGTACATGATGTTCGAGACAAAGTTGAGACTTTGTGGAAAGGAAAACCCTTATATTTTAGTTAATAACTGATGTATTCTCTGAATCCAAAGCGCATTACTTAGAAGATCTTTTGTCAAATACAGCCCTTTAGAAAAAGCCGCTCCGAGCCTCAACTACATCTATCAGGTGGGACTTGAACCTGAAACACGCTACTTTCAGAGTCTTTAGAAAGACTTGCAGAACATTGTGTGAACTGTATGCTAGCCATCTGTTGTTTTGTGCGTTGCTTAATCTCCGGTTCGGTTAAGTGTTTGACTTTGTTTAGGAGTTTCTTGGCGGTTCTCTTGCGTCTTTGCAGTGAGTAGTTAGCATTTGCGACTCTTGTATATGGAGAAACGAAGATGTTTGGGGCCACTCCGGAGTCCATATCTCTCGCCAAAGTCTGCATGACAACGACGACGATGATGACGTCGATGTTTACGACGACGATGACAACAACGACAATTACGACGACGACGACGATGATGATGATAACGACTACGACGAGATGATGATGACGACGACGACGACGACGATGATTACGATGACGATGACTGTATCTCCTGAAACTTCTTGATGATTAAGAAATAAAAAGTATTCTTGACTGGGCTAACACACGCGATTTGTTTGTTGTCAATTACAAGTAATTAACACAGGCGAGTATAATGTAGACAACATGTTTGTGTTATTAATATTTTTTATCGCCGGAAGATTAAATAAATAGAAATAACGTATCATCTTATACTGCTATTTCTTTAAGGCGTTAATTCCCGTTTAGTTTTATACGTGATCTGCATAAAACCCCACTTTTAATCGCAACTTGGTATCTTACTTCCGCTCTTCTACTTCCGCTCACAAAGTTAACGTTATTTTACCTTCATCAATTACTTCCTATTGTTATATATCTTTTAATGAGGCCAATACCATATAACAGTGTGTGTATGTGTGTGTGCAGAATTGTGCAGTAAAAATGTCAGGACGACACTTTCTGGCCTTATATATTTGTTAAATACCAAAAGAAAATAGAAAAAAATAAGCATCAAGCAACTAACCAACTCATTTGCCGCGGATTTACTAAAGTAAGATGAGTTTACAAATATTTGTCCTCGTCAGTAAGTAGTCCAATTAATCAAACCAATAAGAAAACGAGCCATTATTTATACGAAAAGTAACCATTTTCTTTTTCTGTATTTTGAAAAGGCAGGAAATCATAAGCAAACAAAATCATACAAGAAAAAAGAAGCCAATTACAGGCGGTTTCAGTCGCTGGTCAGGTACAGGAAAAATAGATGGTATGTTAAGAGTTGCGCTGAATTAGACTCATTCTTTTATGTTATAAAAGTAAATAATGACAGGCAAATAAACGAATATTAGTCGAAAATGGCCGCAAACTACATGATTGGCTACATTCATACACAAGTTGGTACTTAATCAATATATATATATATATATATATATATATATATATATATATATATATATATATATATATATATATATATGTCGTGGCGTCAGACTCGTAATTCTAGGCTGACTCTACAAACTGGGTTCTAGCCCATATGACCGCTCGCAAGTACCACTCCTACACTGATGAAGGCAGAAACCGGAAATGGCGACATCTGTAAGTATAAACACTTTAATACTTAATAAAGAATATTTATAGTCAATTTTAAGATTTAATAGTTTTAATAGTACAGCCCTATTTGAAATTACAAGATTGTTGTCATCCTGCGATAAAGCAAAGTTCGGCTCAAGCGTAGAAGACTATCGACAACATGAAGCTTGACCTCGCCTCCTGGGCAATTGTAAATTACTTTCAATTGCTGTCTGTGGTGATTTCTCGCGGTCGTGTCGGTCTCAGCTTCAGTTTTGTAATTTTAGGCTTAATCTACAAACTTTGTTCTAGACCATACGACTGCTTGCAACCACCACTGATGAACGTAGAAAACCGAAACGGCGTCGTCTGTAAGTATGAAACACTTTAATATTTAATTCAAAATATTTCTCTCACTGTCTCCCCCCCCCCCTCTCTCTCTCTCTCTCTCTCTCTCTCTATATATATATATATATATATATATATATATATATATATAGATATATATACATATATACATATATATATACATATATATACATATATATATACATATACGTAAGGTCTCCTGTTTGTGTTTCACTCTTAGATAATTAACCCCCCCTTTTTTTTTACTTATATGTTTTCATTTATTAATTTTCCAACGAATGTTAAGTCTGCAATATCTTGGATTTAGTTAGTTTGTCTGGGAATTTAAACTGCATTTTACATTTTTTTTTAATGACTCAAAGCTTCTTTAGAACATATATATATGCATATATATATATACATATATATACATATATATATACATATATATACATATATATATACATATATACATATATATACATATATATACATATACATATATGTATGTATATATATATATATACATATATGTATATACATATATATATATATATATATATATATATATATATATATATATATATATATATATATATATAAACAGAATACCTATTCTAGAATGGGTAAAATTAATTCTCGTACAAAACAGTTTTGCACTACGTTTATATCACATTACGAAGATTAAAATCAAGATATAACCTACTACTAATCTTTATGTCTAGAATGTGTATTCCAATTTTGATCGAAATCAATCATATGATTTTGATTCTAGAAAATATTTAAAATTTAAGGGATTTTTAGAAGAAATTTAAATTTAGGGAATATTACTTAATTGGGTGCCTAATGACCATGGATAAAAATTAATGTAAATCTAAAATATTCGAATATTCAATCCTGAGAAGCGTCCATAATGTGTTCCGTAAAACACCTTTAAAATGCTATAAAGAAACAAAAATTTAGGACATATTTATAAATTGATGTCTAATTCTTATTGTTCAAATTTCACAAAAATCTGGGATATCATAATTTTCACAAAGGACTTCCACTCCCTCATTGCACCATTTGCATTAAACTAAATCAAACTATCTATAGCCCACATTACCCACCCACACGCGTAGCAGATGTGTTCAAAAACAATATGTACCCTTATTATCCATGGCTGTAGTCTGATCTCTTCCTAGGATGATTTTAGGGGCTTAACATAGCCGAGAAAACTTCTTGACTTCAGTCGTTCGACCGTTGCTGTTGATGATGATGATGATGATGATGATGATGATGATGATGATGATCATCATCATCATCATCATCATCATCATCATCATCATGATTATTATATTTTATAAGTATTATTATTATGAAGGATTATTTTATTATCATTGAACATCATTCTAAAAGAAACGTTTATATTCCTTTGAAATATATATATATACATATATATATATAAATGTTATACGTACATAAAGATACTTTTATGTTACTTTTATGTGCGTATAAAATTAATATATATATATATATATATATATATATATATATACATAACTAATAATACCTCCTATGATATTAAATGCGACTAATTATGCAATTTTCTGGATCTTAATCACTTAGGAAGTGAAAGCCAAAACAACGAACGCTACAATCACCAATAAAAACAATTATATATATATATATATGTATGACAAATATATATATATATATATATATATAGTGTTATAATGGAATAATTCCAGGAAGAAATCCGGGTAAGAGAGCTCAATGTGGTAAACAGAGCAATAATAACGTAAAATATAATAACACGAAATTACATGATTGTCGATGCAATAATTTATTTCAACCTTGCGGTTTTATTCAAGCATCCAACTTAACAATTACATTTTTGATACTGATAGAAAATTGAATTATCCTCGGCACTTCAAATACAATCAGAGGGAGTAGTGGTAGCAGCCAGTCTGAACACCCAACATAGAGCGAGTAGGAATTAACATCTTATATTTAACTAAATTAATCTAAGGGAATCTTATGGTTTTTTGTTTATTTTTATTAAATAATAACGTCTGAGTTAAGCGCACATATTCTTTCTACATATCCGAACTGGTGACATACGCCTCCATACATACGCACACATATACCTATTCTTAACATCACACACACACAATTTTTGGCAAGCCTGAAATTCAGCTTTACCAAGGCCACCGATATTTTTCACCCGGCAAACGAAACGAGCGAGTCTCGTGTCATCAGCCGATTGACACTTCACGTGCCCTATTTCTCTAGATACGCGCGTCAGAATTACTTTGAAAATTAAAAATACTCTGATTTTAACAAATTCATCTTACATTAGTTAATCTATGGAAGCCTATAATTAATTCTAATCTAATATTGTCTAGTGATAATATTATACACTTAATTTAATTCGCTATCTTATTTTAAGTAAATAACATCTGCATACATCCCCACATATATACACATCTATCTCTACACACACATACATGTATACATACATATACACACACATACATATATACTTACATCTACACACACATATATATATACACACATACACACATATACATATATATATATACACATACCCACATACGTACACACACATACATACATATATACCCCCATACCTACTACCTTGAATTAAAAATTTTTTAAAACATCGAAGATAAATGTGTTTCGTCTTTAAGTATTCATTAAAGAACATCCCTACTAAGTGAATGCATACCTACACATATACACACACAAACATATGCACATACACCCACATACACACATATACATATACACACCTATATACGCACATGCACACATAGCCTCAGATGTGCAAAATAGAGATACATATATATGTATACATAGACATACACAAATGCACACCCGTACACATACCCATATACATACTCAGTCATACGCGTACGTACACACATACCTATACTCATATACTCGCACATGCCCATACATGCACACATACACTTGCACCCATGTATACACATATATACCTATATACACATACATATATACAAAATAACATATACGGCCTGGAAAGTTTTAAATTGCACATACATACCCATAAGTAAAATAATACATACGGCCTGGAAAGTTTTAATAACCGGGGTAAGAGTTTAATTAAATATACGCATACATTGATAAGGCAAATATGCAGTACATACATACACACACACACATACACACACACACCTACATGCTAGCACATACACAAACACATGCATGCATGTACACATATATATACATACAAAAACAAATGTACTTATATATACATATGGCCATATATATATATATATATATTTATATATATATATGTATATAATATGACTAATACTGAATTATTTTTTATTTTATAGGACGACAACGATATAAAAGACGTATTTTTAATTTCAGTTTTAAATGAGACAAGTGTTTTCCTTTTAATTTTATCTCAATTTTTCTAATGAAATAAAAAAAGAAAAAATATTTAGATGACAATTATTTCTTACGGTAAAAAAGAGAATATTTATTGTTTTAAAACAATATGAATTGTTACAACTCTCAACAAATGAAGCAGATATATTTTCGTTTTATTTATTTAATAACTATTTAACTGACAATTCCAATTATTTTTACTGGAGAAGAAAATTAGATTTTTTAATGAATATTTTAAAACTTTACATAAACGTATTGTTTCAAACAAAATATCATGAAGTGTAAATTAAGAGTAGCTTATGCAGATAGATGAAGAAAGTAAGCGTGAAATTTCTACGGTGTCGAGCTAGTATTTCTTTTTTTACTTCAATTCATCCATACAAGGCATGTTGCTACTGAGACGGTATGGGATGCTGTGAATTAGAGGTCAGATTTATAGGTGCGTCTTAAGTAGGGAGTTGTGTAACGAGATGCTTGTTTACATTTTTTGTAACCTGGTATTTTAGGTCATAATAATTAATAACTCGTAAATAAAATGAATGAACTTTCAACAGAAACGTTTAACAGATTCATTAAAACTGAACACAGAATGAAATAATGAGTTAATTGACCGCTGTACGCGAGATGATATATACACAGTCTCCAGACGTGGTCTATTTACTTTTCTCTCCAGGCATACCTTCCTTTCCAAGGGAGATAACTCCGAAATGGTTCAAGGGAGATAAATCGTTTTCGTTAGCTGTCCTAACATCTCCCCGTTTTAGTCTTTAACTGTATCGAGTGCACCTGGAGTCAACTTGGAGGTGCTTGACTCTAGTGCGACTGCCCTTTGGCTAACTCCTGTGAGGTCTTTGACAATTCTCACTTGTACTTGTCTGCATGGGAGGTGATGGAGATGGCAGTTCAAATGTGTCCATTAACAAATCAAGCGGAATGGTTGTTCTGTTGTCCACTAAGTTGTCTACAGAGTATCTGAGACGAAACTGGTGTTTGTACCGTGCCCAGAATTGACTTCCGACTTGAACATCATACAGAAATTATCCATTTATTTTGCGGATGATGCCTGGTACCCAGTTTGGCCGGCCAGGTCTGTAATTCCGAGCAAACACTTGTGTGCCAACTGAAAATGCTTTTGTTTTGTTAGAGCTTGGTTGTTTCCTTTGTGGCTGGGGACGTAAAGGGTCCAGTGTGGTACGGAGTTTTAGTCCCATAAGTGCCTCTGCTGATGATAAACCATTCTTCTTCACAGCTCCATTTGGTGTTATTCTATATGAAAGGAGGAAAGCATCTGTTGTTCCCTCCCCTCTTGCTTTTAGTAGTGCCCTTTTGAATGTGTCTACAAATCTTTCGGCCTGTCCGTTGGATTGAGGATGATATGGTGTGTGTTATGCAACACCATTTGCAGAATAGTTGCAATGACTCAGACGTAAATTGTGTTCCGTTGTCTGAGACTATAGTCTCGGGTAAGCCGTGTTGACTAAATAGCCGCCTAAGTACTGTTATTGCAGACTGAGTGTCAGTCTGTTTCATTGGAAAAACTTCTGGCCATTTGGAATGGGCATAAACAACCCCCAGAAAACTAAGGCCATTGATAGGGTCAGCCAAGTCTATGTGTATTCTGGACCATGGTCGCTCTGGGTATGTCCAGCGGGAATAAACAATCTGAGGTGGATTCTTCTGCCCTTCCATACACTGGATACCACGTTTAACGTTATGCTCAATGCCTGTGTCTATGCTAGGCCAATAGACCACGCTGCGGGCTAATGATTTCATTCGGTTAATGCCTGGATGGCCCGAGTGTAGTTGCTTAAGGACTGCTTGTCCGAGTTTAGTGGGAATAGCAACACGATCTGCAAACATCAAACCACCATCAATGACAGAAAGAGAGCCACTGCGCCGTTTGAACTGTTGGGGGTCTCCTGTGAGGTTAGGAGGCCATGTATGGTGAAGAAATCTGCACACGTTTTGTATCGTTAGATCTTGTTGTGATTCTCGCTTTATACCATTCCTTGTCACTGGAATTGTCCGGATACAGTCTGTGAGCGTGCGTTGAAAATCGTCCTCGATGTTGATGGCAACAATGACAGTGTCCTCATCTGTAACTGATTGTGCACTAATGAGTTGTGACAAGGCATCAGCTTGGCCGAATTCTGTTGTTCGGCGATACTGTATAGCGAAATCGTACCCCAATAGAATGATTTCCCACCGTTGTAATCGGCTGGCTGAATATATCGGAATACCTGTTTTGAGCCAAATATTGACAGTAGTGGCTTATGGTTTGTCAGAAGTGTAAAGTGACGCCCGAACAACATCTTGTAGAATTTCTTCACAGCAAAAATCAGTGGCATTGCTTCTATTTCCACTTGACTGTAATTGCGTTCAGCGGCTGTCAAGGATCTGGCTGCATGCATGATTGCTTTCTCAGTTCCATCTGCGAATATATGCGAGATTACAGCTCCAACGCCATGATTTGATGCATCTGCTGCTACTACAATTTTCTTATTTGGATCAAAATGTGTGAGCAGTAGGTCCGAGTTTATGAGTGCTTTGATTTTGTCAAATGATTATTGACAGTCCTCGAGCAAGGACCATTTTGTGTCTTCTATCACAGTTTGTTGAGCGGTGATTTGATTTGATGGAGTGAAGGCAAGAAACTACCGTAGTAGCTCACCAATCCCAGAAATGCACGTAGACCGCTAACATCCGTTGGGGGTGGCATGTGTTGAATGGCTGCCACATTAGCAGGATCTGGACGACGACCCTGGCAATCAAACATAAATCCCAAGTATTTAATGGACGGTGAATAAAAATGGCACTTTTCAGGTCGGAGATGGAGACATTTACATTTTTGCATGTTTTGGTACAGTCAGAGAAACAGGGAGCAGGGATGAAATTCAAATGGCAAGCTGTTTGAGTAAATAAGCTTTTAGAGTAGACTGTCTTCCGGCATCTGGGGAACTGTACAGTAAAGGGGGTGGTGATTGTGTTGCTTGTTTAGTTTGTCGGGCGTATTTACGTTGAGGGGGGCACAAGTGAAGCAAATTCGTTTGAGCACATTATGTGGAAGTACTTTTGAAATAATCACGGGGATGAAACATTGCGGCCATAGGAGAGGGGCTGGAGCTTGGTAGACAGTGTCATACCTATTAGTTTAGAGATTCTTTTTTGCCCCTATTCAAGAGGGAGATACCAGTGATGGGTGCACCAGTCGATATGTGGCAACAATACTCCATGAATAGACGAATAGTGGCTTTGTAGATATATAGGATACTGGCATTTTGGAGAAGTTTTCTAGCACAGTAGAGGGAGCCTACTTTCGTTGAAGCAGCCTTGGCAATACATTATTAATGCACATATAATTATATAAATGTTTTTGCCATTATTTCTTTTCTATACCTATTAATTGCATGATGGGTCTTGTAATTAATACCAAGATTCGTTTCTATACAACCCTCAGGGTAAAAAGATTTTTAATTCGTATGGGTTTTAGGTCTGCATTGGAGAAAGCGAATAGAATGACAGACAGACATACATGTTTTGTTATATATATATATATATATATATATATATATATATATATATATATATATAGATTGATAAGAGATTTGATTAACTTATTATTTATCTGAAGATTGGAATACTTTAGCAAATATGCAAGGAATCCTAATCCATTTTTCTGATACAGAAAGAGGAAAAAGAGGAAGAACGAGAGATACCAACAGACGAAAGAGAGACAAAGACAGAAACATCGAGAGAAAATGAAAGACGATAATTTTCGAGTGGTTTCAGCTCCTTCAAAATATACAAAAAGGATGTTCTCTTGCTAATAGGGCGATATTGAACTCATTATTTTATATTAGAAAAACAAATTATGGCCGACAAATGAAATTCAGCTCCAACAATATTTGCTGGGAAATTCCGGATTAAAATTAGACATATTAACTGACAAACCATATTTAACATTGCCGATATTTGTTATGTCAAATTTCAAATCCTATATATAAACTAAGGTCAGTCTTATTATCGAAGTTAGACCCATATGGCAATGCATCTTGCAAATCAATATTTGGTTATAATTATAGTGTGTTACAGAATATTGAGTTCTTTAGATAAAAACATAAATTTCAATCGCTTACATATTCGATACAACCCGATACAACTTTTAGTAATAAACACTAAAAGATATTAATCGTTTATTAACAATGAAAAATATCAAATCGCGTCTATATTAGCTGGGTACGTACTTATTAATTTTTATTACGTTTATGAAAATAATAATAATAATAATAATAATAATAATAATAATAATAATAATAATAATAATAATAATAATAATAATAATAATAATAATAGTAATAGTAATAATAATAATAATAATAATAATAATAATAATAATAATAATAATAATAATAATAATAATAATAATAATAATAATAATAAAACTAACGACCCTACATGAGGTTTGAAAAATGTACGACCATACATGAAAGGCTAGCGCAGAAACTGAGAGGATATATCAACAAAACAGACGTACCAGAGTAGATGATCAAATGAAAGACAACGCTAATACAAAAAGATGCCAAAAAAGGAACGATTAAAAGCAACTACGGACCAATAACCTGTTTACCAACAATGTGAAAAATTCTGACGTAACAACTGAGAGAATAAATTTACCAATCTCTGAACAATCGTGGACTACAAAAAGGATGCCGGAAAGGGAAAAGATGGACGCATGATCTGCTATACATCGATCAAAAGATCCTGAAGGAGGTAAAAATCAGAAAAAAGAACATATCCATAACATGGATTGACTACAAGAAAACGTACAACGGAATCCCTAAAGCAAGGATAATTGAATGATTAAAAATATAGAAGATACTCGACAGGATTATTAATCATATTAAGAAAGCAATGGGAACATGAAGACTAGAACTGACAGCCGAAGGACAACACCTGACAGAGACAAAGCATACAAAGATGAATTTTCCAAGGAGACTCCCTATCACCACTACTGTTTATCATAACCATGATGCCGCTCAACTACATACTCAGAAAAAACTATGCCGGATACATGTTTACAGACACAGAACCAGCAGTAAACCATCTGATGAACATGGACGACCTGAAACTATTTGACAAAAGCAAAAAGGAACTGGAAAACTAATAAATACGACCAGAATTATCAGGCATACCATTCAAATAGAATTCGGAATGCAACAGTTTGCACTACTAGAAATGGAATGTTGACAATTGGAGACAACAGAGGGCATGAGACTCCTCAACCAAGAGTAGATTAGTGCGCATGGTGAACAGGAAAGCTACATATATTTGGGAGTTCTAGAAGCAGACACCATCAAATGTACAGAAATGTAAGACACAATTGGAAACTCTTAGAAACGAAGTTATATAGCAGGAATCTAGTAAAAGGACTAAATACCTGGGCAGTATCACTAATAAGATACTATTGATCATTTGTAGGCTGGACTAAAGGCGAACTCAGGTACCTTGACCAGAGGACAAGAAAATTGATGACCATGTACAACGCACTACGCCCAAAAGACGATACGGACAGACTCTACATGAAAATAAATGGAGGTGGAAAAGGACTGGTAAGTATAGAATATTGTGTGGAGAACTCAGAAAAAGAGCTGGAGAAATACATAACTAAGAACAAGGAAATGTTTATCCCCGCAACAAGAGACACCTTTGCAACAAGCAACTCGGGAAGCACTGTAACCAGAAACAAAAAGGCAAAAAAAGAAAAGTGGGAACACAAAAAGCTACATGGATGCTTCAGAAGACTGAGAAGCTCTCCCCCCACAAATAAATTACACCGGCCTCAGCTGACACCACACACAGATGAACCAATGAACAGAAATTACTAGAAACTACACTATAAGCCCCCCCCCCCCCGCAAAAAAAAGAAAATGGCGCCGACCTAGGCTGACACCAAACAAAATATTTGTAAAGGGTCAAGGAGGATCAGAAGACCAAGGAGAGGCAGTACAAACCAGACCTCTACGGGAAGAGTGTGGAGAGTGCTGGGACCTTGTAAAAGCTTATTGCCACCCGAATTTCAGAGAAGACCAATGGTCCTTACCAGCGATAAATCAATGGTAAGCGGTTGTTACCATACCGCAAGGTTATTTGCGGTGATTATCGAAAAAGGGTGGAGAGTACTGGAAATCCGGAGAGGCTTGTTATCACTCAGACTCCAGGGAACACCACCGGTTCTTGTCGGTAAGCAATCACTGGCGATGACCTGTGTGATAACTCCTAGTGAGTAATAATAATAATAATAATAATAATAATAATAATAATAATAATAATTTAGCTTACTAATATACACTGTCGTGAATCATGTAGGTGGCTATGTGGAGTTCGATTTCTACCTTATCTAATACTGTTGGGAAAGCTTAAAACCCGTAATTACCCCACCACCAGCTATAAAACACTATGAGTCGTTTTCAACAAGCTACCAAACTCTCTCTCTCTCTCTATATATATATATATATATATATATATATATATATATATATATATATATATATATGTGTACTTGTGTTTGTGTGCATACATGCCTGTGTATGTGTATATATGTGACATGGTTTTTAACCTTGGATGTCTGTTGTCTGTTTTCAAATTTTTACTTTTCTTATATCCCTTCCTACCCCGAGATGTTCTTTTTTGGTCGCTAGACAGTGGACGTTGATTCCGAGGTTTCAGAGGCGGATTTGGGTTGGTGATATCTAGACACGCTGACCTGGATTCTTGAGAGAGATTGAATACCCTCCCTGTCTACTTACAATTTCCTCCTCTCTCTCTCTATATATATGGCCCTTTCTCCCTCTCTATATTGCCTTCCGTCATAAATCGTGTAATCCCCACTCTCTCTAAAATTATAGATTAAATATATTTCAAATTTCCTCTTCTCTATAAACATGTATTAGATATGTTGTCATTCTCTCTCTCTCTCTCTCTCTCTCTCTCTCTCTCTATATATATATATATATATATATATATATATATATATATATATATATATTTGAATTGTTGAGTGTGGATTTCTCTTTTCTCATTTTCAAATATGTAATGATCTCATTTGGATGCTTGACAATACCACAAGGTTGAAATAAATTATTGCATCGATGATTATGTGATTTCGTGTTAATATATTTTGATTTTATTCTTGCTCTGTTTAATACATTTGGCTCTTATACCCGGATTTCCTCCTGGAATTTATTTCATTATAGCACACTATATATACATATATATATATATATATATATATATATATATATATATATATATATATATATATATATATATATATATATATTGTGTGTGTGTATATTTTAATTTAGGCAAATATTATTAAAGAATACAGAGAGTTGTTCTTAATAAGACTTTTTTTTCAATTTTCTGAATGGTATATTTAGTATTTCGGTCAAATTGCTGTATGTAAGTTCTATGTGTTTCTTGTTCCATTTTCTTTCTTGTTTTGCGATTACTTTCGATTTGATTCGTTAAATCATCTTCAGGCGGTGTTAATTTTGGCCGAAACAATAATTTGACCGAAACACTAAAGTGACATTTCGGAAAATTGAAAAGAATTAAAAAAGTTTTATTAAGCAAAAACACTCGGTGTGATTTAATCATGTTTGCCTAAATATATATATATGAATATATATATATATATATATATATATATATATATATATATATGTATATATCTATGTATATATATCTGAATATATATATGTATATGAAAATATATCTGAATATATATACATATACATATATATATATGTATATATATATATGTATATGAATATATATATCAATATATATAAATATATATGTATATGAATATATATATATAAATATATATATATATAAATATATATATACATGAATATATATATGATTATAGATATATGTATATATATATATATATATATATATATATATATATATATATATATGAAGTAGTTTAAAACATGAAAGAAAACTTTCAGACAAAATGGAATATTAGTATATATAATAGTGAATAAATATGGTAAAAGACTAGTTAAAATACATATACAATATCACTGCTAAAGCAGAACCATAATATTTCGGTCGGTGTATACATCCATAATCATTAGATTCATATAAGCACTATAACAATTGAAATATGTGGAAAATATTAAATAATAAACGGGCATTATCATAGTTTGCATTTTTGAATTACAACCACACAAAAACGTTTAAAATTAGACGCATGGAGGCCTACATATACATGCTATGTTCACGAAAAATAACTTTCGGAAATAACGTGTTTTCCTTTCATTAGAATAAATAACAGACGTTGTTCAACAATCTATAAGGTCAGTCTTGTGTTCAGATGGACTACGTACAAGTTAACGGTGTGCAATCAATGATTTTTTTTAAATTTAGGTTCACTTTTTTATGATGGCCTCAAGTTGTTCACGTTCACAATAGTAAAAAGAAAGCAGTACCATACGGCAAAATATTATAGGTTATATCCGCTAGAAATGGAGCTCTGAAGATAGTTATATCCGATAATGTGGTGAATATTATATGTGTTCTTTCTTACGTAAACTTGGTTTAGTTCATAAATAAACTCCACCATACCAACCACAATCGAATGGTGGTGTAGAAGTAAGGAGACTATAAACGTTGGATTGAAAGCATGGTATTGTCCTTAACGAGACAAGATTAAAAGTGTCTTCTGACTATTATTATTATTTGGTTAAATAATCCGATACCGTAGAACCAGCATCATAGAGACTCTACTGAAAAAGAGACATCGCTGGCTTGGACACATTGTTCGACGGCCTGAGGAGGAATGTATCCTAAATTTGGTGTCTTCAAACGCACCGCTGATTTGAAGAAGTGCAGAGGCGGTCAACTGAAGCTGTAGAGTCAGCGTCAGCGGTAAAGCCGTTTTTTACATTCGTTGCTGAAATCGGGGATGGATGATGTTTGCCAATCGGTGAAGATGATCCGCCTTAATGCGGAACGCGCTGTGCTCGTGTAGATCAGGTGAATACCGCTGCAAATATAAGAGCAGGCACTTGGTTAAAATACTGTACCACGTATTGACAAAGTGGAAAATCTGTCTACATTAATAAGGACACAGCCCCATTAAAAAGGTTATTCTCAATTAGTTAGCAGAGGTGCTACAAGAAAAATAGAGCATTGGTACATTACTAGAATCATTGTGTATACACACACACACACACACACACACCTCCACATACCTACGTAAAAATAACCACTCTCTTAATCAATTATGGTAAGTTATATATATATATATATATATATATATATATATATATATATATATATATATATATATATATATATATGACCTAATGTCTGCTTGTGTGTGATGTTTGTGTGATCAGAAAGAAATGTTATAGAATCTACATAAAATCTAAAATTTACTGGGGAAGACAAATTTACTGGGTCCCAAATCTCTACGTTACGCTTGATGTTTCGAATATGTACGTGTCCCCGATTCTTTAAAGCTTCAAATACGTATATCTGATTTTAATGAAATTTAAACCATATATGAGACACTAGGGCAGAGTTTACCAACATTTCAGGTTCGATTGAGTATGTTAGGGGGTGAAACGGGAAGGGGGACAGTATAAAACAAAGAAAGTTATATCGTGTTCTGAACAAAGTGAAAAAGTACATAGTAGTGATCCTCATTAAATCCCGAGCAACATCGGGTCTACCTGCCAGTTTAACATGATTTAAGCCAGTAGTCACACGGATTGAAACGAATTTGGAATTTGCACGACCCTAGTCTCGAGCATGCAAAAAACAATGGAACAGTTTGTGTCAATGAATTCCGATATCTTGTTTCATTAGAGAATAATAATGACAATTTATTTTCTGTGTTGCATCCCGATGCCTCTTTTTGACGGGCCTTGCTATGTCCCACAGTAAACAGACCTTTAATCGCATCCAGCCCTCGTGAGGGGGTCGGTTATTCGGGAGAATAATGGCTGCTAACATTTCCTCTCGAATTCTACTCACATTCACCGAGGCATTTCTACGCATGTAAGTGTATGCTTCATAAAATCTACCGTTAATCGTCATTTGTATTGAGGTTTTCTTTCTTTTCGACTGATGCTCGTCTAATTATTCCGAACGAACGTACAAGGACGAAATTCACCCCTATCTCATACACACGCCGCTTCATCATGCACATAAAATGTAAAACATAACATACAGAATCATGATACAAATGTGATGACGAAGATTTTTTCGCGTTTAAATTTTGAATTTAATAAGATTCTAAAATGTTGAACAATAGTTTCGCATGAAAACTTTTCTATAAATAGAACTATATTAACCAATTACATCCACGCACATTCTTACGCAATACACATGCAATATTTTTTTATTAAATCCTACGTAATGACGGTTTATTATGATTGTTATCTATCATATAAAGTTATCTTGTCGAATTTTCAAACAAGTAAAACTTTGCTTCTGACAAGCCAATTTTCATTTGTTATTGGTGTACCGTGTTATTGACAATAGGGTGGGCCAAAATAAGGGTCCTATCTTTAAATTTGAATAACTTGAATTTGAATAACTTCCACAAAATAAAAGTTAAACTCACCAAACTTTATGTGTGTGTAGACTGACCCTTTCGAGATTTTTTGAAATAAACAAAACAAATTTTAGCCGAAAAACACTTCTTAAAACTTACAAAAACTAAAGTATTGTTTTTTACACTGTTTTGAGTTTTTTAAGCAAAAATAATGTTTTCTAAATGAGGGTACGTTCCTTAGGGCTAATACGGCTCATGCTTGCTTCGGAAGGGGTCCTTTACTTATTCTAAAAAAAAAAAATTAAAAAAATCAATAAATAAAAAAGTTATGAATTTTTTAAAATAGGACCCTTATTTTTGCCCACCCTGTATAATAACGCACAGCGGTACAATTCATTTTAAAAATTACTTAGTCCGATCCAGACGTTTGTTAATATGAAACATTTGTTTAAATAATCATCTAAAAATAAAAATTAGAAAGGGATATAAATTAAAGTTAGCGTGGTGTGCTCAGGTCGTCGCAGTCCGCACGGCAACTCTGAAACGGTTGCGATCAGTGGCGAGTCCACACGTGATCCATAACGATCCGAACACGTTACTCAGACACTTCTCCCATCGTTGATCTAGCGGCGCTAGACGTCCGTCGGGTCTCTTCATGTGACCAATAAACGAATCAGCCACGCAGACAAGCCAGTTTACAGCGAAACACGTGTCCGCCGATAATATTATATTATAAATAAAAATATAGACTCCCCCTATAAAGGGGGCGACACACAGTGTAAGGGAAATAACTTCCTCAAAGCATTTAGGAAGTGCTTCACCATAGCTATCTGAATTCGTTCATTTGTCCTCAACACCAAGACAATAACAAAAACAAAAATGTATAAATGTATATATATATATATATATATATATATATATATATATATATATATATGTCTTAAACTTCGCACAAATGTTTATTCAGTAGCTCAATATTGTATAATACGACTAAAGCTATTAATTCATATATAATGATAGTTATTCAGAAAAACAGTCCATATTTGATCTCCAAATAACAGATAATTGTTTCTGCCTATTTTGAAAATATGAATTTTCATGGTATGATAACTTTAACAAATATTCACGAAGAGGTTTCATCAGTGTATACTTCCCAGTCAGGCTAGAAAACAAAAATCTATCCAATATTCATTTAAGTTCTACATATTTAATTTTTTCATTCCTATTTTTTCTTTTCCTTGTTCACTCTAATCAAATCATTATTTAGATTGTGTTGTTTTTTGTATAGAATAGTTAATGATATATTATGTCCATCGTATTTATTTTTCTTTTCCCGTTGTAAATGTCCATATTCGATTGATAAAAAAACATATGCCAAATGTGAAATTTGGTATACTATAAAAATGTACAGTTTCGAAATTGGCAAAAACATTGTTTGTTAATGAAGTGTTTTTGGAAGACGTATGGAATATTTTTCTGAATAACTATAATTTTATGACGAACATATATATATACATATATATATATATATATATATGTATATATATATATATATATATATATATATATGTATATATATATATATAAAGAGAGAGAGAGAGAGAGAGAAAGAGAGAGAGAGAAAGAGTAAGATAGAGAGAGGAATACAATAAATATAAAATTATTTTTACCTACCGACGCAGCTATTTCAAGCTTTTTTGCTATCATCAGTGTAGGAAGTGATACTTTCAGAAGGTCGAGGGGTGCTAACCTAGTATCAGAATACACCTAGACTCCACAAGTAAGCGTTCCAACCCCACAGCCACGAGAAATTACCGTGTAAAAAAGAAAGTAAGATTTATTTGTGCCTCTAGAAAGTGAGCAACAGACAGTAGACAATATACATATATATATATATATATTTATATATGCATATATATATGTATATATATGTATATGTATACATATGTATATATATGTATATATGTAGACATATGTATATACATGTATATATATTTATATGCGTATATATATGTATATATATGTATATATATATATGTATATATATGTATACATATGTATATGTATGCATATTTTTATACATGCATATTTATATACATGCATATATATATGTATATACATATGTATACATATGTATACATATGTATATATATATATAGTACTTATATAGTATCTGCACTGGGGCGGCGATAGATACGTATATAGTATGTGCACTGGGGCGGCGATCGGTACGTATATAGTATGCGCACCGGGGTGGCGATAGATACGTATATAGTATGAACACCGGGGCGAGATAAGTACCTATATAGAAGGCGCAGATAGAGGTGTTACTTTTTATAGAAATATGTCATACTATTGCCCTGGGCAACGTAGGAGAAATGGTGGGGATAAAACAGCTTTCGCAAAAGGCAAAATTAGAAAGTAGCGGTGAAATGGGGCGACCAAGGAAGAGAAAGGTAGAAAGATAAAGAGACGGCTATAGAGAGAGGGGAAGAAATAGAAGTTTGAATATAAAGATGTTACACACGCGATCTTTCTTCAATTATATGTTTTTATGACCCAGAGCAACGCCGGGTAGCCCCGCTAGTCTATTATATAAAGGGCAGTTGTCTGTATCTTTGTTTGTTTGTTTGTTTGTTTGAGATAAATACGCCTTGTGTTCATTTTTAGTAAGAAACAGACAGTGTTCTATTTCAAAAGGAGAACACTCGCAACGTTGCTTAATTCGAATCTTTTATTTATATATATATATATATATATATATATATATATATATATATATATAATAGAGAGAGAGAGAGAGAGAGCGAAAGAGAGAGAGAGATAGAGATAAAAAGAAGGGATAATGGATTATTCCAAATGTCGCCCAATACCCAGATTTTTAGGTTATTTCTCTTTCCACCAAATGATTTTAATTTCCCTAACATCAACTTCCTTTGCTAATCCCTCGATTCAATCCTCCATCATACGACTGACTCACTCCACTAGTTGCTTGCTACTCAACCCTCCTTTTCTCCCATCCCTAACTTACATCTGCTTTCACACTTAACTGTATAAAATGTTGGTTTCTACTTAATAAAGCTTATTTTAAGCTAATAACTATGGACGAACAAAACGATCGAAAATATAATATATATATATATATATATATATATATATATATATATATATATATATATATATATATATATATATATATATATGGTGGTTGTCTATCTGATTGCGAATATGACCACTTTTAGCGTATCGATGTGATATTAGTTTGAAGGTTACCAGTGAGAAGCGCGGATGTGGCTCTTTAAGCCTGCCAGACTTTTGCAAACCATATCACAGATGAGGCAGGTGTTGTGATAATCTTAGGTGGATACCATAAATAAAGCAACCTCTTTCCCGTGCTTGATTTTGCAAAACATGCATTCGTTGGTGATTCAACACATCCGCACGTAAAATAGTTACCAAGTTGCATGCTTGACATCTTAGGTGTTCCATGTTCCCTCCATATGCTGGATGTGTCACGTTCCGTCTCTTCCTCGCTGCTTTCTTCCGCTGCTGGAGTTTTATCCTATTCTTATACAAAAAGCGCTTTCCTCCACCTTGACCTATTTACAGCCACCCCTCTAATCCTCCAACATCAATTCCAAAGCACTTCAAATCGTCTTTGAGACAATCTTTGAATCGCTTACGAGGTTTATGCTGTGGGCGAGTATTCCCAGTTTATCACCTGCTTGGACAGTCTGTCATCATTGAGACGAATAAGATGGCCAGCTTAATGAAGTCTGTGTTTCCTTATACGAGACTCGATTCTGAAGGCAATTCTGTTGGAAACGCTCCAGCAGGCGAATATAAGCTCTGTAAGTTGTACACACACACACACACACACATATATATATATATATATATATATATATATATATATATATATATATATATATATATATATTTATCGCTTCATAAGTATAATCCTTAAGCCCATTTTCTTTAGAAAACACATTATTAACCCTCAAAACAGTAATGGCCAAATATACGCTACTTATAAACATTGACTCATGGAATTTATATAAAAATATTTTTAATTTTTTTATTTATTTATTTTGTATTTTTTATATTTTTAGACCTTTTCTTTCAAACCTTATTAAACCTCCCTTACACTAAATTTAAACAAATATACATAACACTCTAAGCAAATAACGCGTCCAAACGTGACTTCACATTTCTGAAACAAATGACAATATAAGCTGAAGAGAGCCGGATGGCTAAGTCCTTCTGAGCTTGAAACCGACGATACTAATGTTGTACTAATTTTTCTGTATCAAAATATATATATATATATATATATATATATATATATATATATATATATATATATATATATGTTGAACAAGGTAAAAAAAGGAAGAGTCGTACGGATTTTCCACCAGACCATTTTGATGCACGTATTACATAACATTGACAGATATATGTGTGTATGTAGAAAATCTCACTCTCTTTGTTTCTCTCTCTCTCTCTCTCTCTTTCTTTATATTTATATATATATATATATATATATATATATATGTGTGTGTATACATCGTATTTAAGGTGAAACTATTTAACCCGTTCCACCATTATATGTCTCATTTTGCTCCAACTTATGTCTATCCGTCACACCACTGCACTGTATTGCCTTCTAAGTATAACATTTCTATATAGTAAACAATGCTTCACACACACATATATATATATATATATATATATATATATATATTTATAAGCAAAACTTACCCGCACTCCGAGCAGCAATTAGTTGGAATGGGAGGTTGTAAATTAAAAAAAGGATTTTAATCAGAGAATGCCAAAATTTTAATAACAAACTTTGGTAAATGTGTAGATTAATACGCTCAGTTAAATTACACACCCTAAAAAATGAGACTTTTTTTACTCTCATTCTAAATTATAAAAACGGTTAACTAATATATATGTTTAACACTAATCCTAAGTTCGACTGGCAAGGTCGTAAAACCACACGCAATCGCCCCAAAATAATAACGTACCGAATTCATCTCCAATGGCAAAAAATGGTTAAGTGCCATAAAACCCTAGAATGGCTCGAAAATTGAGGATCATTTTACGTTAAATTTATTTGCGAAACTAATGCCTCGGTCTAAATTTAAAAATATTTTTTGTTGTTTCTCTTTCCGCTAGTTGTTAGAGAGTATTAGACTAAAACCGTAGAATCTCATTTTTATGTGTGTTCATTTACAATAATATCTAAACTTTTGATATTTTTATTTTTACCATAAAATGAGTTAGATAATTTTTAAGTTTTTTATTCACTTTTCAAGGGGAAGAGTAAAGCCAACTAAAGTCAATTGCTTAAAATTAAAATAAAAAAGAGATTTTTAAAAATTGAATATGGGTAAATTTGCAGAATAAAACTCCCCCCCCCCCGAAAAAATGATATTCTGCTATTTTAGGCGATTGTGTGTTAACACCGTGGAAAGCGGAAGTAAAGAAAAACAAATAATTTCGAATTTAGTGGGGTATCAGTGGTATATATATATATATATATATATATATATATATATATATACATATCAAACATTCTATCTTTTTAGAGAACTTACCAATAGTTTCTTACTACGTACACTAAGTCCGCCTGGCAAGGTCATAAAACGACATTTACTCGCCTAAAAACGTAGCTACTCTCTAAAAATCGCAGCGGATTTAACTTCTACAGAAAAAAAGAATTTAGTTACGTGCCCTAAAACTGACCCCCAAAATGGGGACTATTTTACATCAAATTTATATACAAAACTATTTCCTCCACTTTAAATTCCAAAATAATACTTTTTTCATTTCATCTTTCCGTTAAGTTTTTCAGGGTGTTTACACGTGATCGCCTAAAACAAGTAGAATACTGAACTAATAAAAAAGTTATTTATTTATCTTTCAGGGAAAATATAAAGACTAAAAAGGAGGGTGATAGAAAGGGGCCAGAGAGAAAGTAAGCGAGACAGACACTCTCTCTCTCTCTCTCTTTCCTCCCTTTCTTTGCTCGCTTATGCCTCGCTCGTGGCGAGTCACGACCATCGGTGAGTTCGTGGGCGAGCGCTGGTTGATTAAACTTAAGGTGTTTTGATTATTTTCCGATTTATTTATTAAATAACTTTAATTAATTACTGTTAATATGGACGAAACTATTGCATATAGATAACAAACATAAGCAAATGTAATTCGAAATTAATAATACCAAATTTTAATTAATTATGAACAGTTTATGAAATAGTTATGCTAATTACGCCATGAAAAAATTTTTTCGTAATCGTTTATCTGTACTATATCTACAGAATATCAAGTATTTATGTATTATTCTTGATTGAAATAACAGTAACTCGTTTAGATTATCAGATAGGAGTGATAAATGAAAAAAACTTTCGCTTTTATTCATTTATATATATATATATATATATATATATATCGGTCACGAGGAACATGTATTTTTTCTGCAGTAGTATCACCTTACTTAAAAGGCAAGCGGACAATGCATATTGTATAGCTGAGACGCTAATGAGCACGACAATAATAAGTAAAAGAAGTCATGTCCCCGAAGAAGACAAGTTTTGCTTATTATCGTCATTTTTCCCCTTCAGGAAGAAAATGTTCCCTTGATGTGTCGGCGTCTAATCCAAGTTTATATTGTTCGGCGAAATTTTGTTTTCTTTTTTTTTTTTGCTTTTACATGGTCTGCATCATTTACGTTGAAACACTTGCTAAATCACACACACACACACATACATATATATATATATATATATATATATATATATATATATATATACATTATAACTTAGTAGAAGACAACATTAATATAATAATCAATACTTTTGTAATGATGCTCCAAAAATTCAACATAATCCGAATTTTGTTTAATGACCATCTCTTCAGCACGAAACAAAATTCTTTATCAATCCGTTACAGGTCAAGTTAACAATAGAATTGTCGAATGATCTAGTTAACAATGTATAGAGAGATTTTGAATGAGTCATCTATATATATAACATAGTAACTCTGTGTGTGTATGTGTTCGCCTGATTTTTGTGTCTTATGTTTACCCAAACCGCTAGACAGAATTGCTTGAAAATTGGCATGTGGACTACTTACCTATCAGTGAAGTTTATAGGCTATACAAGAAATATATCACTTCAACGCTGGGGGTTCTCGGGAAGCACCTCCTGCCCCCCCCCATGAAAACTGTTTTCCCTTAGATTACAAATGAAATTTAAACCATAGGTAAATGACCAAAAATGATGTCTATTCCAAAAAATTTCAGCAGATTTTGATAATATTAAGAGGGTCACCCCCTCCCAGTAAAAACTGTTTTTCCTTTGATTCAAATGAAATTTAAACCATAGGTAAATGACCAAAAATGATATTTATTCCCAAAATTTCAGCAATTTTTGTATAATATTAAAGAGGGTCCCCGAGGGAACAAGCCCACCTTCCACACACACACACTGAAATTTAAACCACCGAAAATTCAAATAGGTCCAATTTCAATGAAATGTTTGCCTTTTTAATACATATTAAATAAGGATCATTTACACATATATATATATATATATATATATATATATATATATATATATATATGTATATATATATGTATATATATATATATATGTATATATATATATATATATATGTATATATATATATATATATATATATATATATATATGTATATATATATATGTATATATATATATATATATATATATGTATATATATATATATATATATATATATATATATATATATATATATATATATATAAATGTGAAGCGAGAGCTAGCGGGCGAACCAGCTAGTTTTTTTATATTCATATAATTGATGTGAATGGTTTGTCTCCTTATGATACAAATAATTTTAAATATTTGAACTTTACTTTCTTTAACTTTAATGAATTTCCTTCTTTTTTATGTATTATGTGAGATTAAAAAGTTTTAATAAAGCTCTCAAATTAAAAGAATTCAATAGAATTTTTTAAGAGTAGGATTAACGGCTCTCTGTCTCTGCATGTCAACAAAGGCACTATGGTCTAGGGGAGATAACCGTGTATTGATCGTTTTACAGCTAATTTGTAGTTGTGACGTCTGCTTGAGTTGTGCGAAGATAGAAGTTTCCTCTCTGATTCCTTATAATGCACACTTTCTAGATTTATCATGGGATAAAAATTTATTGTGAAACAGTTTAAGGTAGTCGGAGGAATTTTCTAGTGTTTAGTTTGGATTTAAGTATGTATCTTACTGTATAACAAGCGATGTAATCGGTATAAATTATTTGAAATTGAGTTCATCAGTCTCCATTGAGAGATGGGATGGATGAAATATAATTTAAATCTGATTCGCAGCTATTCTGTAAGAATTAATTTTGGTCTAATTGAATATAATTATAAATGTTACTTTATGAACAAATAACCCACAATTTAGTATCTAATTTAAAGTGTTTCTGTAATTATTTATATTTTGATTTAAATAAATTGGACTTAATTTAACCCAACTCAGATTGAGAATAATAGGAAATGCGAATCATGTATTTTATCCTAATGGCAGGAAAAACATTTAATTTGCGTTTTTGCTGTGGAAATAAATAATTATAATTTTACTTTTATACTAGGAAAATTTATTTTTATAAAAATCAAGGAAAAAAGGGAGTTTAGAGGTCGTCTCCTGTTGGATTAACTTCTTTTAATTGTGATAGTGGAATATAGCCTCATCACGTTTTTAAAGCATTGTAAGTATGCGAAGGGGAAGGAGGTATCGAAGAACCATTATGAATCAATAAGTAAAATTTAAATCTGACTCAGAGTTATCCTGTAATAATTAATTGTGATTTAATCAAACTTAACCTAATAAATTCTAAATCAGATTCAGAATCATGAACCAAATGAACAATCAAAAGTCTTCTATCTTAACTACCGGGAAAACTAGCAATTACAGTTGTTAGCATGGAGATAAATAATTTACAATTGACTTATTTACTAGGAAGGTTGATTATTGGAGAACCGTCGAGGAAAAAGGGTTTTTGGGGGGTAGCCTGGTGTCGAAATGAAATCTTTTAATGGGGATGAGGTAGAGCATGATAAGGTCCTAAAATTTATGTGATTTTCGAGGATTATGAGTTTGTAAAAGAAGGGAGGAGAGATAATCGAAGATCGATTGTGTGCCGATCACTCCAGTTAATTAGAAGGACTTGTTTCATACGGACATATCATTTAAAAATTTCGTCTCTCACGTTTAAGCAGTTTATATTTGGATCAATAATAGCTTTTAGTATGTTATATTATTTTGCGTCGTATGGGAGCATCTGTTAGTGGCTGAAGAGTATGATGGTCTTCTCTCTACTACTTTCTATTTGATGATAGAGGTTGTCTTTTAACTGCCATATCCAGGTCGCTAGTGCTGCGTTGGCCTTATCTTTGTATTTAAATGTGTGTATGTGTGTATGTCTCTACTTAAAACCTCCCTGTGTCATGCCTATGTATATTTCGGTTCTATCGCTGGGTTTGCTTATAAGTCTCGACTCGTATACTAGGGATTCTATCTTGTAGTTTCAGTCTAGGTGACAGTTGTTTTTGTCCTGGAATGAGCAGCCTGTATTTTCTATTGTCTTTGGTTTAGCGGAGATCATATTTCTTACATATGGAGTGGTAGAGTAACTTGTCTTCATTGGTTTCTGTTAAATAGTTAATGTAGTTTGTATGTAGGGGAAATGCTTATCCAGTATTTTGAGAAAAAGATGCTGAACTGGTTTCGCAAAATACAAGACACACCAGCTTACTGTAGAACAGTGGTGTCATGTGTAAATGATTGTCAGTTAATATTCAAGATCCTCTTGAGCCAAATTTATTAAATTATCAAGTACTCAAGCAAGGAATATAATAAAACTACTTTTGATCCATGGATTTTCAAAATGTTTCTCTTCTCTATAGAAGGGAAAACTCAATAGAATTACAACTAATTAGTAAGCATTAAATTGAAAAATTGCAATAAAATCTTTTTTATGATATACAAAAAGCAGAAATAGTTCATGGAAATATTTTTTTTAAATGGGTAGAATGTCATTGCAACAATGTAGATATTGAAAATCGAATTTGAATGTGGTATTGAATAGTGAAGTGATTTCATCCAATAAAGTTAACAATTGAATAGAGTATCTCCTTATCAAGATGGGATATGATATGAAATATTTATATTTATATCATCCAAATAAATAAATATAAATATATACATATATATTTTCGGTGTGTATTTAGGCAGTATTTTTTTCATTTAAACAAACGTTGTTAAACATAACAGAGTTCTACCGCTTAATCATACTTTTTATATTTTTTACATTTTTGTAATGATATTTTTGTGTTAAAATAAAAATATAAATGTATGTTCCATATGTATCACGAATTGTTCCGATTCTTTTTCGAATTATCCTCAGGTGACAACCACAAATAAACAAGAAATCCGCAGGAAATGAGAGAAATTAAAAAGATAGCTGAGAACGCGCACATGAACTCAGTTAAAAGCCAAAGAAACGGACTCGCACAGTTCCAGGAAAAACGTTAATAATTTAAATTCCGCGACGCCAGAATAATATATATATATATATATATATATACATATTTATATAATAAATATTTGTTATTGTTTATTATCTATGTACGTATACGTTTCGTCCTTTTTCAATCGGGACTCATCAGCATAGAGATATGACTATTCACTACCGGTCATGCGATTCGAAACCCCGATATATATATATATATATGTGTGTGTGTGTGTGCGCGCGTGCGCGCGTGCGTGTGTGTGTATGTGTGTGTGTGTGACCAACAACTTTTTTGAACAGGAGATGTAATGTGTGGACGGTGGGAAAAGAACTTATCTTTTTCTCATCAGAAATTTCCAATGGTATCATATTTTCACTTTCTTCACATTTTAATTTCTTTTCTATAGAATTTCTTTTATTTTTTACCATTCTCTTCATAGACAGTTTGCATCCATTTGATTATACTGCATTTTTTTCAGCTAATTTCACTTAATCATTCATATAACTTGTAAAAGAGTTTTCTCTGTCTGAATCTTGTGAAATAACACTGATATGGCCCCCCTCCCGATTCCTCTACTCCCCCAAACAACAATTCAATGCTAGGTAAAAATTATGCTACATTAAAAATCAAATGACCCTTTTTTTCTCCTTTCCCGTCTCTATCTCCCCACCACGAACAGGACAATATTTTGACATTTTATTATTCACAATTCATTTAGATTTTTGAAAATGTCCACGACACCACCTACGTTGCTGACCTGTTTAGGTGTGAAGATTCAAGAGGAGGTCCGAGATATGTGGATTGACACACACTAGCCGCATATAAGTATTTCTCCATTCCATACATAGATATCTGAGTGTTCGATGAAAGTTCTTCTATCCCTCTCAAACATTGAGTTAGTAAAGAAGTGAAGAACATTAATTTTCCTCTCCTCAATTGACCAGTCAACTATGTAATAGTATATCTTTCTTGTGGTTCTATGTGGTTTCTTGTAGTCGCTGTCGCGGGATCTAGAACACGAATTCATCTAGTCTGGTGAAGTAGCAATCTTAGTGCTGTTACTTGAGGTAACATCACCCGAAGAAGGTGCACCATTTCTAGTAGTTTATAACAGTGTCGAGGGGATCTTATTTGTTCTTCGAATAGTGTTATTTGAATACTTTGCAAGGTTTACTTTAAGGTGACATATCCTCATGCCACGTTTTTTTTCTTGAAAAACCAATGTACAGAAAGACCTTAGACACTCGAGGATAGTAGGCATTCAAATTCCCTCTCTCTCTCACTATATATATATATATATATATATATATATATATATATATATATATATATATATATGTGTGTGTGTGTGTGTGTGTGTGCGTATAAGTTAGAGCAAAATGAATACGATGACATAGCTAGATCTTTTTATTTCATTTTTTTGTGTAAACACAGTACATCAAGTATACATGCCTGGATTTGTTGTGAGGGAGTACAATAATGTAATATAATTTTTTTTATATTGAAGATGCACCGTCCATATTGGAAATACTCACTGTTGCTTTGTTTCAATTCTTGATTATTTTAAAACACGACTGTTAAACATACCTTTATTTTATGATAAACAAGAAAAATGCGTGGTTTAACCTATTTCTCCCATTTTGTCTAGTTTATTACCAATAATCTTTTGTGAATAAAATATTCTTTTATACTAAAATTACTTTCAAAGATATACTTGAGTTCATAAAATAGAGCATTTATTTATCTATCTATATGTATAAAGTAGACTCGTTTATTCCCCTGTACCTTTGGCTACACTATAAAAAATCCATTGCATCACAGGTTAAGAAACACATTTCTTAAATCACATAATTCACTCGAGCGTGTTCAAGAAATGTTTACCTAATTTTATCTTCAAATATTAAATACTATTATTAGACCGCTATGTCTGATTCTCCCAAATGCGTCATCCAAACAGAGGGTAGCAAAAACTCTTCCCTCTTACATATTTCTACTTCCACTCTCCCAATTAACCCCGGGAAAAATATACAACGGATATTTACGAAAAACGTACCGTAATTGTTTTAATTTATTCTACTACTTATTTCATACATGTTACACTACAATCATAAACCAATTCATGAACGATACCTCATATTCCTTTGAATTCTGAGAATATCGGATTACATATCAAATTCATTCACCGTTGTTATTTCTAACTATTACGCATAGATTTTATCCCATTCTGGAATTAAGAGATTACAAAAACCGAACTGAATCACTACAATTGTACATTGATTCAAAATGGCGTCTCCAATCTACTTATCGAATGTTTTCATTTCAATAGGCAATCCTTCCGGGTAAAATTTCTGTATTCATCTTATAGATTTAGGGCCTTAACACTTACGCATTTTCATACATAACTATATTAAGACTTTAAAAGTAAGTTTTGAAATACTAAAAACGTAACACGCGCGGCAGAAACACCCACTTGCTTATAAATAGTTCATTAAAGCCCATAATACCATTTGCTTAACGACGCTGACACCAATCAGTCACACGAAACTTAGGTACATGGTTTCAATTTGGACCATCCATACATACTTACATAACACTATTCAAACAATCGCAACACCTCGAATTATTATTAGTATTTTTAAGTCGACACTCAATCTCGCTCGCTCTCTTTCTCTCCTTTTCTCTCTCACCCCTATTGTTTGCTTCATTTTTTATTTTCATATTTACATTCATTTTTACATTTATTTACTGCCGAATTTAGTTATTTTTGTAACAACTTTGTATGCTTCAAGTTAGAAGTATCTTCAAATGGTTACTTATGGTATTTATTTTGATTGTTTTCTTTTAAGGCATATGAACCCTTTAAAGGTTATTTAATGCCGACGAAAATTGTTGTTTTTGTCTGCTTTGCAGAACAAGATTGAGTTTGTTAAAGGAAAAGGGGGAACAATCACATCGGCCAGTGAACAATAAACATTTAAAGATTGCAGCAATTTTATTTTTCCCCAGGAGATTCATTTTCAACGAAAACCCTAATAATAATAATAATATTATTATTATTATTATTATTATTATTATTATTATTATTATTATTATTATTATTATTATTATGTCAACCACGACTCTCTCTCTCTCTCTCTCTCTCTCTCTCTATATATATATATATATATATATATATATATATATCTCGCTCCCCCCCGCCCTATCATTCGATTTAGTTGTATTTATTAATTTTTACTTTTAATTTGGTTTGGTTTGGTTTGTTTTATGGCATATTAAGCTTTTTCGCGTGATATAATGCCCAATCCAGTCATTTTGGTAACAGATGTGTATGCTTAAAGTTATAATATCTTCAGATTTTATGTGTTGTATCTGTTTTAGTTGTTTAAGGTTATTTAATGCCGAGGACATTTCCGAGATTGCTACAATTATTTTCACAAGATTACTTTTGACCACATTAAAAACCAACATTGTCTACCTCTCCCCTCGTGGAGAAGAAAAAAAATAGTAAACGAAAAACAACAACAAATGCCTTCAGCAATGTCATATATTTAAATCAATGGCAGAATTAAACGAAATATCGATTTTTAATGTTGGTAAATTAAATCTCCAGATTGGGATAAAAATTGCCTCATTATAGAAGGATTTTTACTTCACTGACATTGGAAAGATTCACGCATATTTTTTGGATCACATTTACTTTTGGGGAACATTTGCTTTTATTTTTTACAAAAAAACACTACTTGCAATCGAAGGATGGGGCAGTCACCCAAAACGTAGAGAAAGCTATTTTGTTTCATTTAACCATGGTAAATCCTATTTTAATCACCTGAATTACTTCCAGGGTTCTTTTTAAGTTCTTTTTTACGAATTAATACTATAATACTTTTTTTTAATATTATTTAATTAATATCTATCCTGGGCAACGCCGGGGCTCGGGCCCTGCTAGTACTATATATAAACGTGATTTAATGGCTACTTACCCCCAAAATTTAATTGAATAATAATTAAACTTCTTGTATCATTCCAATCAATTTGTTAGAATAAATATTTATAAACTTATTTTGTTTTTTCAAGCAAATAAAATCGGTTTTCTAAGTTATTTTAGGGGAGACGGCTAGGTCCCCTATTGTTGTAAAAGCCTCAACCGAATATTTTAAAATAAATCATTTTACATAAGTATTTACTCTGTTGTTTTCAAGCAAATAATATCGATTTGTCTAAGTTATCAGGGAATAGGTTCAAGTTAAGGGGGTAGGATAAAAGTGTAGTATATTTTCGGTACAATAATAGTACGCTAATGTGAGAGTCTGCGTTCGCATCAGACGTCCATAGAATATGAATATGGCACAAACCCTACAAGCTCTTTGGAGATAGAAGCCTATAATCAGATACATTCTGAAATTGCACTAATCAGAGTACTTATATAAGGATGTTTCAGTTTGAACAAAAGTGATACAATAACATCGTGGGGTCAGTGTTCGCGTCAGGAATCCATAGAATACCTAGAATAGAATTATTATTATTGTTATTATTATTATTATTATTATTATTATTATTATTATTATTATTATTATTATTATTATTATTATTATTATTATTATTATTTACTTACTAGAAGTTCTCACATAGATAATGATCAGTGATTGCTAACTGATAATAACCGGTGGTGTTCCCTGGAGTCCGAATGACAACAAGTCTCCCAAGATTTCCAGTGATCTCTACTTCTTTCAATAACCATTGAAAATTACTTTGCGTTATCGTAACAGCAGCTTACCATTGATTTATTGCTGGTAATAGGCATTGGTATTCCCTGGGCTTTGGGTGGCAAAAGGCCTCTCTAAGGTTCCATTGCTCTCCGCACTCTTCCAGTGGAGGTCTGGTTAGTGCTCTCTTTCCTTCAGTCCTATCATCCTCTTTGACCCTAACGACAACAAGCCTCATCAGAGTACCAGTACTTTCCACCTCTTTTCGATCACAACCGCAAATGACCTTGCGGTATCGCAACAGGCGCTTACCATTGATTTCTCGATGGAAACGACCATTGGTCTCCCCTGTGATTTGAGTGGCAATAAGTCACCCCTACATCCCAGCACTTTCCGCACTCTTTCAGGCCTGGTTAATGCTGTCCCTCCTCGGTCTTCCCATCCTCCTTGACCCTTCACCAATATTTTCTGTAGTGTCAGCCGAGGCCGGTGCCATTCTATTTATTAGATTATTTTTATTTTTTATCAGGGGAGCAGCTTATTATGTTTCTTGCAGTTTCTGTTCCTTGGTTCGTGACGTAATGTTCTTCCTGTGGTTTTGATCATTGCCGTTTGTTGTATGGTCTCAGTGATATCTTTGATTCCAATTTCTCCCAGTCTTTTCTCCACTTTTTTATGACTGTTCCTAGTGCTCATAATATTATTGGTGTTATATTGACTTTCTTACTGCTCCATATTCCTTTCAGTTCTCTAACAAGTTCCGTGTATTTTATACGTTTTTCCGTCTCTTTGATATTCACTCTGTGGCCTGCTGGAATGGCGAATTCTACGATTTGGCAGGAGTTTTCCCTCATGTCGATTATAATAGCATCCGGTTTCCTTGCTTGTATGAGTTTATCTGTTTGTACATCCATATCTCAGAAGATTTTGTGTCTTTCCTTTTCCAGTACTGTCTTTGGTTTATGTTTGTACAATTTGTCTGCGTGTTCAATATTCAATCGGTTACAAATTTCCCAGGGCACTGCTTTCCCCACGTAGTCGTGTCTGTTCTTGTATCCTTTAGGAGCTAGTTTGCTGCCTTCACTTATTATTTATATGATTTACTGTTTCGTCTTTTTCTCCACACAGTCTGCATTTACTGTTTTTATTATTTACTCACTAGGAGTTATCACACTGGTCATCGTCAGTGATCGCCCACTGCCGACAACCTGTGGTATTCCCTGGAGTTTGAGTGACAACAAGTCTCCTCAAACTTCCAGTATGCTCCACCTCTTTTCGTTCATCACCGCTGATGACCTTGCGGTAATCGCAACAGCCACCTACCAACGATTTCCCGCTGATAAGGGCCATTAGTCCCCCCTGGGGCCCGAGTGGCAACAAGCCTCCCCAAGGTCCCAGAGCTGTCCGCGCTCTTCCAGTGGAGGTCTGGTTTGCGCTTTCCCTCCTCGACCCTCTGTCCATAATTTTCGTGGCGTCAGCCTATGCTTGCGCCTCTCTCGTGCGGTTGTATTTTCCCCGGTTCTGTTGTCTTGTGCTTCCATGTGTTTGTTCTCCATTCGTGGCTTATGTGGGTTGGTTTCCGCATTCGAGGACATTTCTCAGGATTGTAGCTGTTTTGATCATTACTGTCCTTTGTATGGTCTCAGTTATCCCTTTGATTCCTATTTCTCCTAGTCTTTTCTCCATGTTTTTAGGGAATGTTCCTAGTGCTCCTATGATTATTGGTGTTATACTGACTTTCTTCATGTTCCATATTCCTTTCAATTCCCTGGCAAGTTCAGTATATTTGCTTCTTTTTTCCGTCTCTTTGATCCTCACTCTGTGGTCTGCTGGAACGGCAAAGTCCACGATTTTGCAGGATTTTTCTTTCTTGTTGATTATTATCATATTCGGTCTCCTTGCTGTTATGGGTTTGTCTGTTTGTACATTCATATCCCATATGATTTTGTGTTTTTCGTTTTCTAGTACAGTTTCTGGTTTGTGTTTGTACCGTTTTTTTGCATATTCGAAATTCAGTTGTTTGCACATTTCCCGGTGTACTTCTTTCCCCACGCTGTCATGTCTGTTCTTGTATTCCCTTTGTGCTAGCTTGCTGCATTCACTTATTATATGATGTATCGTTTCGTCTCTTTGTCCACACAATCGGCATTTGCTGTTTTCCTCGGTTTTATCTATCTTTGCTTTAATTAAGTTTGTCCTAATCGCATTGTACTGTGTGGCCGTCAGCAGAGATTCCGTTTCTCTGTTCAAGTGTCCTTTTCTTAGCCATGTCCAGCTGTTTTCATTGGCTTCATCGCTTGTGAGTCTTATAAAGCGTCCATGTAGTTGTTTTCTTCCCACTTTTCCTTTCTTGTCTTTTTGTTTCTGGGTTCAGTGCAGCCGGAGTTGTTTGTTTGGCTGGTGTCTCTTGCTGTGGTGATCAGTCTTTCCGTGTTCTGGTTTACATATTTCTCCAGCTCTTTTTTTGGTGTCTTCCACACAGTCTTCTATACTTATCAGTCCTCTACCTCCTTCATTTCTTTTCATGTAGAGTCTGTCCGTATCGTCTTTTGGGTGCAATGCATTGTGCATAGTCATTAGTTTTCTAGTCCTTTGGTCAAGGTGCCTGAGTTCTTCTTTGGTCCAGCCTATGAATAGTCCAGAGTATCTTATTAGTGATACAGCCCATGTGTTTATCCCTTTTACTAGGTTTCTGCTATATAGTTTAGTTTCTAAGAGGTACCTAGTTCTTCGTAGATATTCTTTTCCAATCTTCTCTTTCATTTCTGTATATTTGATTGTGTCTGCTTCCAGAACTCCCAGGTATTTATAACTATCTTGTTCTCCTAGCGCCCTCATCTCCTCTTGGTTGGGGAGTTCTATACCTTCTGTCGTCTCAAGTTTTCCTCTTTTGATCTCCAGTAGTGCACATTTTTCTATTCCAAACTCCATTTGGATATCCTGGCTGAATATCCTGGTTGTGTTTATCAGCTTTTCCAGTTCTTTTTTGTTTTTTGCAAACAGTTTAAGGTCATCCATGTACATCAGGTGGTTTATTCTTTGTTCTGTATCTGTAAACCTGTATCCGGTATCACACTTTCTGAGTATGTAGTTGAGTGGCATCATGGCTATTATAAACAATAGTGGTGATAGAGAGTCTCCTTGAAAAATGCCTCTCTGTATTTTTATCTCAGACAGGTATTGTCCTCCGGCTGTCAGTTTTAGTCTCCATGTTTCCATTGCTTTCTGGATGAGATTAATAATCCTGTCTTGTATCTTGTATATTTTTAAGCATTCAGTTATCCACGTTTGGGGGATTCTGTCGTAGGCTTTCTTGTAGTCAATCCATGTCATGGTTATGTTCTTTTGTCTGCTCTTCACCTCCTTCAGGGTCTTTTGATCAATGTATAGTAGATCATGTGCCCCTCTTTGTCCTTTCCGGCATCCTTTTTGTTCCTCGGGGAGCAGTCCACGTTTGTCCAGCGATTGGTAGATTTGTTCTCTCAGTTGTGCTGTGAGAATTTTCCACATTATTGATAGACATGTTATCGGTCTGTAGTTGCTTGGGGTCGTTCCATTTTTGGGGTCTTTTTGTATAAATGTTGTTCTTCCTACCGTCATCCATTCTGGTACGTCTGTTTTGCGGATACATCCACTCAGTTTCTGTGCTAGTCTTTCATGCAGGGTCGTGAATTTTTAAAACCAGTATGCATGTATTCCATCGTGGCCTGGTGCTCTCCAGTTTGCCATTTTTCTTAGGGTTTTCTTGATCGTTTCTTTGTTGATTTCTGTTTCGGTTCCTTCTTCGATTTCCTGCAGTTCATCTTTCATGTTTTTCAACCATTGGGCATTCTTTTTGTGCTTTTTTGGTTCTTCCCATATCTTGCTCCAGAATTGTTTTGTTTCTGTTGGGTTCGGTTGCTCTGTTGTTGTTTTTTCTCCATTTACGTTTTTGTAAAACTGGCTTTCATTGTTTTCAAAGGTCCTGTTCTGTTTGCTCTGTTCTGATTTGTACCTGTATCGTCTCAGTCTTCCTTCTATTGCTGCTATCCTTTGTTTTATTTCTTCATGTTTCTCATTTAGTTTTTCCTTGCGTTTCTGATTTTTGCTTCTTAATCGTTTGATGTCCTGGTTCCTTCTGTTCACAGTTTTAGCTTCTTTCCGAAGTTTGGCGATCTGGGTTTCCAGTCTGATTTCCCATCCAGGTTTTGTCGGTCCTCTCTTTTGTCCATTCTCTTCGTTTCTTAGTTTCATACTTACCGATTCTGCCCCTGCATATATCAGGTTGTTTAGGTCTGTAATAGTTTCTGTTAGGATGTGTGTGGGGAGTCTGTTTACTCTTTCTGTTTCTGCTTGTAACTTCTTTGCTACTTCATTCCTGAGAGATGGGAGTTTTGTTTTGTTTTCTAACATGTATTGTCTAATGTTCTCCACTTCACTTGCTTCTTTTTCATTGAGTTCTATCTCAGCAGGTTCTGTGGTTCCGCAGTCTTCTATCTCCCCTGGTTCTGTGATTCCGTAGTCTTCAGTCTCTTCAGTTTCAGTGGGTATGTTTTGCCCGTCCTCTTCCTGTGGTCTCTCCTTTGGTGGTGTTTCTTGCTCCGTTCCGCCATTAACCTTCTGTCTGATTCCCGTCAGTTCCATCTCCGAGAACCATCTTCGCTTGAGTATCTGTCTTGCTTGATCTGCTATCCTTTGTTCCGTTGTATGGTAGTCACTAGCAATGTCCCAGAGATGTTTTATTCGTTTTCGATAGCCTCTTTCTGTAGGGCAGCGGCTTTTATAATAGCACTCCATCACCAGTCTGTTCTCTTTCGTGGTCCATTTCTTTCTATATCTTTTCAGTTTGCTGTTTTCGCTCTGGTTTTCTTGTCTCTGGTCTGTGTCCTTGTCATACCTGGAATCAGAGAGGTTACTTACCTGGTTCTTGTTCGTTGTCTTGTTTCTTAAATGAGAAGGACCAACATTTGCAGGATGCGGACCGGGTTCCTCATGTTGACTAACGACGGAGCACCTGCCCATCCTGACACTCAGGTCTTTCTCCTGAGTCCCACGGCTTGTATTGATATTATTGTGCATTATTCATATTTTTGGTGTGTGTGGCCACACCAGGCCCAGGCTTATTCTGCCTGTGGTCCTGTCACAGGGATAGTGGTTGTCTCATTCATTTTAATGAGTGATATTGTGCACTACCACACAGAAATTTTTTTTTTTTTTTAATTTAAAAAAGTAAAAATAAATAAAAATTATATACACGTGCATATACATATGTATACACACATATATGTATATGTTACTTAACTACATAGTATAAGTTTTATGGACTAATTTTTGACAGCCAGGGGATAGACAATAGATTCTCCTCCCGTTTTTATCTGATAAATTTACACCGGATTATAAAACATAATTTAATTTTGGATTATACTTTAACATTTTTTTAAAAGTTCCATAAGTAACAATGATTTTAAAAAAAAAATGTTATTATTATTATTATTATTATAATTATTATTATTATTATTATTATTTGTACTCACTAGGAGTTCTCACGCAGATCATCGTTAGTGATTGCTCACCGACAAAAAGCAGTGGTATTTACTGAGATCTGAGTGACAACAAGCCTCCCCAAATTTCCAGTATTTTTCACTTCTTTTCGATAACCATCGCAAATAACCTTGCGGTATCGCAACAGCCTCTTACCATTGATTTCTCGCTGGTAAGGACCATTGGTCTTCTCTGGGATTTGGGTGACAATATGCCTCCCCAAGGTCCCAGCATTCTCCGCACTTTTCCAGTGTAGGTCTGGTTTGTGCTGTCCCTCTTAGGTCTCCTCATTCTTTCCGACCCTCTACAAATATTTAGTCTGGTGTCAGCCTAGGCGGGAACCATTTTTTTTTATTTATTAATTTTCTTTAAAAATATTTGGGGGGAGAGGGAAGGGGGAGAGCTTATAGTGTTTCTTGTAATTTCTGTTCCTTAGTTCATTTTTGTGTGGTGTTAGCTGAGGCCGGTGTAATTTATTGGGGTGGGGATATTATGAAGTGATTTTTTTGGCAGTTAATGTTCCTTTTATCGTGTTGTGGTGTTCTTCGTGTGGTGTTTTTCTCCCTGTTATAAATTCCTTGTGGCTGGTTACCCTTTGTAGCTTATGCGAGTTAATTTCCGCATTCAAGGATTTTCCTTAAGATGGCAGCTGTTTTGATTATTTCCAACCATTTGTATGGTTTCGATGATCCCTTTGATTCCAATTTCTCCCAGTCTTTTCTCCAGTTTTTTGGGGATTGTTCCTAGTGCTCCTACGATTATTGATATTATACTAACTTTCTTCATGCACCATATTTTTTTCAGTTCTCTGGCTGGTTCTGTAATTGGCTTCGTTTTTCCGTGTCTTTGATCTTCACTCTGTGGGCTGCTGGAATGGCGAAGTCTACGATCTTTCCTTCTTGTCGATTATAATGACATCAGTGTATGAGTGTATCTGTTTGTATATCAATATCCCAGATGATTTTGTGTTTTTCGTTTTCCAATACTGTGTCTGGTTTATGTTTGTATCATTTGTCTGCGTATTCGAAATTAAATTGTTTGCACAGTTCCCAGTGTATTGCTTTCCCCATACAGTGATGTTGGTTCTTGTATTCTTTTTGGGCAAGTTTGCTACATTCAATTATTTTATGATTTACTGTTTTGTCTCTTTGGCTGTAGTATTTGCGTTGTGTACGTAGAATTCTTTGTGTTTGTAAACGTCTGCTGCGTACCAGTAGTAGCACAGCAGTTAATGAACTCATAAGTTGCCAGTTTTGTTCGTTGTTTCGGTAGTGTGTACGTGTTTGTCGTCCGGCGAGTTGGAGTGCAATATGTGTGCGTTATTTTGCTTAGAAAGAAGTAAACAAAATACAAATCAAAATGTAAATAACATTTTAGAAAACAAGAAAAAAAATACAGTTGCCAATAACTAGGTCAGATATTACTTTTTAAAGGACGATACGTTTCGACTATCGAAGTATTTTTTAACACGTACAAAATGAATATTTTTCACGATAGCTTTTCTTCGCGTGTTGATTGCATACATTTCAGGCTGGGGTCAAAGTGGAGTATCATTTCTGTCCTCGCTTGCAGGAGGAGGCAATTTACACATTTTTTTCCGGAACAAACTTATTCATATTTAGTGTCACTTTGAGTATAAATAACAAAAAATAGAATTATAAACAACAACACATTACAAATGAATTTGTCAAGAATATGGTTCTAATTTATTTTCCTTGTGTACAAATGGGAAAAGATTCAAATTATTTCTTCGTGCCTTACTTTAAGAAACTGATTATTCTCCTTCTGCTTACCGCTAATTCGAGCCGAGATAAAACGTTCAGTATCTTTTTGTCCTCGGTTATAGGAGGCGACATATTCTTTTTTTTAATCGTGGTGTATTATAATGGATTTTAATCATTTTAATCATTTAATACATGAAATAAAAATCCTATTAAAACAATAATTTATTCACAAAAATAACATACGGATTATATTGCTTTCAGTAGATTGCATTTCAGTTTCTAAAAAACAAATCATCTATTTTACAGATTAACTTTGTGAAATAAATATCTTATTTACTGACGTTATATTCCCGACAGAACCCGAACGAGACACGCCGACCCCACAGTCGAAACCAGTAACCAGTTCACGACCGCAACGCAACTGTCAACAGTTACACGCTAGTCAACCCCTGGCAACATAATACATATATAGCTAGAGAATAGAGAGATGGATGTCTACCTTTCTCAAAAATATACAACAGTGACAAAAGTGACCTTATATTCATTTCCAGTTCAAATCTTAAAGCCAGACGGGCACCCATCTAAGAGCTGATCAGGATCAACTTTAGTGGTCCAACGAGAACCGATGTTTGAAAGTGAGATATCCCATTCGTTTGTCTCCAATAAGACCGGAATTTCAGGCATTATGCACTATTAGCTAAACAACTAATTCTTTTCATCGTTTTCCATATTTACGGAATACAAAAATAGTCTAATGGATTTTTGATGTCAAGAGTTCTTTATTCGTCCATTAGTTTGACGTTTTGTCCATATGGCAGCTTCTACCAAAACCAGCTCATATATGAAACAGAAAATCCTTCTGGCGGACAGTTAAAGTGAGCAATGCCAAACCCAACTAGGTATAATGTTTAGAGATCACTTTACTAATTTAAAAATGTTTTCATAAATATATAGAAATGTCATAATGTTTGCATAAATATTCCGTAATTAAAAAAGGTTTCCATAAATATTCAATAATATCTTAAACAAATACTGACTCAATGCGTCACGTGTGGTCGAGTATATATATATATATATATATATATATATATATATATATATATATATATATATATATATATATATATATATATATATTTGCACCATTTTCAAGTGAGTTGTTTTCATGTATTTTTAGTTGCCGTTATTTTTAAAAGAAATCTTTTAAAACTTTTTCCTTCTTCCTTTCTCTTAGTTTTAGGATAATATGTTTTCTTATTACCATTAATGAAATATTGTTCTGATGATTAACAAAGTTAAACAAAGTGTATATACTTCTCTTGACATTGCTGTTAAACGCGCGTTAGAAAAAGTACTAAATTTGGGGAAAAAAAATTTAAAAATTTGTGAGACAAAGAAGAAATACACGTATTCGCTTAAATATGAAAATAATAAAATTGAAACAATAAATGAAAAGTATGGCTTTGGATTGATTTTTTCTTATGGTCATTGGAATGCAACTATAAAGAATATATGCTCTGAAACTTGTAATACGAATTAGTTGAACTCGCAATTTTAATTATTTTCAGTCGACTGTTATAAGGTGTATATAATTAAATATATATGTGTTATAAGAACTCATATATATATATATATATATATATATATATATATATATATATATATATATATATATATATATTGTAACAAATGCCGAGTGGTTCTAATCGAAATTAGCAGAGAAATAAAATGTATTTCATAAATATTAAAACAAGGCGAGCCAGATCTATCCCATCCTATGTGATTTATTGTTGTCCTCTGAACCCAAGTAAGTCATAACGGAACAAATTTTGTATTCTGTTGGACCGATTCTGTCAACCCATCTCCTATCTTTGAACTCACGAGAAGCAAGTCATGTGTCCAATTAGCGACACCTCGCCTCGTCTCGAAATTGACTGAGAGGAAATCAGATGGCGCAGCTTGTTGGCTACAGTCTCTTAAAACATTTACGAACGTACTGACCTCACATCAAAGGAACAAGTATCGTCGCCATTTAAACCTTCAGACGAAGAGAAGTAAAACCTAGGCCAAACATCTGAGTATTAAACAACACAAGTGTCGTGACCCCAAATCAGTACAAAGTGTCGTCACCTGCTAACTCAAATAACCTTTCAACGCATATCGGCGGAGAAGATATAAAAAGTGAGTCGGCAAATAAATTACAAGACTGTCAGTCGAAAAGCGAACAGCCACCCCAGCGTATGCGCTCTGCGCTATGCAAATAGAGAATAAATTAAAAAGACAAATAAGAAAAGGGGCCTATTATTGTCCCGGGATGTTTATTCTACGCTCATCTGACAAAAAAGGCTTTTCGAAATAGCGCTATCTAACCTGCCGTTGATTATAAAGATATCACATTACCACCGAGATGACGAATACATATCTTATGTAAAGATTGCATAGCGCTGATTTGAGACCTCCGTAATTACACCTGTATATATATATTATTCCCGAACGCTTTCAGCTTGATATTGCTAGTGACTTTTTCATCCAAATATCAGTGTGGATCTTGGATGAGTGTGACTTGTTACATTTCTGGATAATTAAACTTTTCAACACCCGTGGGGTCTTGTAACAACTTTCCACATACTGTGAGCGAGTAATCCTTTTTCTTTCCGTGATGGGTTTGGGACACTATTCTGTTTATATATTTTGCTCGTCATTAGTTAAGTTTAAACATTATCCTTATCCCCTAAAATATTACTTTGTTTTCTTGTTGTGTCTTCTACATATGTTTACCCCTTGTCTTATTGTTTTATAAATAAATATTGTTTGAATCCTAATATGGTGCTTCAGTCGTCTTTTACCTGTTTTTTATACTTCCTTATTATCTATGTGATGTCTTAGATTACAGAATCTTCTTCCGTCTGTATTTTGCTACTAATATTGAAACCTAAGAATTTACAAGCCACTTCCCGACACTTTTATCATTTTTATATTCATCATTGCCATGCGCTCACCAACGTGGCCACGACAAAGGCTATGTGTGACAAGATTGTAAGCATCGTCCGGTAATATTTTCTTTAGTTCAATTAATACTCCATTGAGGGACAGAGCAGATACAAGACAGCAGAAACATAAAAGCTAGGTGTCGATAGTAGAAGTATTTCTTAATTCTCCCACATTCAAGGGAGTAAATAGGTTAAAGAAAGATGACATAATTGAGATAGGGACAAACGTTGGAGTTATAAACCATGAGAAAATCCTAGCTAATAAGAATAATAGTGTGGTCTATCCGTGAAAGGAAAGTTTCTTGAAAAGATAAAAATCTGTGATTTCTCCAAACTGCCAACTGCCAACTGCCTTCTGCCCCTCTCTCGCTCTCCACTTCACTCAGCTCACTGAGCATTCGCGCTCTTCACAAAAGAGTACAGTTGTTATGCTGCTTTTTGCCCCACCTATGCAAATTGACTGTTAACCAGAGCCATCTAGCATTCAAATTCTCCAAACAGCCAATTTGCAAAGGGGGACAACTCTGCTAACCACAGAGAGTTAATGAATTAACATTGTTGTTTTCATTTTCCACTACATGCCCCCGTGATCTTAAAATCACATCTCACCTCACATAGTCAGCCATCCAGACCGGTTGTCTCCTCTCACGATTAGAGCGTCGCGGCGGTTCTTCCAACGGGGGCTCACCGGCTTCTTCCTCAGCATGTCCATTTGATGGCAGAGAAACACGACGTATGTCAAGCACGTGTCGCGGCATCCCGTCAATACTCACATTGTTTACAGACTGTGCATGCGTTACCCTTCCTCGTCCCCAACGTGTAGTGCATAGAGCTCCCGGTGGCTTGACCCACACTTCTTCACCAACTGTGATGGATCCTTGCCCCTCTTCACTCATGTTCGTTCTAGCAAGAGGATGACGGCACTCATACCGAAAGACTGACTGATGCGGCACTGACTCTTCATCTTGACCACTCTTTGGAGACATGTTGTACCAAAATACCGCCTCTTCTGGTGAGATTCGGCCTCTCTGCAACAGCCTATATGGTTCGGTGATGCCTTTCGACAATCCCATTTCCTCCCGGTCGATATGCAGCCCGGAAAAATTGCCGGGTTCCCCACCTGGCACACAGCTCTGCAAAGTCTTCAGAGCGGAAGGCGGCACCATTATCCAGTAATATCTCCTCCACTAGCACCCTCTCCAAAAACACCGCCTCCATGGCTCTGCAGATTTCACTCGCGGTTTCCGCTCTCAACTTACGCCAGATTGCCACTCTCCCAGGTCCACAGTCGACCATTGACAGGAATATATCGTTCCTATAATGCGTGACGTCAATGGCCAGCCGTTTCCAAGTTTCAGTCACCTGTAATTCCCCTCTCTCGTGCCTGGATAGGGCAGGGTCAATTGATTGACACTCTCTGCATTGTTCCACCACCTCTTTAACCGCCTCCTTTGTCACACTCGGGTTCACCTTTCTTGCAAGAAAACGTGTCCTCTCTTTCCCAAAGTGGTGCATTTCATGCAGCTCTCTCGCTTCCTCACAAACGGCGCACACAGACGCGACATCCTTCTCTTTAAGCCAGGCCTTCTTTACTCGGGTCAGGGCATCTGCCCTGTTCTTTTGAGTTGAGACAAGCGTAACCGACACTCTCAGTCCAAACTCGCGAATCAAGTCTCTCAAAATCCCGAGCCTACGCTTGATCAGCATCTCAGCTGCTCCCTTGGTCCTTACTCTCCTGTCTCCTGAGACTTCTGACTGGATCCAGGAGGCCACTGTGGCCGAGTCCGTTTTCAACTCTGCATTTTTCAAGCCCCACTTTAGAGCCAGGTTCACTCCCTTTGCTGCAGCCTCGAGCTCTGCAACATTTATGTGGGCATGGTCATTACTTTTGCGTAGCCAAGCGGCATCCTCCACTGTTGCTCCTCCAATTTCAAGCAGCACACCGAGAGCCAGAGTGCTAGCATCACACCAGATCACACCTTCTTTGCCCCGTTCGACACGCCATTTTCCTTTGACGGGGTCTTCCACCTTAACCTCCTCCACCACTTCGCGTATCAACTGCACAATATCCTCAGTCACTGTGTCACCCCAGCGGCCGCCTTCGGTCCGCCTTTTTATATAGCTGCATGCTACTCTGAGCCACCCGCAAATGGGGTAATGGCCAACCAGCTTCCCACATATGGAGAACAGCTCTCTCTTAGTCAGTCCGTCTGAGATATCGGGCACCTCATTACCCCGTCCGAGCATCAACGCCCCCTCCTTATTCCTTTGCAGCTTTAGTCCTAGGGCCGTGCCATTTTCTAGTGGCTCAGGTGGCTTCGTAATAAACCCATATCTTCCAACGTGATTGCTAACACTTTCCGCGGACAGATTTTCTTCCTCGACCAGGATGTCATCAATATATGAGCTTGTGGCCCTCTCCACCTCGTTATTTTTCCCCAGCACTGTTTTCAAAATTGCAGTCATAATTTTGGGTGCAGAACTGAGCCCAAACCCCAACCTTGTCAAGCAAAAGGTCTGACCCTTGAACTTAACCAGCTGGTACCGCCATAGCCTCTCGTCTATGTGTATCTGGAGGTAGGCTGATTTTAGGTCCACAATCTTGCTTGCCCGCTCCATCTTCCTCTACTCTCGCATTACTTCCTCGCAAACGTCGATACCGTCCCCTGTGTGGCAAGCAATATGCTGGTTTAGCTCTCTGTAGTCCAATACTGGCCTAACCTTCCCATTGGTGGGCTGGACTACCGCCATGAGTGGTAGGACTCCGTCTGCTTCCCCGGACCATGGTACAAGGATACCTTCCTCAATCCACCTAGCTATCTCTTTCTCAAATTCAGCCCTTGTGTCACCATTCAGAATACTTTCGTAGCACCCAACTTGATTTTTTAGTATTGGCGGCTCTGAAACCCAACGCCATTCCACCGTCCACTTATCTCCATCAAAACTGGCCTGAAAGTCTTTGAGTTGGCACGGTTCCGCCTTCTTGGGTTTAAGACTCTCCATCCCTGCCAATCCGACTGGGCGCTCGCAACCAAATGTGATCATGCCCATGCTAAACATAGCACCCCCTAGTCGATCGATGACATCCAGGCCCAACACAACATCAACACCTGCAACAAGCCGCTCCATCACAATTGCCCTCACCTCAAGTTCGGTCTCTCTCACTATTATTCTCACAGTGCACATTCCTCGGCACATCACCTCACGGCCATTAACCGCCCTCACACTGGTCGTTCCATGCCAAGATTTAGCAACATCCGTTGTCACCAACGTGGTCGTGCAGCCGGTATCAACCAGGGCTTTGGCTCTTCCCGTTTGCGGTGACATCCACCTGTGGTAATGCAGTCCTATGCGCCGTCACTTGATAGGAGGGGTAGCCACTGGTGCTATGGCACCCCTCTAATCGTTTCCCTGTACCTTGCAGGTTCGGCTGATATGCCCAGTTTGTCCACAACGGAAACAGGTTATGCCAGGCTTAGGTTCTCGTACAAAATGAGGCCCCTGGCATCGAAAAATTTCACTAGCTTTGAATCAGACGGCTAGAGAATTGCCCACTCCTACTGGCATGGGAATACCTGCTTCTGAGTGACTCTGTCCCGATTCAGAGGCACCCTGGCTACAGTAGAAAACACTAAACCGCCTTAGAACGGGAATGGCGCAATCAAAAGTTGCTACGAGTAGATGAGACTACACAACTGACCCAACCATCTTTGAATGTGGAGAGGAGAACCATACCATGCAACACTGCCTTGTTCTCTTCCTACTGCTCAACCGGTGCAGCTTGAAAGATCTTACAGAGTAAAACACTAATGCAAAGGACTGCATTATAAAGTTAGAAACTGTCGTATGACCCCATGCTCCAAAGACACACAAAGAAGATCTCCAACCGCAAGCAGTGGTTAACATAGAATACTGTTCAGCTGCATAACCAAAGACATTGTGTTTTCAAATGTATTTTCATCTCACAGCGCATTTGGACGTATAATTCAATTTTGAGGAACACAATATAATAATAACAAGAACATAAATCAGTCATGAAACGGTATACCTCTGCATGACAGCATACTGATAGGAGACAAGTCTTAGCTGGGCCTTCTTTATATCCTATCGAAGTTGATAACTCAAAAATAATTTATCTGGTCAGGCTGAAATTATGCATGGTAGTTAATAGTATCAAAGAGCATCAGATCCATATATCAAATACAGCAATTACGTTATTATTTCAATTATAACCGAATTTCTCATGGTTACGGTCAATGTCAAGATCATATAAGATTTTTATGTTTTCAGTTGAATTTGTCACTACAGTTTTAATTGGTTTTGCTACAACCTAGCGTTCAAATCGTTAGAACAATTGTCACCAACCTTGGTCAAACTATCGGTCATGGTCTAACTTAGAAGTGATTTTATTTGGAGATTTTTTGGATCAAAGAAAATGTGAACGTCCAACTTTTGGCGATTACTTCGGTTCTGCCTACCGTAGACTAGCAACTTGTCACATAGTGTAGCTAATGTTATCTGACCTTGGCTTTGATAGTAATTTGGTTTGATTTTGACCTTGAAATGTGATGTATTGATTTGGTGCTCTTTGATAACAGTAACCATATTATAATATCTCGGCCAGATCAAATAAATATATTATGAAATATCAACGTTTCCATTGCATAACTTCGAAAATATACAATATGGGGAAGTCTCAGCTAAGCTTTTTGGCCTATATTTACGTAGTCAGGCAGAGGTATACAGTTTCACAATTCGGGGGGGGGGGGGAGCGCAAAGTAACCATAAAAAAGTCGTATGAATCTGGGATCTCTATTGCCCCCCAAAAAGGGGAAAGAACTTATTCACTATACGAACTACGAATATACCTTAACAAGATTGGGATTAAACAGGACCAAGAAGCACATGCGTCCTATGGTGACCTTCGTAAAAAAAAGTAAGGCATGTGCGATCAAAAGACCTCATTCTAGTAGGTGTAAACAAGTGAGATCTGTCGATAATGAATGAAAGCTTTTTAAAAATGCACTAGAAATCTTTTAAAATTGCATTTTAAAAAAGAAAAGTAAAGAACAGGATGTAATGACTAACGAGAACAGACGTAACTTGGGAAAGCTTTATTCAGCACACAATGTCGGTACAGTATTAGTGCTACTATTATAGTGGTTAGTAGAAGCAGGAGAGTTCTCCAAAGGGGAGATAAGTCAGAGTAAGGAAAGTTACTCGTAATTATTCATTACACAGGATTCGATATATATTAAAACTGAACTGTATTCAATATTAATTTTAAAAAAACACGAATTCAAAATAAATAGTTGTGTGTTATTTTCAAATTTTCCCAACTTTCCTTAATTTTGATCTATCTATGTTACCACAATTCGAGCTAATAAAAATAATAGATAATAAAAAAAGAATTTCGCTTGTTTGTTTGTTCAAATTTTAGATTGTTGACGATTAACATTCGAATTGTATAGTCTTTTTTTCCTTACACAAAACATTACTTCTTTAAAAATATTATTATAAACAAAAAAACTTTCTGGTAAAATGATAAACTGGCAACATTGTTTTTACATTAAAAAAAAGTTCCAACGGAATTTAAACAATTTAAAAGAAACAAATAAAAACGTTAAAACAATTATCGAAGACGACGCCAAAATTTTGCTAAGTTGTTCGCCCCCCTCCCCATATCGAAAAATAATAATAACTTCAAAAATATAAAGATACTATTATTATTAAAAGAACAGACTCAACAAAATCTCATGTAAAAATTATTCGTTTTACAGTTTTAAAAACTAAAAATAATTAAATTTAAATTTTCAACTTTCTCCAATAAACAGATGTGCTAGAAATAACCAAATATTCGAAATAAGAAATTGCAAGTTTAAGGTAAAATAAGTCAACATAATGTTTGCTTTATTATCAAAAAAAGGATTATAAAAATCTCATTTAAAAAGTATTTAGAAAACGGGTGAATTTTTAATTTCAAATTAAAGTAACGTCTGATTTTTTTTTAAATGGCTGTTAAATTTTGTTCATCGCCGCCCTTACAATTGCATATAGATTGCTTCTTTAATTTATATTAACAATGTTATCAATTAAGGTCATGAAATTGCTTTAATTTAGTTTTAATTAAATACACTTTACAAAACTAAAAATATATTAACTTACTTTACTGTACTTAGCTTGAGTAAAATTGTCCCCTGTAATCACACGTGTAAAAATGGGAAATAATTGTTTATCTTTCGAAGAAGAAAGTACATTAACTTTTGGGCCAAATTTATAGTTTCCTAACAAAATGACCACCGTTTGTAGCGTATAAATATGAAACCTTCGTAAAAGTCGTTTATCTGCTAATACCAATATCCGTGACGTCAGCAGATAAACGAGACTTAGTGAACGGGCCTTGTATTTACGAAGTTCACGGCCATGCTCGGGAAGGGAACACGTACTCATACTTAACTCTCTTTTGTACGCACAAGCTTGAAACTTGCATCCATCGTTTGCTAAATTCTCTGAAATGTAATCTTTGTCTGTCACATACTACAATTTGAGGTTCGAATGATCAACCATAATCGAAATGACTAAATGCAAACGTTTAGAATATTTCTCGAACTAACGTTAAGTTCAAAACGCCATATTTCAAATGAATTCAAGTTTGCACAATGGATTATCTAGTTTCCATATTAGTTTCGAAAAAAAACATTTTATTACTTAACTTGTTATGGTCCTTTAATTCATTGATTTTGTTTTCAATTTTAATATAACAAATACGTCTGTCTATTTCCTAGACAAATATTTAGCAGTTGTGTTCAAATGTTCCTTTATTTAGAGGGACCAACTTCATCTCCCACAAGTTGCGATCTTTTTACTAAATTGCAAGTGAAAAGGCAAATTGATGTCTTCTTTATCTTCTTTCTTTACGGTCACATTATGGAAATTATCAAAATGTTAATGTTTATCTATCTATATGAATAAATGAGAACGATTGTGTTTCATGTTTGCAACTAAATTATGAATGATATGTTTATTTTAAATTGAAATGTTTATGATTTTAAATTTCAAATAGCGAACGATGCCAACCGATAGTGAGCCAGCAAAACACGATAGTGTTAAAATATAGCAGTTTATGTACGCTGACGTACATGTTTTAGATACGTCTCTGAATCTCCATGAAACGGTTTTGTTCGTCAGTCGTCAGTCATCGGTCGGTCTGTCACGCTTCAGTTTTAAATAGGATTGCCACGGCTGAACACGTAGATTGAATGGACGCATCTTATTTTACTTGCGTCAAAGCTTCATTACAAAGGTTCTGTCCGTCGGTCGTTCTGTCACGTTTAAGTTTAAAATAGTATGTTGTCAGTCTGCCACGTTTTATTTTTTTAATAGCATCTTAAATGCGTCCACGCATCTTATCTTTTACTAATGGAGATTCGGTATATGTCTGTCTGAAGCCGAAACTTTACTATTACTATATTTCAATGATCAATTTAGGGGAGTCGTGTAGTATCTGTTCGATTGTCATGAGACCATCCTCTCGGGCATTTACTACTTCATGGGGGATAAGTATGTGTTCGTGCGTCATGATACCATTCTCCTAAGGATTACCTCCTTTTTGTCGGAAGGGAGGCTAATGTAGTCTCTTATCTGTAGTCTTGATACCATCCTCTCAGAGGTTACCTTCTCCCTTTTTGGGGGTGGGGGTGGAAGGGTCATTGTAGTATCCGTTCTGTTGTCATGATACGATACTCTAAGAAATTTCACACTTCTTTGGGTGGTAGTGTAGTATCAGTTTTGTGGCCAAGATACCACCATCCTAGGGATTACATTTTTTTCTTTTGTAGGGAAGGGGTAGTATTGTATCTGTTCTGTTATCATTATGGCATCCTCCCAGGCATCACCCTCCTTCTTGTGGAAGGAGGCAGTGTTCGTTCGTCATGTACGCTAA
>OY744522.1:108508293-108553293 GCA_963556195.1 Sepiola atlantica
TATGTTTGTACCTTCATGTCCTAAAGGATGTTATACTTTTTTATTTTCCACCCCTGTCTCCGTCTTGTGTCTGTGTTACAGGGCAAAAGCTCCGCAGTTTGAGTGGAGAGAATGATTAACGGATCAGGGGCCAGGACAATTACCTCAGCGGGTAAGCGGAAGTAAGCGTATCATGAGTTTCGGAGAACGGAAATTCGATCTCTTTGCCGGTGAACACTCAAACGGTTCAGCCCCAGAAATCTCAGTGGGTTTAAGGGTGTGTACACGATCTAAACTAAATAGTGTGTGATCGAAGTAGTAGTAGTAGTAGTAGTAGTAGTCGTAGTCATACATTGCCTGCCTGCCTGCCTGCCTGCCTGCCTGCCTGCCTGTCTGTCTCTTCTCTCTCTCTATCTGGCTAACATAGTAACCCACCTCTAAAAGTATATGTCTAACTGGTCCCTGTAATTGTCACCCCTCTTAACTAATTAATCTCCATTAAAATAAGCTTCGCGCCTGTCTGAGTTGATGAGACGACGAAACGACGGAGGATGTGACCGACTGGTGGGTTTAACGAAATTATACGCACCCCAGAGATGTGACATCACAACATCGGTACCATTTGTCTACATGATTAAAGTTAAGGTGTTTTCATAGTTCCCATGCATTCGTGTCTATTTATGCATTCTTTTGGGGGCTACTTTGCTGCATTCACTTATGAGAATTGCAGTTGATTATTATTATTATTAGTAGTAGTAGTAGTAGTAGTAGTAGTAGTTACTTACTCGGAGTTTTTACACAAGGCATTATCAGTGATTTCTCACTGACATTAACAAGTGGTGTTCTCTGAAGTCTGAGTGACACCAAGTCTCCCCTTATTTCCCGCACTCTCTGCATTTTTCGATAACTGTTGCAAATAATGTTGCGTTATCTCAATAGCCGTTTACAATTGATTTCATCGCTGGCAACGACCGTTGGTCAGTTCTGGAGTTTGAGTGGCAATAGGCCTTTCCAAATGTCCAGTCTTCTCTGCCCTCTTCCAGTTGCAGTCTGGATGGTACTCTCCCTCCACGGTCTTTCTATTATTTTTGAAGTTTTATGACCATTTTGTGTGGTAACAACCAAGGCCAGTGTCGCCGTTTTTCCTGGACAGGGGTCGGTGTTAGATTATTGGATTTCGGACATTTTTTGTTCCTTTGGATTATTATTATTATTATTAGTAGTAGTAGTAGTAGTAGTAGTAGTAGTAGTAGTAGTAGTCATAGAATCCTAAAGTATCATAGAATTATGATACAAATCAGTTCAACAGTTGCTTTTTGCTGTCGGGCTGAGATATGGTTCTGTTCAGTCCTAGGAGGTCCACCCTCCCAGGTTTTACCTACTCTCTGAGGCGCCCTTAACGGAGAATGCTGACGGGGCTGCTCGAATATTTTTTGTAGGCCAGGGTGTGCTTACCATAGTCTGCTGACTTCTGACGTAGTGTCTAACCTCCCACAAGATGGTAAATAAAAATAATATATCAGTAGCAGTAGCAGTAGTAGTAGTGTAAATCATTTCTTAAGTCGTCCGCTCGGCTTAACGATACAAATATGAAGCACGCTAACCCACGCAAACTAATCTGTATAATTAATCGATATTAAACTGAATGAAATCCATATGTTTTAGAGTTTATATCTGTTCGTGTTTGCTGATTTATTTCATTTCAAGTTTCTAATATAAAACCCTAAGAAAATATTTGCTAATAGTGTGATATTCTCTTTGAATAAATAGTAAATTACCATTCCACATTAAATATAGCAGGATATATATATATATATATATATATATATATATATATATATATAGAGAGAGAGAGAGAGAGAGAGAGAGAGAGAGAGAGAGAGAGATTATTTACCAGAAAAGTTACACACAATCCAGCGCACTAGGATAAACGCACTCTGGCCTAAAAAAAATGCCTGCGCAGTTCCCTTGGCTTTCACCTGAAAAGGACGCTTTAAGCGATTAGCAATTAACTAACCCATTCTCAGCACGAAGGCAAAGCCTGGGACTCAACAGAACCATACCTCAGCCTGACAGCAAAAAAAAAATGTCGGACTAATTTGTATAATAATTTTATGATACTTTAAAATTAAGTCAATCCCAAAACTAAGGAATTCTTCCGCATATATCTTGTGTATTTAAAATATATAATAAAAGCAACATAATTTATTGACTCGACTTTAGCATATATACATAGTCTTGAAAGTCTCTCAACCTTAAAACTAATTAAGTTTTTTGTAAAAATAATCTTAGTCGGAACATTTTCCTATTTTGTAAGTCAGGCATTTTTTTAATTGGCATAGTAGTTTGCTACCAGGTCTTTACACATGATGCCTATTTTACTAGTACTATCATATTAAAGCGCCTGTAGAGATCATCAGTTGTTTGCCAAGAGAACTGTCATTTTATCATGGTCCCCCAGCAGTGTTGATCAAAAAAATCTCTCTTAAAACAAGACATTAGCGATCTGAATACAAGATCCGATTTCTGCTTTTAATTAATAGTTACTAAGCATATTTTTATATGAAAAATATTTTTACTAACCTGTCTTTGTCCTATGCTAAAAGAATGTGTATTAATTATTTCCCAAACTATTTTATTTTATAGTATTTAGATGAAGTTATATGTACTATTTATACTATTAGTCAAACTCCCTTATTTGTCCTTATTCAAGTAATCTATTTTTAATAATAAAAAAATATATGTTATTCTCCATAGGCATATATATGTTTCGTGCTACAATTAGTATGGATTGTGAAACTGTTCCGCCAATTGAAAGTTTCGAACCCCAGATCCGAATAGTATGTTAGGCCGTCGTGATGATCCCTCTTTAAATGCAAGAGAATTAAGTTTTGTATTTTTATTTATAAACACAAATAATTAGAAACAGACAGTGTTTGATTTACGTAACAGTGAGAGAACTCGCCACGTGGCTTGATTAGAATATCAATTAATCTTTCTCAAAGGGTATATATATATATATATATATATATATATATATATATATATATATATATATATATATATATATATATTTAGAAGTAGCATATTTCGATTTAAACATGTTTGATCAGAGAAAATAGATAACATTAGTTTATGAGATATTTTATTTAATATTCAATTTCTATGTATAAATATCAGGGTTGTAATTATTTGCAACAGTCAATAGTCCGATAATTACTCGTGACCAAATCAAAAGTACGAGGTGAGTAAACAAGTTTGTTTTTGTTATTAATAATTTCAATGTGAAATAAAAAGAGAGACAGAGAAAGAGAGAGAGAGAGAGGGAAAGAGAGCGACATAGATGAAAAGAGAGAAAAGTATATATTTAAAACTTGTTTTATTTTAATTTTCCATATTAGATACTAGATGTTTCGATGCAACAGATTTTTCAGGTCCTTTTACCATACTCGTCAGCCTGATGAGGTTGGAGAAAGCATCCGAAATATGTGTTGCATTTAATTATCTAATATGGAAAATAAATATTTTCAGATGTTTTGTTTAACTTACTATTGGTTTGGGGTTTGGGTTTTTAAACTATGCCGTTTTTTTCAAAAATATTACCTTTTCTTTTCAAAACAAAAGAGAAATAACTCTGTATAAAAATAATTCTGACTAAATTAAAGTATTTTCTAGAAGGGATCAAATCGAATTACATTTTATTGTACTTAACAACATGCTGCAACTATTTACTAAAGGAACTGCCGAACCAGAATCAAATATTTATTTTATTTTGTAGGAAATAAGCTCTCAATGCCAACCATTGAGAAAGAATTTGACTTATATATATATATATATATATATATATATATATATATATATAAATATTTCATTTATTTATGCACATACATATGTTTAGTCTTAATAAGACTTACCAGTGTGGCTAAATAAGATTTTACGACCGGTCGCTGAGATCGAACACCGAACTAAAGCTACCTTTAACTTCCATCCAACTCCTTTGGAACATCGGCTACTAAGATAACCTTATGAAATGGAAGAGACATTTACCTATTTAAGATTTTATACAGTGTTGATACTTCATGGTAAGGGGGGGGGGCGAACGACGCAATAATACTTTAATTAAAAAGATGTTCATATTTCCCTACACAGTGGTTTACCTTTGAAGGAATTAATTCAATTAAATATGTTTATAATAATAATAATAATAGTTTTTTTTATCTCATCATTATTGTTTGCTTTACAAAAGATATCATCAACGTAGCGAGCATAAATGGAATGTTTAGTAGTTATATTAAATATTTTATTTTCGAGGGCAGCCATGTAAAAATTACTGATTTGGTTATAGATGATGTGGGTATAGATGTTTTTCTTATGTTCGTAGAAAGGGACTTCTGTTGTGCAAATTAATAACTTTTTAAGTATTTTAGAATCAAATATTAGTGGAGGGAAGGATGGGTTATTGTATATGTTATCAATAATGATATCAATTATTGTGTGTTCACCGTTCACCGTTAAGTGAAGGGGTAATTTTATTATCTGTTTTTTTGTTTGTTAGGGTTATCTGTAAGTTCGTGGGTGAACTTTACACTGTATTTATTTGGTAAATAAGAAGTTTTTATTTCATGAATACTTTTGGTTAATTGATGTATCCCCCATACTTCAGAAATTATTGGACGAAGTGGAGAGATAATTTATGAAATTTTACGGTACCATACAAGTAAGCAGGTTTATACTCCCCAAAATAATTGGGGAGTTTAAGGTTATAGTTTACGGCATTATTGGCTTTAATAGGCTTGTTTACATGTGTCTTAAGTTGATCAATTGGGTTTCTTGTAATTTTTTTTTTTTTTTGAATTTCGAATGATCGCCTAAAATTGTTTGTAATTTTGTCAAATGGTCATATTTGTTTAGTACAACACATATGTTCGTTTCATAAGCTGTTTTGTTTGGGTGATTTTGGAGTTCATTGGCGGCTTTTTTAAACTATGAGTTAAGATTTTTGTGGATCTTTGTTTTTATCATACCTGTTTTTATGGCTTCGGCTTTAAGTAAATCTTTAATTCCTGGATGTGTAGTAATTTGTGGCTCATTTTCTAGTTTGACAATGTTTTCAAATAGTAATCCGATTTCGGTTATTTTATTTTTGTGGTTGTACCTAAAACATGACTTCCCCATTCTCAATATAGAAACATCCTAGTTAACAATACTAAAATAATACACCATCAATACAATACTAACATCAAAAGATTAAAAATTCCTTAAGCCCTATACATAAAAACTAAACATCCCCCAATCAATAATGTGAATTACGAAACTAGTCACATAATTTTAAAGTGTCTATCATAGTAATTACTGTTACCAAATTCTTCGCCATTAAGCAATCATACTTTTGAATCTTACACGCGCTTAGAATGTAGTAACATTATTTGCCGTTAAGGAATTTTACTTTGGAATCTTTCACATACTAAAATATTCATATATAATACGTCAGTAATGTAATTTTTCACATATATAAATTATTATTATTATAATCATTTCTGATGACCTAGAAAAAAAACCCACCGTTTACCTTTGATTATATAGTGGATGATTTCATTACGAATTCATTTCAGGCGGCGGGGTAAGTCTGGCGTGGTCTGAGTTTCTATTTGCTTTATGGCTTCCCCTCGCCATTTGAAATGGTTTTGTCTCGGAGATAAACAAAAACACATGTTTTGCTCACTACCGTTTGCGTGACAGGATGGAAGTACATATATACAAATAAATACAAAGTGGTCTTTATTATAGAGTGAGGGATATTTAGTATGGGTGTGGAATATTGCATTATTTCTACATGTCAAATCTTAAAGTCGTCATCTGGTGAAATATCAGCGGATCACGCGGCGCTCTTGATAATTCGTATTCGAATGGAAACACCCATCAATAGAAGATCATGACCTTGTCGTAAAGTTGGCAGGCATCATCTATTTGCAAAACTATACGTATGATAGAGAGATGGTAAGAGTCCTAGACAGATGAAGAAAACGAGTAAGAAAGAGAGAGACGAAGAAAGAGAGAGGGAGAGAACGAGGAGCAGAGACGCTTATAGAAATTGAATTAAATCACAAGAAGTCGAACTGCTTTTACCGATATTTCTTTTGTACGCAGAACCTTTGTCTCGAATAGCATATTTTCGCTGAAAACTTAACACATCACCGCTTTATATCTACGTACATATGCCATTCCAACAGGCAGGTGTGCAATTTGAGAAATACAATATTTTTTAAAGTGGAAATTATATCCGCCTTGCTGAGGTACAAAGAATAGAGATTATTAATTGGTTCTCGTAACAACAGTCTCTTCTATACTTGGAGCTGGCATAGCTTGAGTAGGTGTTTTTCGTAGAGGGAGTGAGTTTATTGCTAATCGCCTGAGGAATGCCGACGAGGCTGTTCAGGCATTTTTTGTAGGCCAGAGTGATCTTCAGCTAGTACGCTGGCTTTCAAACCCACCACCTGACCTTGTGTCAAACCTCCTGCAGATGAGGTAAATAAACATACTTTGAGGTTTTATCATCATCATCATCATCATCATCATGATTTTTTTATCACTTTTGGAGGAGGCCCCTCCCTGGTTTCTTTCCAGCTCATTGGTGTCTGCCATTGATGGGGTGTGCCATAGTCGCCACGCTAAGCAATGTGGGTTGACAACGCTATTTTGCCCTATAACTAGGTGTCCACATATTGTCACCCATCTAGTACTGACCAGGCTGAACGTTGCATGACTTCGGTGATCTAACGGGAACCGGTTTCTGTTTACATAGATTTAGATACTTTGTTTTTTTATAGTTAAACTATTACTTTCTGATGTAATTGATAATATCTTAAAACGATAGAGTATTTTCAACTGTCTTGACTTGAGAAATTTCGTTTCATTTAATTTGGGTTTTTGAATTGCCTATTACTACGTTATTTTCTTTACCCTACAAAACTAAGACCGTAACAACAACAAAAATGTTTTCGGTACCCATGTAGATGAACACCCTCCGCTGAATCACCTCTCCTCTTAAAAATGAGCCTATACTTTTTAGGCGATTACGTGTGAACACCCTGAAAATCAGCTAAATCCCATCCATTCACAGTGGAGGTCCCCAGATGCCGGAGAGCCTTCTACTCCAATAGCTTCTTTTTTAGAGCTGCCGGCATTTGAAACTTCCTCCCTGCTTCCTGTTTCTCCGAATGTACTGACATGCAGAAATTTGAAACTAACGTGAACAAGCACTTCGATGCACGGCTCCCAATGTAGGATGACCCCCAAAACTGTCACCCTAATTCTCAGTGAGCCCTTACGTCTACAGTTACAACTTGCCTTGATTGGGGTAAACTAAGTTTTAAAAAAAGAAGAAAAATAAACAAAACATATCATTATTTTAGAATTTGAAGTGGGGATCAGTTTCGTATATAAATTTTATGTAAAATGATACCCTGTTTCTGGGCCATTTTTTTACCACTAACCCTAAGTCCGAATGGCTGCCAGTCAGAGTTAGGGTTAGGTTAGAAGACCGTTACGAACTTTCTTGAAAAATAATTTATCGGAAAAAACAAACTTATTAGAATGTTTTAAAGAATTATTTATTATCTGGAAATTATTTATTGTAGTGTTTAAAAAATAATGCATGGTTCCAATAATTAAATCAGAATGAAAAATAATATAGGCTATGAAAGAATTTAAAATATATATAAGGTCTAAAATAGTTGAAAGATATCGGATGCATAAGTGACTTAATATCAGTAAGAGGAGACAATACAAAACAGAAATTAACCGAAACGAAATTGCACTAGTAAAAAAGTTCAATAGCATGAAAGATAGTATATATATATATATATATATATATATATATATATATATATATATATGTGTGTGTGTGTGTGTGTGTGTGTGTGTGTGTGTGTGTGTGTGTGTGTGTATACTGGTTTGGTTGCATTCCAATAAACAAAAGAATAAATAAATCAGTCCACAATCATTATTTTTTTAATGCGTTTTTTGCGTGTTTTTGATTTGCCGTTCTTCTCACTTTTCTTGACCACATTTGTCAGGTTTTGTGTTGGAATAATTTGTTTGTTTTTCATCATTGATTTATCGTCTCTGAAGAGCAGCTGGTAGACCAACAACTACTTTTTCTTACCGAGTTGCAGAACGCGCGTAAAGCAGACAGAAAAAATATAAGCATTCATCGAAATGAAGTTATAAAAAAATTGTCATTGTGGACTGAATTATTTATTTATTTATTTCGGTCATTGGAATGCAACCAACTAGTATATATTCTCTGATACCGTAAACTCTATTGAGCTAGTTTTTTTTAAATAATTTAGATGGTATTATAAAGGTTATATACCTTAAAATATATATGTATTTTGATATAAACTTAGATACATATACACACACACAAACACGCACACACACACACACACTCATATATATATATATATATATATATATATATATATATATATATATATATATATATATATATATATATTGTGGCGGTAAAAAATCGTGCATATTGTGACAACGTGCTAAACGCTAGATTGACAACATGATAGTCAGAAACAGGTGTCCATAGATTTATTTTGTATGTACGTAAAAATTAATTAATGACAACGTATAATACGCACTTCTATGTTTGGCCCTTCAGTTTGCTCTAGAACATTGGTGTGATATATATATATATATATATATATATATATATATATATATATATATATATATATATATATATAATAAAATGCAATAACACGAAATTACATAATCATCGATGCAATAATTTATTTCAACTTCGTGGTATTTTCAAGCATCCGATATAGGCGATTACATTTTTGAAACTGAAAAAAAATGATTAAATTCATACTACACAATTTAAATATAATTAGAGAGAGAGGGTGTAACAACCTATTTAATACATATTTAGAGAGAGGGAGAAATTTGAAGCATAGCTAATCAATAAGTATAAATTGAGAGGGGGAATTGCATAATTTATAACAGACCGTGAGGGGGGACCATATGTATTAGTAGAAATTGTAAAATAAGGCATAGATGATGATGGAGGAGGGGGGGGGGTCATGTTTTTCAAAAAAATCGGGTCGTGTCAAAAATTAACAGTTTTAACCCTCATCTGATTGGTTGATGACACCTACTGTCTAGCGATCAATGTATATTGTGGGTGGAGGGGGTGTACCTAAAAAAGGAAAAGAAAGGGGATTTGAAAATAGATACAGACTAAATTCTGAGATGGACTCACTCACGTACACATACAAAGGCATGCATAAACCCGTACACATCATATGTACATACATACCTACACCCCCACACACATACAATTATACACAAACATACATATATACATATATATATATATATATATATATATATATATATATATATATATATATATATATATATGTATATATATATATATATGTATATATATGTATATATATATATATTTATATATCAAAAACACACATAGTTTGAGCGACCGACAACTGCTTCAAAACCCGGTCAGCTAACCCCAAGGAAATACTAAATTATCAAGCCAGTTGGAAAAGCGAAAAAAAAACGAAAAACTATAAAATCAATAAATTATGCAATTCCCCCTTTCAATTTATACTTATAGATTAGATATGCTTCAATTTTCCCCCTCTCTCTAAATATGTATTAAATAGGTTGTTACCCCTTCTCTCTCCAATTATATTTGAATTGTGTAGTGTGAATTTAATCCTTTTTTTTCAGTTTCAAAAATGTTATCGTCTCGATCGGAGGCTTGAAAATACCACAAGAAATACCATAAGTTATTGCATCGATGATTATGTAATTTCGTGTTATTATATTTTATTTTATTTTTGCTCTGTTTATTACATTGAGGTTACATACCCGAATTTCCTCCTGGAATTATTTCATCATAACACAAATATATATATATATATATATATATATATATATATATATATATATATATATATGTGTGTGTGTGTGTGTGTGTGTGTGCGTATTATTTTAATTTTGTAACACAAAGTACTTATAATAGCTCAATAGTTTAAAGCTATAGCTATGCTATATTTAGTAATTTTATGTAGTTCAATACTACATTATTATCACAGAGGACAGATTCACGTCATTTTTTCCAACTTATCTTCGCATTTCGCAGAAAATTGTTTCGGCTAGCATCAAGATATTTTTAAAATGCTTCTATAAGAAATAAATAAATGCATAGGAGCATTTTACAAATATGTTGATATTAGCCGAAACAATTGTCTGCGAAATAAAAAGTTGAAAAAATGAGGTGAATCTGTCCTCGTGATAATGATGTGGTATTGAACTGCATAAAAATAATATATATATATATATATATATATATATATATATATATATATATATATATACAGGTTGTTTCAAAAGTCTTGGGAACATTACAAATGCGTATATCTCATGAACTATTCCAGGTAGAAAAATGAAACTGGTGCCATTTTAAAGCTTGCTTAATCAAGTTTTTGGTCATACTAATGATTTTCGTGTTATCTTTCCAGGTGCAGTAATGCCGTTCTCTAAACAAGACAAGGCATTTTGCGTCCTCCAATTTGCAAAGACTGAATCGTGGACATGTGTTCAGCGTGCATTTCGCAGGAAATTTAAAAAAGAAGCCCCTGAAAGGAAATCCATTGTCAGATGGCATGCTAAATTTGTGAAAGATGGGTGTTTGTGCCCAAGTAAGCGAACAGGTCGCCCTTCAACTTCAGAAGATGCAGTTCAGCAAGTTCGGACAGCCTTTCAGCGGAGCCCCCGTAAATCAGTGAGAAGAGCCAGCAGGGAACTTCAGCTTGCTTCAGCAACTGTCTGGCGTGTCTTAAGGAAACGACTGCAAATGGTACCTTACAAGCTCAAGTTGGTCCAAAAGTTGAAGGACACTGATAAGCCACTTCGCCGTGACTTTTGCATTGCAATGCAAGAGAAGTTGGAAGATAACGGCTTTGATGACCGGCTTGTTTTTAGCGATGAGGCGACCTTCCATCTGAATGGCAAAGTTAACAAGCATAACACTCGCATATGGGGTACTGAGAATCCTCATGAACTTCTTGAGCACGAGCGAGATTCACCAAAAGTGAACGTGTTTTGTGCAATTTCCAAGAAAGGTGTCTATGGACCGTTCTTCTTTGAAGAGGCAACTATCACTGGTGAATCCTATCTCAACATGCTGGAAGACTGGTTAATGGCTCAGCTGGAACAAGCAGAATCTGATGACTTCATTTTTCAACAAGATGGTGCACCACCACACTGGAGTCTTAGAGTAAGGCAGTTTCTTAACACAAGGCTGCCTGGTAGATGGATTGGGAGATCTGGGCGAGGTGATGACGTTCTCATGCCCTGGCCTCCTAGGTCTCTAGATCTTACCCCGTGTGACTTTTTCCTTTGGGGCTTTGTCAAGCAACAAGTCTATGTGCCGCCCCTTCCAAGAGATATTGACGAACTAAAGGCTCGAGTAACGGCAGTTGTGGGAACAATTGACGTCAAGATGCTGGAACGCGTTTGGCAGGAAATGGACTATCGACTAGATGTCTGCCGTGTGACGAATGGTGCTCATATTGAGCAACTTTGAAGATTCCCCACAAAACTTGAAACTTTAACCTTTCCAACGGTACCAATTTCATTTTTCAACTCCTAATAGTTTTTGAGTTATTAAAAATCGTTATGTTCCCAAGACTTTTGAAACACATTCCTACACATCCGTACCAGCTCACCCAGCTGTTGACCTCATCACCGACTGCATCTCATCCAACGACCTCTACTGCTTCGGTCTCACTGCCACTGACATACACAAGCTACTTTACCTAATAGTCGACAACACTTACTTCACATACAAAGGGAAGACCTACAAACAAATAACAGGCCTACCTATGGGATCCAGTCTATCAGTACTACTGGCCATCACATACATGAATAGGTTAGAACAACGTGCATTAGACACCTGTCACCCTAGCATCTTCTTAACGAGATATGTGGACGATATTCTCATCCTCACATCATCCCGCGAAGAAACCAACAAAATCTTCATTAGCTTTAAGAATGCAGACCACAAAATACAATTCACAATCGAACACCCTAAGACATCCGGATCCCTCTCACTGCTAGACTTCACGCTCTGCATCACCGATGAAGGGCTCATTCACACCAAATTCTGCAAGAAAGCTGCCTGCAGAGATATCTTCGTAAACTATAAATCGGCCCTCCCTACCAAAGCCCAAATATGATATGCTGTGAACGAAGTAAACCGCATCCGTAGCAAATGTACTACGGAAACCGACAAGACATCCTCTGTTAGACACTTCCAACAGATACTCGAGCGGAATGGATACCCTACAAACATCAAACACTACAATAAGACATCAAGAAAACACCCAAAACAAACTCCCTCTAACACATGCTTCCTTAAAATACCACACTTTAGCGATAGAATAATCTCGGCCATTCGCAAAGCCATCCGCAAAGAACACTTAGACATTCAACTCACACACTCCGGACCTACACTAAGACAACACCTATCTAAACCTAGAACACCTTTCAACACGAACTCTTGCACCCGAGCAAACTGCCCCATCAACAACACAGGTTTATGCAACCGCACATATGCTATATACCAGATAAAATGTGCGGTTTGCAATGAATTCTACATCGGCAGTACAGTGAGACCTTTGCATATACGAATTAAGGAACACGTAACCACCAAGGCACCATCCTTCCAAAAACATATGACACATGGCCACACCCCCACCAAAGACATACGAGTCAAGATACTAGCTAGCGAAAGAGACCAGGGCAATCTCAGACTTAAAGAATCAATATTAATTAGAAAGCTATCCCCTAAATTAAACAACAGAGCCGAGCTCAACTCCAACTTCTTAATATAACCACACACGACAAGCATCATCATACACATTATACTAACAAACACCTATGATACTATGCGGACATACTATTAACGAAAACAAACACTAAATAAAGTTAGTTAGGCCCATATTATTAGCCCAATTACTGACACTGGTGCACACACAGCCACTTGCACCTGCTGCTAACTCGGACACGTGGTTGCACATGTTGCCCGCCTTACAAACACAAATATTAACTAGAAATCCCGACCATTATATACCACGTCTGCACATAACAAAATCTAATAATATAGATAAATAATAATATAGAATCGAACCGAAAAAAAAAAGTAATATAAAAATAAAAAATAAAAATATAAATGAATAAATAAATAAAATAAAAATGTATGCATGTATGTATTTTACATATACGTATATATATACATATATGCATACACCAACACACACACGCACACACACACATATATATATATACCAAAGGCTCTATTAACGACGCCCAACTCCCATGCCCAGGATTCCTCACCCACCCAATCACATCTGCTACTACACCCACACGGTAAACAAATTTATGGAACGAGTCGAAATTAGTTAAAACTCTAAAGGGACATAACTCCCACAAACAAAGCTTGACTCATACGAGTTGCCCGGCTTTACCACCGGCTGCCACAGAGATAATAATTATTCAGTATAATTATTAACCAAAACAAACAACAACGTTTAAAAAAAATTATAAATAATAAATAAATTACTCAGTATATTTACTAACCAAAACAAACAGCAACGGTTAAAAAAAAAATAGTAAATAATAAATTATAAAAAATAAAAAAATAAAAAATAAATAAACCTCTGCGGACCTGCTACTAAAAACAAACCAACATTTCCTGCCCCGGCTTTTGGCAAAAAAACACACTCCAACGAGTGGCTGTATTTATTTTATTTCTGAAGATGAGGGCTTGCCTCGAAAATTAAAAAAAATATTTAAAAAATTAATAATAAAAAGGACACACTCCAACCTAACACCACGGTCAACGATACACTTGTAAATAAAAAAAAAATTTTTGAAAATTATTGACTTTTCAATATTGTCACTTTGTTTTTACGATTCCACATGTCGTATATGTGTCACTTTAACAACGCATTGTTATCGCCTCCAAACAATTATTCTTACACTATACACAATGCTCCAAGCAAACTACAACATTCTTCTCATATATATATATATATATATATATATATATATATATATATATATATATATATATATATATCACGCCAATGTTCTAAAGAACGCTGAAGTGTCAAGCTTAAAAGTGCGTATTATAAGTTGTCAGATGCGCTGAGCAGGGCACTTAGTTAGGATGGGCGATAACAGGCTCCCTAAGAAACTGGTATATGAGGAACTGCTGCATGGAAAAGGGCCGAGACACAAACCTAAGTTCCGTTTTAAATATGTAATAAAAAAACAACCTGAAAACCCTTAATATCAACGTGGAGAACTGAGAGAAAATGGCTCTGGAGCGATCGGTCTTGTGCAAGTGTATCTATGATGGTTGTGCCAGATTTGAGGTAAAGTGTATAAAGCCCTCTATTTTTAAAACTACGTTGCGGAAGCAATCAGTGTCAAATGTCCCAGCCACATTTCAACCTCACCTTGTGTGTGATTTATGTGACAAAGCCTGTCCGTCAAAAGCTGGTCTACTATATCACATGAGATCCCATAAACAAGTGCCAAACAAGAGTTTAATATAGTTACATACAAACAAAAACCAGTAGATGTGTATGTCATATCTGCAGCTAGATTTGTAAAAAATAAGTCGCGGTTGCTGGGCCATCTGCTTGTCCACAACCGTGCATTTCAATCTTGTGGGGTGGCTTTCTTCTGTAAAAAAGAGATAAACAACACATCATCAAACACACACACACATATATATATATATATATATATATATATATATATATATATATATATATATATATATATACGTAGAGCCTTGAAATATTTATTATGTATGCATTTTCTTTGACTGTAAGTCTAAACAAATGTGTACATAATAAATTATATATATATATATATATATATATATATATATATATATATATATATATATATACATATATATATATGTGTGTGTGTGTTTGTGTGCGTGTGTGGAGAGAGGGAAATGGACCGGAAAACATGCGAATGGATAGATATAGAGAGAAACAAGTACAGTGTGCTAGCTAGCTTACTTGCTAGCTTACTTGCTAGCTAGCTAGCTAGATAGATAGATATATAGATAGGGAGAGAGAGAAAGAAAGAGATAGCAGAAAAGAGATAAAGAGAGTGAAAAAGAGATAGATAGATAGAGAGAGAGAGAGTGAGAGACAGATGTAAACACCTATGAATATAAGACTATGACCTTGTCAGAATCTTGGCAACCATCATATATTTGCAATAATATACTCGCGATAGAACGAGAGGAGGAAGAAAGGGGGAGAGTCAGTGGGAGACAGGCGTTTGTAGCAATTGAATTAAATAAAAAGTTTTACCAATATTTTTTTTTTTGCAAGAAGATCCTTTGTCTCGAATATTACATTTTCGTTAAAAAAAAATAATTGCTACTTTTCTTTTTATCTGCATACGCTATTTCAGCAGACAGGTATACAATATAGAGAAACACAATAAAACAACGATTTTTTCTCTGAACGGTTCATCCGTCCGATTGGTTAGGATCTCAGTGGAACAGTCTGTCTGACCTGATGATAGATGCGATCTTGTCGACAGATTTCGTCTCGATCACCCGGGGCGTTCCTTCCTGTAGAAATACTTATTTGGATAGAATTCTGTTAGAACAATTGGACCATAAGTTGATTATGGCCCGGTTGCAGTCAAGCAATAAGCCTAGGTTAACTAGCTGCTACAAGATAGATATACACGACTTCTAGGTTAAGCTAGAAATTCTTATTAAGCTGACTCTAGTGGCAGCAGTTACGGTAAGTTTTGGGTTAGTTTCACAACTAAGAATATTCACATCTACGTCAGATGTGACAAGCAACTCACACTAGATAAAGCAAAGAAGAACAAAAATTTAGAAGATAAACTAAACTATGCGGTTGTTGGGGAGGGGGGGATTGATTAACCATAGAACTAGCTAGGATGGAGATAAAACACGAACCTAACTAACGTTATTACGGCCAAGTAGTTAGGGCTAAGCTTAATAACGTATCTAAAGATCGAACTTCGACGCGCTTCGGATAGATACATTTAGAAAGTCAAGAACCCTTAAGAGATCTGTGAGGGATTTCGAGAGTACTTTGGGAAGCGCTTCACCCAACTACCCAGACTCCGATTTTGAAAAGTATTTGGTTGACTCTCCCCGTTTTGGCGCGGCTGGAGCATCTACTTGTGATGACAAGATGATGGAGGGTGATATCTTAGCTGCGTCGACTATAACAAATCGCCAGGACTTGATGGTCTGGCCTACAAATTGTTTTTTTTCTGTCACACATATCTATACATTTCTGACGGATGTGTTCAATCACTGACTCGATCCGAACCGGTTGCAGGTTGTCGTTGGAGAATTCCTCGAACCGGAGCAAAAGTATGATGTGGTAGGGAGATCGATTCAAAGCAATTTGCGTCTGATTCGTACGATCATAGAGGATATAGAGACTACGGGGAGGCCACACTGATCAATTTAAATCAATTCAAAGCTTTCAACACAGTAGAACATCTCTGATTGCTGGTTTTAGTCTGAATCACCGACGACAACAATGCAGATAACTAAAAAGCGCTCAGAGTCGTTTACTCTCTCTCTCTCTCTCTCTCTCTCTCTCTCTCTCTCTCTCTGTACGTCAGGGTTGTCTACTGTCGCCTCTACTGTATGTCCTTGTGTTGGAGCCGTTACTTTACAAGCTGAGGGAAAGGGCGACATGCTCTGTCCTATACGGGATCGCCTTACTGGAAAGGGGGCATGAACCACAGTTTTCAAATTTGCTGATGATATAACTGTCTCATGTCGATTTTTGAACACATCGAAGCAGTGAAGGAGGTCTTTGCACGTTCTGAAACGATTATATGGGTCAAAATCAATCGCAACAATTCGATTGGGCTGTGTGTGAGCGTCTCACTTCCGGGTTCTTTCAGCTGGGCGGATGGCCCCGTTTGAATTCTCTGCATCTGGGTCGGACTGGATCTCCAAGTTGAGAGAAATTGGTCGGAGTTTCAGTCAAAATTCGAAGCGTTGATTTGGCTTCGAAGGAAACTTTTTATACAATACAAAGTGGTGGCGCGTGCCATGTAAAGCTTTAGTCTAACCCTTTACTGACTGGCTGTACTTTGTCTGTCTACGAGCCGTATAATTGGCTTCCAGTGCCTCATGTCCCAGCTTTTTTGAATGAGATGAAATTATTGGGTTCACAGACAGGTCCGTATTCAACGTCTGTATGAAAGAAAGCTTCGTGAGGCCTGACTTGGCAAGTCACCGATATTGTGCGTGACTGGCTTTTCTGCGTCGAACCATGATAGTGGAGTCGTCGTTAGCGCTCTGTGGTCTATAGCGCCTTTCCCGACATCACCCGTAACATTGTGGTTTAGGGCCATCATAGACCGAGGGGCAAATCGCAGTTCTTCGTCAAGTGACCTTACACGGTCAAGAAATTATATTTGAGATTATTATTATTAGCAAAACTCGTGTTCCGTCGTTTTCTGGGAAAATTGTGGAAACCAAGAACGCAACCCGAGAAGTAAATTGACGGGAAATAACTTGTTTATGAATGAACCGAAATGCATTATGGTGGAATTTAATTTCATGGTATATTAACTGATTTGATTTCTTTTGTCCTGATGTTTGTGTGTTGTCTTGGATAAGGGCTTCTTTGTTTCTAATTTAAAATCTAGAATTGGATCGCAACCCCAAAAAATTATTTGTTTTGTTTGTCAGAATATCCAGAAGGACCGGAAAAAATTGGAAACACTCTTGTCACCCAAAATGCTAAGCATTTATCCACGATATAAAAATATCCGTAAATAGAAGTATCTTTTATAATAAAATGAAAACTATCATTGAAGTAAAAAACAATAAGACCGAATTTTGAATTAATGAGATGTATTTTTTGCACACCAATATACAAATTAGTTAATCTTACAACGTCGATCGCATACGCATGATCAGTGCATTAGAAAGTTATTTTTCTTCGATTGTGAATATGAATTTGGCGTTTTAATCTTACTGTCAGTGCGATGAATGGCCCAATTTTTTAGATACAGATAACTCACTAAGAGTTATTATACCAGTCGTTACTAGTGATATATAGCATGTAAAAACTGTTGACTTCCCTTGGAATCTGAGTGACAGCGAATGTTGGTTGTTTTTCACGTATCGACTCTTAATTGGACAGATTCTCCATTCAGCAGTTTCTTTCATTTAACCAAAAAAAGCGTGAATATTTACTGCCGAAAATAAAAACCCGAACACGCAGCTTTCTTCCACTTTCTCGGATTTTTTCTTTCATATCTGACGTACGCTAGAAAGTCCTTAAAATGGTCTCGGCACCTTTCTGTTGAGGGCACGTAGCACGCAAACATGACGAGAGTCATTTACAAACTACCGTACGCCCAGCGACAGCCTATACACGCCGCTCACCGAACGCACGAACACACAAGTTTCTACACACACTCTCTCATTAACAAAGCAACTGCAAACTACTAGATGCACACAAACTGTCACACATAAACGCAAACGGCGCCTGCCGAAATTAACATTTCTACTCAAATTCTCTTAACAAATAAAACAACTTTCTGAACTTTCGTATTCTACCAACTGTTGTCAGAAATTAGTTGTTTCATATGGATAGACTTTGTAATTCTTGATGTTGATATTGTCTTTTCCTCTGCATCTTAAATACAATAAGTATCCACAATATTTCAATAACCAAATTCCCATACTCGTCAAGGTCTAAGTGGTGCTATCCATCCTTGACCTTTCCATTCTCTCAGGTCACACACGTCCACTTTCCGTGGTGCACACCGATGCTTGTGCTGTTTTACTTTTAAGGGAGGTCTAAATAATAGTATTTTTCTTACATATTTCCAGAAGTTACCTATGTAATTTCAACTTTATTGGGTTCGTTGTAATAAATTCAATTTTCCCTCGAGCTGTTTTATAGTTATTGCTATAGTTACTTAAAATCAAATCAAATTACATTTATTTGGGAAGAAAATTACAAAGCTCAACAAGCCATGTAAAGAGACAGGTAGAAGTTTTTTTTACAACATATAGTCTGAATGTTTGTCCAGGCTTGCTTTAAACCTGGGTATGGTAGTCATAGTCACAACCTCCTCTGGTAGGTTTTTAAACAGAAAAACGGACATACTGTAGAACGCTGCTTTTTTTCTATTTAGCCAAAACCAACGGTTGTTCATCTGTTGCCAGTGCGTGAAAACCCCGACTTGACGTTGAGGTTCATGTTAACTTTCATGTAGTCAGTTAGTGCTATTTGGTTATTATTAATAGTAGTAGAAGTAATATTTCTTACTCGCTGTCAGTTCTCAATGATCTTTTACTAGTAAAAACATGTTTTCCTGGACTCTGAGTGACAGTAAGTCTTCCGAACATTTCAGTATTCTCTTCTTATTTCCATTCCAATTCCAACTTGGTGTTCTCGCACAGTAAGCTGCTTTGTGAGTTCAGTACTCTCCATGCATTGAAGAGAGCGCTCAGTTCTGACGGGTTTGTGTCAGACTGGCAAACGAAATCAAAACAATATGAGATTAAAATTTAAACAGGATACACTAATAAAGCTACAGAGTACATAAGAGAAAAACGGTGGTGCTCAACACATGCTGCAAGCTTGTAGTCGAGAGAAAAACAACTAGGCAAAGTTCCACTCATTTTTCTAAGAATATAATTTGGACTAGGCTTTCGCCCGATATGCTCCCCAGCCTTCTTCTGATTCTATTTTGTTGTCGACAATAAGGTTCAATTCGTGTAACTAAACTGTTCTTATGTCGTGTTTCTTGCATTGTGATGTGTCATTTATTATTATACTAAATATGAGTTAATCAACATTTGTTTCTCGAAGTTTGTCTTTCTTTATACTTTAAGTAAGTAAAGTGGTCGACGATAGTTGAAGGCGACCTGAAGACTTCCTTTTCATTCACAGAAGTGCAGAAGAGGGTGCCATTCTTTTCCAATATTGCTCCACTTACCCTTGATCCCCACCTTATAATGTTTAGCAAGGAGCATTAAGTACCATTTTTTAAGTCTTTAGTATGACTCGACCGAGGATTGAACCCTGATCTCCCGGCCCATTAGCAAATTCTCTTACTATTATGTCGAATGGTCCGGTTTTATACTTAATAACACAAAATACATGCTAAATATACTTTAGTTCTGAGATTGAATTATGTTTTAAAAGAAAGTCTGTTTTAATTGTTCTAATTAGCCGTAATTAACAAATCAGCCATCTCTCAGTTAGCTATTAACGTATCTATCTCGCCCTCTCACTTAATTCAAGCATTCTCTAATAGTTCTTAATGTCTATGTGAGTATTTAGAGAGAGAGAGAGTAGGACTCTCTTTTCAGCGTTACCATCTAATTTACATATGCGTCTCCGTACACACCACGAACACGTATGTAAATAAGAACACAACATAAAAAGTATGTTTACTTCTATGTAAGAATAATAAATAGTAATTGCCACCTAAATCTGAGAAAAAATCAATGGTAAGCGAATGTTGCGATAACGCAAAGTCAATTGCAATGGTTATCGGCAGGGTTGGAGAGTACTAGAAATATGGAGAAGTTATTGTTAATCAGACCCCAGGGAACACCGGCGGTTATTATCAGTTAGCAATCACTGATTATGATCTGTGTCAGAACTCCTGGTAAGTAAATATTATTATTATTATTATTATTATTATTATTATTATTATTATTATTATTATTATTATTATTATTATTATTATTATTATTATTATTATTATTATTATTATTATTATTATTATTATTATTATTATTATTATTATTATTATTATTATTATTATTATTATTATTATTATTATTATTATTATTATTATTATTATTATTATTATTATTATTATTATTATTATTATTATTATTATTATTATTATTATTATTATTATTATTATTATTATTATTATTATTATTATTATTATTATTATTATTATTATTATTATTATTATTATTATTATTATTATTATTATTATTATTATTATTATTATTATTATTATTATTATTATTATTATTATTATTATTATTATTATTATTATTATTATTATTATTATTATTATTATTATTATTATTATTATTATTATTATTATTATTATTATTATTATTATTATTATTATTATTATTATTATTATTATTATTATTATTATTATTATTATTATTATTATTATTATTATTATTATTATTATTATTATTATTATTATTATTATTATTATTATTATTATTATTATTATTATTATTATTATTATTATTATTATTATTATTATTATTATTATTATTATTATTATTATTATTATTATTATTATTATTATTATTATTATTATTATTATTATTATTATTATTATTATTATTATTATTATTATTATTATTATTATTATTATTATTATTATTATTATTATTATTATTATTATTATTATTATTATTATTATTATTATTATTATTATTATTATTATTATTATTATTATTATTATTATTATTATTATTATTATTATTATTATTATTATTATTATTATTATTATTATTATTATTATTATTATTATTATTATTATTATTATTATTATTATTATTATTATTATTATTATTATTATTATTATTATTATTATTATTATTATTATTATTATTATTATTATTATTATTATTATTATTATTATTATTATTATTATTATTATTATTATTATTATTATTATTATTATTATTATTATTATTATTATTATTATTATTATTATTATTATTATTATTATTATTATTATTATTATTATTATTATTATTATTATTATTATTATTATTATTATTATTATTATTATTATTATTATTATTATTATTATTATTATTATTATTATTATTATTATTATTATTATTATTATTATTATTATTATTATTATTATTATTATTATTATTATTATTATTATTATTATTATTATTATTATTATTATTATTATTATTATTATTATTATTATTATTATTATTATTATTATTATTATTATTATTATTATTATTATTATTATTATTATTATTATTATTATTATTATTATTATTATTATTATTATTATTATTATTATTATTATTATTATTATTATTATTATTATTATTATTATTATTATTATTATTATTATTATTATTATTATTATTATTATTATTATTATTATTATTATTATTATTATTATTATTATTATTATTATTATTATTATTATTATTATTATTATTATTATTATTATTATTATTATTATTATTATTATTATTATTATTATTATTATTATTATTATTATTATTATTATTATTATTATTATTATTATTATTATTATTATTATTATTATTATTATTATTATTATTATTATTATTATTATTATTATTATTATTATTATTATTATTATTATTATTATTATTATTATTATTATTATTATTATTATTATTATTATTATTATTATTATTATTATTATTATTATTATTATTATTATTATTATTATTATTATTATTATTATTATTATTATTATTATTATTATTATTATTATTATTATTATTATTATTATTATTATTATTATTATTATTATTATTATTATTATTATTATTATTATTATTATTATTATTATTATTATTATTATTATTATTATTATTATTATTATTATTATTATTATTATTATTATTATTATTATTATTATTATTATTATTATTATTATTATTATTATTATTATTATTATTATTATTATTATTATTATTATTATTATTATTATTATTATTATTATTATTATTATTATTATTATTATTATTATTATTATTATTATTATTATTATTATTATTATTATTATTATTATTATTATTATTATTATTATTATTATTATTATTATTATTATTATTATTATTATTATTATTATTATTATTATTATTATTATTATTATTATTATTATTATTATTATTATTATTATTATTATTATTATTATTATTATTATTATTATTATTATTATTATTATTATTATTATTATTATTATTATTATTATTATTATTATTATTATTATTATTATTATTATTATTATTATTATTATTATTATTATTATTATTATTATTATTATTATTATTATTATTATTATTATTATTATTATTATTATTATTATTATTATTATTATTATTATTATTATTATTATTATTATTATTATTATTATTATTATTATTATTATTATTATTATTATTATTATTATTATTATTATTATTATTATTATTATTATTATTATTATTATTATTATTATTATTATTATTATTATTATTATTATTATTATTATTATTATTATTATTATTATTATTATTATTATTATTATTATTATTATTATTATTATTATTATTATTATTATTATTATTATTATTATTATTATTATTATTATTATTACTACTACTACTACTACTACTACTACTACTACTACTACTACTACTACTACTACTACTACTACTACTACTACTACTACTACTACTACTACTACTACTACTACTACTACTACTACTACTACTACTACTACTACTACTACTACTATTATTATTATTATTATTATTATTATTATTATTATTATTATTATTATTATTATTATTATTATTATTATTATTATTATTATTATTATTATTATTATTATTATTATTATTATTATTATTATTATTATTATTATTATTATTATTATTATTATTATTATTATTATTATTATTATTATTATTATTATTATTATTATTATTATTATTATTATTATTATTATTATTATTATTATTATTATTATTATTATTATTATTATTATTATTATTATTATTATTATTAACAATAATTATGTTCCATTATTATTATTATTATATTATTATATAATAATAATAATAATAATAATAATAATAATAATAATAATAATAATAATAATAATAATAATAATAATAATAATAATAATAATAATAATAATAATAATAATAATAATAATAATAATAATAATAATAATAATAATAATAATAATAATAATAATAATAATAATAATAATAATAATAATAATAATAATAATAATAATAATAATAATAATAATAATAATAATAATAATAATAATAATAATAATAATAATAATAATAATAATAATAATAATAATAATAATAATAATAATAATAATAATAATAATAATAATAATAATAATAATAATAATAATAATAATAATAATAATAATAATAATAATAATAATAATAATAATAATAATAATAATAATAATAATAATAATAATAATAATAATAATAATAATAATAAAAATAATAATAATAATAATAATAATAATAATAATAATAATAATAATAATAATAATAATAATAATAATAATAATAATAATAATAATAATAATAATAATAATAATAATAATAATAGTAGTAGTAGTAGTAGTAGTAGTAGTAGTAGTAGTAGTAGTAGTAGTAGTAGTAGTAGTAGTAGTAGTAGTAGTAGTAGTAGTAGTAGTAGTAGTAGTAGTAGTAGTAGTAGTAGTAGTAGTAGTAGTAGTAGTAGTAGTAGTAGTAGTAGTAGTAGTAGTAGTAGTAGTAGTAGTAGTAGTAGTAGTAGTAGTAGTAGTAGTAATAATAATAATAATAATAATAATAATAATAATAATAATAATAATAATAATAATAATAATAATAATAATAATAATAATAATAATAATAATAATAATAATAATAATAATAATAATAATAATAATAATAATAATAATAATAATAATAATAATAATAATAATAATAATAATAATAATAATAATAATAATAATAATAATAATAATAATAATAATAATAATAATAATAATAATAATAATAATAATAATAATAATAATAATAATAATAATAATAATAATAATAATAATAATAATAATAATAATAATAATAATAATAATAATAATAATAATAATAATAATAATAATAATAATAATAATAATAATAATAATAATAATAATAATAATAATAATAATAATAATAATAATAATAATAATAATAATAATAATAATAATAATAATAATAATAATAATAATAATAATAATAATAATAATAATAATAATAATAATAATAATAATAATAATAATAATAATAATAATAATAATAATAATAATAATAATAATAATAATAATAATAATAATAATAATAATAATAATAATAATAATAATAATAATAATAATAATAATAATAATAATAATAATAATAATAATAATAATAATAATAATAATAATAATAATAATAATAATAATAATAATAATAATAATAATAATAATAATAATAATAATAATAATAATAATAATAATAATAATAATAATAATAATAATAATAATAATAATAATAATAATAATAATAATAATAATAATAATAATAATAATAATAATAATAATAATAATAATAATAATAATAATAATAATAATAATAATAATAATAATAATAATAATAATAATAATAATAATAATAATAATAATAATAATAATAATAATAATAATAATAATAATAATAATAATAATAATAATAATAATAATAATAATAATAATAATAATAATAATAATAATAATAATAATAATAATAATAATAATAATAATAATAATAATAATAATAATAATAATAATAATAATAATAATAATAATAATAATAATAATAATAATAATAATAATAATAATAATAATAATAATAATAATAATAATAATAATAATAATAATAATAATAATAATAATAATAATAATAATAATAATAATAATAATAATAATAATAATAATAATAATAATAATAATAATAATAATAATAATAATAATAATAATAATAATAATAATAATAATAATAATAATAATAATAATAATAATAATAATAATAATAATAATAATAATAATAATAATAATAATAATAATAATAATAATAATAATAATAATAATAATAATAATAATAATAATAATAATAATAATAATAATAATAATAATAATAATAATAATAATAATAATAATAATAATAATAATAATAATAATAATAATAATAATAATAATAATAATAATAATAATAATAATAATAATAATAATAATAATAATAATAATAATAATAATAATAATAATAATAATAATAATAATAATAATAATAATAATAATAATAATAATAATAATAATAATAATAATAATAATAATAATAATAATAATAATAATAATAATAATAATAATAATAATAATAATAATAATAATAATAATAATAATAATAATAATAATAATAATAATAATAATAATAATAATAATAATAATAATAATAATAATAATAATAATAATAATAATAATAATAATAATAATAATAATAATAATAATAATAATAATAATAATAATAATAATAATAATAATAATAATAATAATAATAATAATAATAATAATAATAATAATAATAATAATAATAATAATAATAATAATAATAATAATAATAATAATAATAATAATAATAATAATAATAATAATAATAATAATAATAATAATAATAATAATAATAATAATAATAATAATAATAATAATAATAATAATAATAATAATAATAATAATAATAATAATAATAATAATAATAATAATAATAATAATAATAATAATAATAATAATAATAATAATAATAATAATAATAATAATAATAATAATAATAATAATAATAATAATAATAATAATAATAATAATAATAATAATAATAATAATAATAATAATAATAATAATAATAATAATAATAATAATAATAATAATAATAATAATAATAATAATAATAATAATAATAATAATAATAATAATAATAATAATAATAATAATAATAATAATAATAATAATAATAATAATAATAATAATAATAATAATAATAATAATAATAATAATAATAATAATAATAATAATAATAATAATAATAATAATAATAATAATAATAATAATAATAATAATAATAATAATAATAATAATAATAATAATAATAATAATAATAATAATAATAATAATAATAATAATAATAATAATAATAATAATAATAATAATAATAATAATAATAATAATAATAATAATAATAATAATAATAATAATAATAATAATAATAATAATAATAATAATAATAATAATAATAATAATAATAATAAACAACTCATACAAGCAAGGAAGGTGGATGTTATAAAAATCTACAAGAAGGAAAAATCTTGCAAAGCCGTAGACTTCGCCGTTCCAGCAGCACACAGAGTGAAGATCAAGGAGACGGAAAAGCGAAGCAAATACACGGAACTAGCCAGAGAACCGAAAAGAATATGGAGTATGAAGCAAGTCAGTATAATACCAATAATCGGAGGAGCCTTAGGAACAGTTCCAAAAAACTGGGAAAAAGACTGGGATAAATTGGAATCAAAGGGATCACTGAGACCATATAAAAGATGGCAATGATCAAAACAGCAGCAATCTTAAGGAAAATCCTCGAATGCGGAAACCAACCCGCATAAACTACAAAGGGTAACCAGTCACGCACACACACACACACACACACACACACACACACATATATATATATATATATATATATATATATATATATGTATGTGGGGGGGTTGTTTTCTTTTATTCTTGTCTGTGTAAAACAATGCATATTAATCTTTTTAGAAAGAAATTCATCTTCAGCGGAAAATTATACAGATATTATATGTTCCCACATACATCCATCATCTTCAAAATAAAAATTATAGATGTGTATGAAAATGATATCGAATTAAAATTGTTAATTGACATTCTGCTGAACATAAAATGTATTTATATTTTATTTATTATCTTAATATTAATGTATATCGGCTTTCGTCTTTCTCTGAAATTATAACCATTATTGTTTCCTGTTTAGGATCAATTCATTATCAATTTCTATATATGAGAACCTTTTCTTTTACTTATAAATCAGAAATAATATCAAACTATATTTAAATTTGTCCATAAATAGTTTTTCTTCATGTGTTTTCTTGTACTTGTTCTTTATATATATATATATATATATATATATATATATATATATATATATATATATATATATATATATATATATATATAACTAAGAAATAAAAATTTCAGATACTATATAAACTCATTGTAAAACCTTCAGACTAAAATAATATGCAAGGCAGATTTATCTTCCTTGTATGCGCGTTCATAAAGCATGAAAAGGAACATGTATCAACCTTTGAGCGCGCATTGCATTATGGGAAATAAGAGATTGGCCATTACAGTTCCGATGTAAACAAACTTGCTTGGTATAACAGAGACTTTTAAATCATTTTCCCACTTGTTAACTGTTTCAATAAATGTACTAAATTTCATACTTCGTCCATTGATTTTTCGGACCATTACTAAACAGTTAGTATCGGTTATGGTCAAACATAACACCCATGTGCAGGCATCTGTAAGCTTATTCTATGCTTATATAATGTTATATGCCATTCTTTTGGCTTAATTTTCTTTTTTTTTTAATTTTTGCTGGAGATGAAGCATCATGCCGGATGCCAGATATTCACATTTTAGAGACTCATACAGAGATCATTTTTAGAGTGTTTACCGCCCCTTTAAGCGTAATTGTTTGGATATCTCTTGTACTTTGTTCAACAGGCCCGATAACTACTACGGTTACTGGAATGATGGAGATCTTCCTTAAATTTCAGTTTCATTTCATTTTGTACATAAGACCTTGGTATTTAGTTATCTTATACCGCTCAGCTCTGTTTAAGACACCATCAATAGGGACACTGACTTAAACTAGGGTTGATACTGTTTCCTTCTTTATATCATATCACTATGTCAGGTGTAACAGCTCAATTTTCTAGGTATATAGCTGTAAGGATTGCATAGTCATAGTGGATGGGGTATGACGTATTTCCAACAGTTCTTTCTGGTATATGTTTCAAGAACTTACTGCTACACTGGATATTCAATTTATTACAGATAGTCTAGTGGAGATATTTACGCACTCTATTGTGTCATATTGTAAAGTAGCCGCCCCCAACTTTCTTGTTTGCAGAGTGAATGTTTTAGATGACTGGAAGAAGGGTGAATAATACGAGAAGTAGTGGTATGAGAAGGAGAGATACCGGGGAGTTGTGAAATGAGAATAGAGGTAATAATAGTAGTAGTAGCGTAAAACGAGCATGATGTTTAATAAATAAATGACGTAAATAAAAAGGGCAATATTAAAGTAGTAGTAGTAGTAGTAGTAGTAGTAGTAGTAGTAGTAGTAGTAGTTGTAGTAAGAGAAGGAGGAGGAGGAGGAGGAGGAGGAGGAGAGAGAAATGCGGTACGTCAATAAATCAACGACGTAAATTAAGAAGAAAAGAAAGACTTTAACATTACGATGGATTACAAACATGTTTAAGGTTGGGAGTAGAGATACACAGTGGTCCTAATTCAATACTAGGCTCGGGCTAAAGTATAAACGTACTCAATTTTAACACATCGGTGTAAAGCTATGACGAACGGTATTTCGGTTGGTCGGTTCGTCGTTCTGTCACGTATAAGTTTCAAAACACATGGTAGAACCTTTCTCAAATTGTCATTTTCCGCAGTCTAACCATATTTGATGGCTGACTTGTTCACCAAGGTTTAATCATGGATGTACAACAGTCTTCGTTTCATCGCCGTACAATGACATACGGGGGCACTTTAGTGATCGTCTCATCAGTAAGAGATGGTCCTGAATGGGATTCACACTCACCTGGTCTCAACCCCCAGATTTTTTATCTGCGGGGTTATCTCGAAGGTGATGTCTATGAAAACAACCCGCAGAATATTTGTGAACTGAAGACGCCCATCACAGCTAATAACAGAGCAGTGTTAAGATAGAAAAGTGTCAGGTGCCATTGACAATTTTTCACGTCGAATCCAGATGTGGTTAGAATTGAACGGCGATAACACAAATACATTTCGACATTCATGATTGAAACTTGGTGGACAATTTAGTCATGGACTGAAGTTAATTTGTACCAAATATTGTTTAAATGCACAAGGAACTGTGAATTGTATAAACGATTCTATGGGTGGCATTATTTTGGGGTCATTCGATTAAATGAATGCATCTTATTTTTATCTTTCCTTGTTTTTACAACGAAGCCAGACAGTGAAATGAATGAACATGTGTAAATTCGGAAACAATGCTCCAATGGCAAACAGAGAATGTATCAACCGTGGTTAAAATGATTGAATACACACAAGTCCAAGTTCAGACGGCGTTGGTTGTACGGAAGCACGAAGTCGTAGTAAAAGAAACGGTGTTATTGTCTTTAGACTAAGGTACAGTGAAACATCATCGATTTTCCGACGATACAATAACTAACAAACCATTACATCCGCACACAATTACAAGTAAGCGCTAGATTTTCTAACTAATTTTGCACAATAATCTATACTAATAAAATAGACATGTCTCTGTACGACTGTTTTTGTACCCGTTAATACATCCGTAGATCCGTCCACGCGTTTGTGTAAGAAGCTCTATTCGTCGGTCAGTTTGTCTGTCCGGTTTCAGTTTTAAATAGAATTTTCATCGATGAGCGTGTATTTTGAATGGAGCTGCATTATTTTGTGATTGTCAATTTTAAATATTCTTACTTTGAGATACGTCCAATCAAAATATTATTATTTCGATATGCGTTCATTGAAATTATTCTTATTCAGATATACGTCCATTGAATACATTCTTCCTTTGAGATACGTCCTTTAAAAACATTCTCACATTGAGATACGTCCATTCAAAACATGTTTATTTTGAGATACGTCCTTTGAAAACATCACAAATCACTGAACATTTACCCTCCTTTCTCCTTCCTTTCTGGCCTTCAGTATCTACAATACTTCCCACCTAAGTATGATGTGACACAAGGCCGGAAGGTGGGGCGATAGGCAAATGCCCCTAAAAAAGGAGAACTCTAGCCTGGGCAGCCCGTCGATATTCCCCGATCGGGGAGCCTCAGACAGTTAGTAAGAAGCTAACTCCTCCCCAACGAGGGAAGACTTCCTAGGATTACCCAGGATCAATACCTAAGCCCAAAATGGTCCAGTCTATGTTGGAGTGGTTGTCGAGGACGGATCCTCGACTGGTATGTCAGGCATAAGAAAAGAGACGGCTTTTTCGCCTAGATATTAATTTCCTTCCCACCACACACAGATGTGGTACAAGGCCAGAGGTGGGGAGAATAAGCCAGTGTACCAGAATTGGGGCACTCTGGCCCTTTAAAAATTGCACCGTCGGCATTTACCGGTCGAAGCGCATCAGGCAGTTAACAATAAACTAACTCCACCCCAAAGAGGCGTGGCAAGGCCTAGGAGGGTGGACGTCCTACAACTACCTATGACCAATACCTGGTGTTCAAACACTTATAACTTCTCGATGCCGACCGCATGAGGTGGCCAAGTTTAAGACTCACACAGTACAATTATCCGAACAAAGACCTGATATATTCGACATTTAGTTGCAAGCTTGATTTGCTTGCCTCGGTAATAGACGGTGTCACAGGCTATCATCTGTTATCGGATATATATTGAGTCAACATAATATCATAATTTACCAATAACTAGTTTCATAAATAGAGAAAATGTTTAGGTGCTATTCGCTTCTGTCCGCAATGATAGTTAAAATATTATACAGCACACCCATTACTGATTCTCCTTCCTCCAAGCTGGAGCAAGTGATGCAATTAGGAAAAAGTTATTTGTTACCTTCAACACGTCCCAGACTAAGCTTTACTTTTATCACCACCAATGGTCGAATCATCATTTTGCCTTAGTTGAAATAAATGGCATTTTCCTTGAGGAAAAACCTTCTTTTGAAAGACTCCTAGGACTGACTTTCACCCCAGACTGGAAATGGAATACTTACATCAGATCCGTTGCTACAGTCTAGGAAAATGGTTAAATCATTCTACCCTTTCAGAAAGTACCTGACTTCAGATGCAATTCTCTACCTATATAAGAGGCATATGCGGCCCGAGATGTGGTACTGCTCTCTTATATAAGGAGGTACTGCTCAAAGCGCACTTTCCTGCATTAGACTTCGCAATCTAGTTGGGGATGATTTTATCTTTTCTCTTACAGCCTTTTTCTCACAGAAGAGACGTTTCTAGTCTTGATCTACGTTATCGTTATTTTCATGGCAGGTGCGCTACTGTGCTCTAATCTCTTAAAATCTCCAGTGCAAGAACGACTCTTTCTACCAATACTTCAAATAATTTCCCGTTTATTCCTCTGTGTACCTAAAGTCAAAGGAAACTTCCTTGAACAGAGTTTCTTTCCAAAAACTTCCCACCTGTGTAACACGTTTCCGCTGGCCTATTTCCCTACAAACTACAAAATCGTCGTGTTCAATTATAATGTCAATAAATACATGTCGAGCTGTCCTCTGAATACATCAAACTTTTCCCATTTCGCCAATCGTTCTCAATCCTTTCATAGTATTATTCGATTATCAAACTGACAATCTCATTAACTATGATCCTCAAGTGGTGTTTGGCCTTGGTAAGTGGTGAACCGTTAGTATAAAAAAAAGCACCACCACCAGGAGCTTTTCGATTTGCCGGGGCTCCCCTCTTTAACTGAGATGCAATTCTGCCGATCTCCCAAAGAAACGCAATTAACTGATTGCCCAAAACTCCAGAATCATCTATTGCCATTTGTCCGCGAGAGAATAATATTTATTTATTTATTTAATCTCTGCATCTCGGGCGACCCCGATTCAATTGGTGACCCGACAAAATTGAATGTCGAAAAGAGCTATTATATCAATACCGAAACAACTATGATATTAAAACTAGCAAAGCAATTATAAAACTAACGAAGACCAAAAACGGTCAATATTTCATGTCGCTGCTAATCATTATAATGAGCCAACTTAGGACCTCCGCCCTCGCATTTTCAGGGTACACTTGGCTTCTCGGCTTTGGTATGGTGTTTAACAAGGATGGAAACACGCTGTTGCCATGGTGCTGCAGCTAGTCAGACTTGTAACCTTCTGCTAGATCGGGAATATAAGATATGTAGTTTACTTAAAGCATTGCGTGTAATATTTATATAGAAGAGTCATAGAAAGCTATCACGACGCAATAAATGGAAATATGTCGGTGTTGAGAAGAGGGACAAAATCGAAGTATTTTTGTTAATTAAAAAAATGTTTTTAATTTCTCATTTTAATTTTTATTACATAGTTGTGACTAAACAGTTGTGACACAATTCCTAGTTGTGACTAAACAGTTGTGACATAATTCATAGTTGTGACTAAACAGTTGTGACATAATTCATAGTTGTGACTAAACAAGTAAGATTTACTATTAAAAATAGTTTTAAAGATTGAATAGCTTTTTTGGTGGGGTGGGGCTTTTTGTTCTCTTTCTCAACACGATTATATCTTTTGTTTCGAACGATTTGATTTTTTAATTTATTAGGAAAATATTGTCGGTTTGTTTGCATTACAAAGAATACTAATTAATTGATTCGGCTTACGTTGATGCTCGCGTTCGCTTGAATATATACGTAGTTACCCTATACTCACAGCTTGAGTAGGTGTTGTTCGTACCAGTCGAGGATACGTCCTTGACAATCAGTCCGACAGTGGCTGTGTTTCTGTCCGGTTGAAGTATAGTTCTGTTCAGTCCTAGGGGGCTCACACTCCCAGGCTTTACCTTCTCACTGAGCAGGGATTAGCTTATTGCTATTCGCCTGAAGCGCTCCTACTGAGGAACGCTGACAGGGCTGCTCAGGCATTTGTGTAGGCCAGAATGCACTTTACCTAGTGCGCTAGCTGTTCAAAACCCAGCTGGCTTTGTGTCTAACCTCCTATAAAAGAGGTAAATAAATATACCTAGTTACTCACTTAGTGTTATACTCAAATGAATAGCTATTTTATATAGAGACACAACGCGTATTATTGTATTAAATATATATTTACAAGAAAGAAAGGAAAGAAATCGACGAAAACTTTATTTTTTTCAAAATATAAAGTGTTTCAAAATGTGTCGAGACTTATACCGTAATCATAATATTTAGTATTGATTGAATAATAGATAATGTTGATTGAATAATAGATAGTGTTGATTGAATAATATATAGTGTTTATTAAATGAAACAATTTTTAATCTTTCAAATTTACTTAAAAACATTTTTAATGTTTCTAATGAGATGCAAATTAAGGCAAAGCTAAATACATTCATAAAAAACTTATTAAATTCCCGTAAGGGACTGATTTATCAAATATTACATATGAATACATTTTGTCGTATTAGTAAAGTCAGACACAAATAGCAATCCGTCTTACATATCGATACTTGATTCAGATAAGTATTTTCTTTGTTTTGCTTCTACTATGCTATTAGCACGAATATATTTTATTTTTCTTCAGTTTTTTTCTGAAAATACTTACTCCATCTAAGAAAAAATGTAAAAGTAGTAACATTTTACATTACTCTCCGAAACAGATTAAAGGGAATGTATCGTGTGCAATTATACTGAGTTCTTCAAATGTAAATATTTATTTATATTAGGAAATATAGTCCCACCTTTTGAAGCATTGCAAATATTTGCATTACATTTAGAAATTATTTAAAGTAAAAAGCAAAATGCGATTCTTTTAAATAAATCATTTAATTATATTAAAAACTTGAATTCTCGACGCAACACGTCATAATCATAAGTAATAGACACTTTTTTACTCATTTTTCTTCTTCCTTCTTTTAATGACATATTATACACTTTTTAATAGAAAGTATGTTAGATGGTGTTGACAGCTACAGTTCAAATATTGACAATTATAGCTTACGTTGGCTACGCGTGTTGAGGTAAGGCAATTACTTAAATTATGCTTCAAACATATCCGTGAGTTTTATTTCTCGTCTCCACATGAATTATTTTTTTTACTGTTAATCGATTAGCGGCTAGTACTAAAACGAACTTTTAAAAATCTCTTATTTCACAAAATAATTTGATTACGAAATTAAACTCACCAAAGTTAATTTCCGTTTCTTCGTAAACATGTCAGTCACTTTTCTTTTACTTTTCCGGTGACGCTGGGTAAAATACAGCTAGTACTAGCACGAATTAGATTATTTGTGAGTTTGTGAAACAAGTTCAATGTTTTCAAATAAAAAGATAATATCCAAAGGTTATCTCTTTCTGCTATCTATACCTCCTCCTCTTCTCTCTATCGTTTCCTCTTCATATACGAAGATTGCTACGTGTGGTGGTATTGCCTTTTGTTCATAATAGACTATTTCAGTCTTGAGTTGTAAGTTATAGTTAGTATTATTACTTTTGGCTGTCAATTGTTTATTGAGAGAAAGAAACACGATAGGAGAAGGTTACACATGTATACTTAGTAAGAGGTGGATAGTTAGTGAGTTAATTGCAAATTACTATTAATTAGAAGAAACATAACTAACCTCCAAAACTAAGATATATTTTAGCGTGTACTCTATGCAATCGAAATGTACAGGAAAAAATCCGTAGGGAAACAAACCTTGATTTACTCGCCTTTAGTATAATAATAGATAATGGATGATATAATTTGGATTATGTAGATTATCCGGACTACTGTTTTCATCTCGGATATTATTCCCACAGCGTGATAACCGATGTAATGTCCGACCTTTTTCAGGTGCGTCTTGTCGGATTCGAAATTTTTATGTCGAATACAGGAATCTGTACGTAATTTCGAACATAACCATTTATTTATTCCACATCGGTAGATTGATCTACTTACGTCAGCCATGACCTGGTACAAGTAAATCGTAATTATATTCTTAGTATCGCTCATACTGAGGATTGAACCCTTAATGCCCAGAAGATTGTTGCTTGAAACTGATTATTATTCAGAAAAAAATTCATCTTTCTTGGCCTCTTGGCTAAGATCAAAGTGTAGTATTTGTTCCGATGGATACTGCACCCCATACTGGTATTGTCTTGGCCTTCGGGGCTTGATTTCCGCCGGTCTATGGGTCTGATCTGTCCTGTGCAGTTCTAGGAGGTCCACCCTCCCAGGCTTTACCTCCCCTCTTTGGGGAGGAGTAAGTTATTGCTTACTGTCTGAGGCGCCCCTACCGGGGAATGCCGACGGGGCTGCCCAGGCAATTTTAATGGCCAGAGTGCTCACCTTCTCGAGCGCTGGCTTTTCAAATCCCACTTTCCGACCTTGTGTCACATATTCCTATTGAGGGTAGGGGTTAAATAACGCTTCTTGGCTAAGATCAAAGTGTAGTATCTGTTCCGATGGATACTGCACCTCATATACTGGTATTGTCTTGGCCTTCGGGGCTTGATTTACGCCGGTCTATGGGCCTGTCCTGTGCAGTTCTAGGAGGTCCACCCTCCCAGGCTTCGCCTCCCCTCTTTGGGGAGGAGTAAGTTTATTGCTTACTGCCTGAGGCGCCCCTACCGGGAAATGCCGACGAGGCTGCCCAGGCAATTTTTAAACCCCACTTTCCCGACCCGACCTTAGGTCACATCTTACTTGTAGGAGTAAGATAAAAACTGGCCTTGTGCCTAACTCCTGAGGAGGAGTAAATCAATACTTAGAAAAAATTCCCCAAAATAGATTATATAACATTAAATATTTACATGAAAACTATCTTGAATTTCATAAATTTGAATTTCTCAGGAATCACTTGACATTTAATTCTTTTCAGTGTCAATGATTTCATTTGCTATGTTATATCCGTTGATATTATCGCCGCCCCCGTAGTTGATACGATCTTTCATATGTTCTACAATGGAAAAATGCAGTGGGCGTGGGAGATATTGCAATAGCTATAGCAGTAGAAACAGCAGCGCCTATAAAAATTGCAGATGACGTAGTCTTCTTTGACATTAAACGCTTTGTAAATAGGCAGAAAATGTAGGTAATGAACTATTAAATCGACAGCCTAGAATTGTATTTACCAAAACTTAAGTGAACGTAGATTTTCTTTTAAAATAATTATATTCATAAACAGTAATCTCCTAATGAGTGGTCGGAAATTATTTACAGTGAAATAGACTTTCGACAGGGTTTCATTGTACCCAATCAATTTATTCTTACTCAAAACCATATTTCAGTAAATAAAAAATAGCATTAAACATTAAAACCATATTTCAGTAAATAAAAAATAGCATTAAACATGAAAACCATATTTCAGTAAATAAAAAATAGCATTAAACATTAAAACCATATTTCAGTAAATAAAAAATAGCATTAAACATGAAAACCATATTTCAGTAAATAAAAAATAGCATTAAACATTAAAACCATATTTCAGTAAATAAAAAATAGCATTAAACATGAAAACCATATTTCAGTAAATAAAAAATAGCATTAAACATTAAAACCATATTTCAGTAAATAAAAAATAGCATTAAACATTAAAACCATATTTCAGTAAATAAAAAATAGCATTAAACATGAAAACCATATTTCAGTAAATAAAAAATAGCATTAAACATTAAAACCATATTTCAGTAAATACAAAATAGCATTAAACATGAAAACCATATTTCAGTAAATAAAAAATAGCATTAAACATTAAAACGGGGTTGTTCGTACTAATCGGGGATACGTCCTAGGCAATCAGTCCGACAGTGACTTTGTTGCTGTTGGGCTGAGATATGGTTCTGTTTATCCTTTCTCACATAGCAACTGAAGCGTGTATGTTTTATTTGTTGCCAAATTAATTGAATTGAATTGAAATTGTTCAATGGAATTACGTTATTTGATATCTTTTCTTCTACTATACATAACGTGAGTTTCTATTGGCCCGCTTCTTGGAGAGACGAACAAAAACAGAACTGCGGAAAAAAGTGTCGGAACACAGTGAGCTCACAAGTCAAATAGGAAGACCTTTCTCGTTTTTTTTGTTTTGTTTTTTGGCTACGTTTCATTTCGGACTTCCTATTCGTGACGTCATATCCTGATAGCTATAACTCTATTTTTTTTCTTCTAGTAGAATGTTCTATTTAACTTTCCTTATGTGGAAAACACCTTTTCAAAATCTATTTTGACACAACCTCATCTAAATATTGCTACAACTGTATATGCAGTCACAAGAGATGTTAAAGTTTAATTTTAATCTTCTTTATTTAAATAAAGTGTTGCATAAGTTCTCTATTACTACCTCTAAATTTCAGACAATCGACAAACCTGTATTTTACCGAAAAAATAAGTTTCTTCTGCATTGGTAGTAGTTTGCTGGTGCTTAGATTTTACGGCATGTCAACCGTTGTTGTCATTTTCTGTCGAAACCATAATGTTTCGTATACTTATATCCATATATTATTATCTGGTTTGTAAATAAATTTGTTTTGCGGGTGTATATTGTGTATATACGATGAGACCCTGATGATACTAAAGGGTGACTCAAATCTCCACAAAGATTCAAAATTCGGACCTCATAATCGGATGCATTTTAAAATAATACCAAATAGTAGTAAAAGTTGTCGTTGTCGTATTAGTAGTAGTAGTAGTAGTAGTAGTAGTAGTAGTATATTTCGTGGCAATTTGCCTATGCTTCGAAGTCTATGAGCTGGGAAAACTCTATTTCAAATACATTCACTTGCACTTGGAGTGACATTTTGATTATCTGTTAAATTCGACAAAGTATGTGCTAATTTGGCTTTATATCTACAAGGAAACAATATCTGCACCATACACCCTTTTACCGTAGCTTTATATCTGTAAGTAACAGATTACTGAGTTTCAGCGACTTCTCGTTGAATAATTAGTTAAAGTGTCGCGCAGTCTGTTCTTTGAACGTTAGGACTATGGTTGGTGTTAGGGGTAAGAGTTAGGTGTTAGGAGTTAGGAGTTAGGGTAACAGGCTCTCTAATCACACATTCTTTCGAAACCAATTAGGAGAAGTGTTTTCATTGCTCTTGTACCGTGTTGATTGAAATATGAGGTGTAGATAGCATGGTGCGTAGATAAAAAGACAAAGCGGCACCTAAAATTTATATAAATACTTTGTAAATTTATTTAGAAAATCTCGCGCTTATTCGCAACAGGAAAACACCATGTTCTTGAATATCCGGCCATCTCCATTGGCTGTTTCATGAAAATTTACGAAAATACGATTTGAAAAAATGAATTAGAAGATAAATTATTTCATTTATTTTCTTAATTTTACGTTTCTTTTCGTTGAAATTCTAAGGTTAGTATTCGAGTTTGCGTTCATTATATTTACTTATTAAATGTACCAACCCAGCGTTGCCTGGGAATAACAGAAAACATGACTGACTTGGTTATCTTTGACTTTTAAGATCTATTCGAGACATCTGCAAAGATAAGAAATAAATATAGCGCATATATCATTGCGTTACGTTAAGCTTCTAAGTGCTCACTTTCAAAGAAAAGAAGTTTGAATTATAGCTTGACAATTGTCCTCAGAGTGTTCGCCCTTGAAGGGAACAAATATAATTTTTATTTTTAATTAATTAATGTATGCGTCTGTATTTTTTTCTTCTAAATGTACAAACCCGGCGTTGTCCGGAAGTAAAAGAGAAAATGACTGACTTGGTTACGAAGAAATTTTAGTAATTTCAACTTAGTAATCAAATTATTTAGTGAAATAGGATGTTTTTTATGTTGGTTTTTGTACTTGACGCTAATCAATTTATATTAAAAGAACAAATAATGTGTCATTGATGTAAGGGCGAAACATACACTTAGAAATATATTTCGTACTTATTACATAATTCCCGCCATACTTTCTATAATATCAACACATGATATGTACCTGATTAACCTCATTCCCCTGAAGATGGACTCGCATTGGTCTGAAAGTACTTGGGAGACAAATCTAAACTAATGCAAATTGATCAGCCAATTCCCCTCTGAAACTAAGATCCTGATTCGGACTATTGAAAGGATCTGCCAAAGGATTTCTAGACATCAGTTGTCTCTTATATTCAACAACACTTGCCTGGAATAGAAGATGCTGCCTATATATATATATATATATATATATATATATATATATATATATATATATATATATATATATATATATATATATATATATACTTATTTTCGTAGTCAAAATTTCAGTGTTTATGCTCAGTAGACATTAATTTATTATTCCAGAACATTTATAAATAGATAATTGAAAAAGCAGATTCCGGCGACAATATCTGTGTTTCCAGCAAAGCGATTCATTTTTACGTCCGTTTCTCCATTTGTCTAGGCAATCAAGTAAGTTTCTAAAGTAAGTTTTTCAGTTTTTTTATCATTTCAGGGGGGGAGAGGCTGATGAATTATTGTCCCAGAAGATTCAAAATATGCTTGAAAACCTTGATTGGCTTGACAATAAATCTCTTTATTAGAAAATAAAGGTATAGTTGCTGGAATCTGTCTTTCCTTATTTTTCTATCCCCCTCTCTCTCCCTCTCCCCCCCCCCCATATTGCATATATATATATATATATATATATATATATATATATATATATATATATATATATATATATATATATATATATATTGACCAAGTGGGAGAGTGCAAAACATTATTTCAGAAGCTATACATGAAGACACAATAAAGTATCAGAGAATGTTGTGGAGGCTTCAGAAATATGTTGTGAGACTCCTAATAAAACTCTTAATGTAACCAGTGGAACGATTCATTGTGTTAAAGAAGAAAATAGTTCAAAGTCTTTGTGTAAAAATACGCAGAGATTGTCATTTTTTTATGGCTGCACGGACTGACACGTTACATTCGACTTAGAACACCGGCTCGTATTTCCAACTGAAATAACGTTAACGGATCAGCGTCTGGATACTTTTATTTGGTCCGTTAATTTAAAAAAAAAGTGTTCGTCATTGAATTTACGGTCTCATTTGATGAAAATGTTGACTGTGCATACCAGCGCAAGTTGGAAAGATGTGAGGATTTACGAGAACAATGTGTAAGAAATGGTTGGAAAAAACATGGTATTGCTCATCGAAGTTGAATGCTTTATAGCCAACTCAACCTCCTCGTTTTTTTAATACTCTTGGTCTACATCCATCAGACAAGACAAAATAAATAAAGAAAATATATGACAAAGCTCCATCTGCATCAGCGTATATATGATAACCCCACAAAGTGATTATAATCTAACAAAGTCTGGTAGTATCGTGAGATGCTGCTGGGACGCTCTGGCCTAGTAGTAATGATGCTTCGTCCCCGAAACTATGCCTGAAACCAGAGTCATCATCTGAGGAAGGCTTTGTTGGAAACAATGCTGCTATATAGGCATTGGTTTAGCATATATATATATATATATATATATATATATATATATATATATATATATATATATATATATATATATATATTTAAAAGTCAGGCTACCAACATTTTTGAATTTGTTTACTTATTCATTGTTTAATATGTTTTTAATTTTCTTGTTAACATTTCTCGTATTTACTGTTTTAATTTTTCGTTTTTATGCAACACGTGTTTCGAGTATGTTAGATCTTTTCAGGTATTTGTTGATATGAAAATGTAACTTTAGTTCATTTTATTTACGGTTTAGTGTATGTGTGTGTATGCGTGCGTGCGTGCGTGCGCTTTTTATATTTCCTCTTTGAGTGATTGATACATTTTAGGGGCACATTACTTGAGTTTAATAAACCGGTAAAATCTTTGGTAGGTAATTATCCTGTGAATGTAACAACTAGTGGATATGATTTATAGGAGGTAGTTAGTTAAGGTTTATTTTCTGCCATGCTGTGTGTACATTTGTGTGATGATGCGTATGTGTATTTATGTCAGTGTATCTGTTATGGTGTATGTGTGCGCGTATATGTTTGTGTCTACACATACACACGATCATTTTTATATGTGTTTATATATGTTTTTTGTCTGCTGTGTGTTAGTGTTGTGATATGGTTTGTTCCATGCTTGTGTGAATTTAGTTATAAAGTATTTTTGTGTAAAGAAGTAGGAATAATCTTCAGTCTGATAAATCGGCATGATTTTCAATCTACCCTTGCTGCATTGATAAATGTGTTGTGAAACTAATAATGTTCTATTGTCTGGGAGTTATATGTTTATTTTATGTAGGGCGATCGTATTGTTTAGTGGTTAGGTAGCACCTATATAAGATTTGTCGCATCTTGTATATTTTAGTATTTTGACCAAATTTTCCGAGGTGCAGTTTTAGTCATTTTTATGTTGAAATTTTTGTTCGTCTTTTTAAATGTATATGAATGCCCATATAATATTATGTAATAAACCCCACATCATTTTTTATGCATTTTGTGACCCTTAGTGCTGTGTTTTGGGTGGGGTTAGAATGTTATTGATGGTTTTTGTTGGAGTTTGATTTTATTATTTTGGTTGTTTTAAGTATCAGGTTGGAAAGAAAGTAATGTCGTATTTTTTACTTCATCACTTTGCAGCCTCTTAAGTTGTACACAGTTCTTGATTTTTTGGGGAATTGGTGTCTTAATATCTTGATTTGCCTTTCAGATATAGTAATTAGTTGGGAAATATTAAGTGTAACAGTCTCAGCCGTCAGAAAATAGATATTAGTGAGGAGCATATGAGACATTGCATGCTCTTTGAATTAAAAAAGGAAACTCAGCTGCAGAGGCTACAAGTAATATTGGAATTGTCTATGGGATAAATGTTCTGAATGATCGAAAATATCAACGGTCGTTTGCAAAATGTTCTTCTGGAGACTTTAACCTGTCAGATCGGCGACGTTCAGGAAAGCCATAATCAATTGATAAAGACGCCATTAAAGTTGCTGTGGAAGCCAATCCAAAGTTAATCAGCAGAGAATTAGCTCAACAATTCAATACAACCCATACCACAATTTTTTCATGCCTTTACGAGTTAGGAAATGTTTCATCTTTGTTTTCCAGGAATCATCGGGAACCATTTTTGCAAAGAATCGTGGCTGGAGATGAAAAATGGTTTCTTTACAAGAATACCCAACGCAAAAGACAATGGTTAGACCGAAACCAAAGTCCACAACCTGTTCCAAAACAAGGACTACACCCAAAGATGGTTATGCTCTCTTTATGGTGGGACATGAGAGGACTGATTCATTATGAGTTACTAGAGCCTAATGAAACAATTACAGTAGTCAAATATTGTTCGCAGCTTGACGATCTAAGAATTGCTCTATCAAAAAAAAACGACCAGCATTACTACATAGGAAGGGTGTAGTGCTTCAGCATGATAACGCGAAACATCACACAGCAAAACTCACTCAGGAAAAGTTTATGAGTTTCAATTTAAAAGTTTTGCTTCATCCGTCTTATTCACCTGACATTGTTCCATCCGACTACTATTTTTTCTGGTAGTTGCAGCATCACTTACACAATAGAATTTATGAAAATGACGACCTACTAAAAAGTGACCTGAATTTGTTTTTCTCTCAAAAATCAGATAATTGCTTTTGAAGAAGGCATCAAGAATCTAGTTGATCGTTGGACAGAAGTCATAGAACACGAGGGAGATTATTGTAAAGATTAAAAATGCCCTAATGTGGATTTTTCAGATGAAATAAATGTGTTGGATAAAAACGACATTACTTTCTTTCCAACCTGATATGTTGTTAAGTTTGTTGTTTTGATTGAGTTGTTGTCTTTTCGGTTTTCCCAGCCTCTAGTGAGTTTTTGCGGGAACTTATGTATATGAACGCCCTGATCAAATCGCTCTAGCACAAGGCCCTGAACGATGCTAAATTAGCATAGTCTGTTAATGCGGATCCACTACGCGAATGGGAGAAATTTGTGTCAATACTCACAATCACACAGAATACACGTATCAAATTATTTTTAATGTTTTATCAGAAAGACCACCTAAAACCTTGTAAGTTGATTTTTTTCTGAATAGCATTTACTTTTCTCTCTTAAGTTTTAAATGTTCTATACTACTACTCTGTTAATGTATATAATACGATAAGGCACTTTATGTTCTTCCGTACGTTATCACCTTTAAAACACATTGAATAAAAATTCAGATCGTCCGATTCGCAAAGATGTTTATTAATGTGATGTCGCCGTAAGCAGTCCCGCGATAACGTGTTTCACAGACAGGAAGACTTTGTGTTGTTCATGAAGATCTCACCTGGCGCCATACACATAGAGAGAAGTAAGCAAGGTTTGTTTCGCTGCCGTAGTAAGACGAGTTTTTTATATGAATGTCTTATAAAGAAGGGTCAGTAATTGGAGCAAAGTCGAGCACATTCCATGTAAAAAAACGTCTCTTCTGTGAGGGAAGGGGCTCTTTATGAGCGGACAATATCATTCCTTAAACCAAATTTCGAAGTCGATTTGGTACTCTGTGGGAGCAGAAACCAGTGTTATGAGCTGCACCTCTCAGAAATAGCAGCAGTACTGCGTCTTATGGTGTACCCGACTGTTATACAGGTAGAGGATTGCATCAAGAGTTAGTGTTACATATACCTCCCCTTCGAAGAGAGGTTTAATGTCTTCCAAGTCACTTTAAAACAAAATATATGTTTGTTACCAAATGCAAATCACAAATCCTAACTGCACTATAAAATCCTACTTTGTGTCTCACCTCCTTTCCCCCCCCCCCCCCCGCGGGAGGCATCCACAATTGTCTCCATTGAGAGGGAGGAGCATTCTCGCCTTGAATTCAAGTCACAACCATCAATAACAAATGAAAAAAATAATATTCTCAATTTTGGAGAAATGCCATTTATTTAGCTGTTACCGTCGCCTTTGTTTCTGCTAACGGGGCTACGACATCTAGAACCTTAACTCCTCAATTTATAATCGATTCTTAAGTCATTTCTCTACATCTGCTCTCCGCTCAACCCTTCTGAACGAACCCCCACTTCTCTCGTTTCCTCTCTCTTTTTAGACCATGTGATATCACGCCCCTTTCCTTCTGCAGCAGGTTGAGGTGACATCTGAGTGAACACGCTGACC